>BDMB01000080.1:275567-712077 GCA_016859785.1 Macrotyloma uniflorum | reverse complement strand
ACAAGGGAAGGAGAAATAGAATATCTGATAATAACATATGGAAAAACCCTAAAAAATACAAGTCATAACAAGAATATAAATAGGACAATATATCAATAGTATAAAGACTAAATTACCCTCAACTAATAAATACTAATTAATATATAATATTCTATATAATATCCTAACAATAAGATTGTTGTAAGAATTGAATTTAAAAATTATAAATATGTTAAGTTTAACTTATTGAATAATTAAAGTTTGTTTAGATGAGTTTTAAAGTGTATAAATGGAAATTAAATATTTTATTTTTATTTATTTAAAAAAAATTATATTTTTTTCTAAGAAGTTTTTATTTTTATTTAAGATATCTCCTCCATGGTTATTTAAGTTTCTTTCTTCTAATATTTTAGGTTTTTTTATTTTTGGCTTGCATGGAGGTTCTAGTGTTCTTGTATGTGTGATTTTTTTTTTTCAAGATAAATTTACGTTAATCTAAATCCATAATGTTATAGTGGATTTGTAAATCAAGTATTTTAGGAAAAAATTAGAACATCTTTATCTCAATTTTTTTATCAAAAGATAATATTAGAAGGTAAAGAAAATAGGTAAGGGATATAGATGATTTGATTAATACTATAGAATCTTAAGATAGATGATTTAATGTGAAAACTTCTTACAAGTTAATTATGTAAGAATTTATTTTGAATGAGATGTATGAAATATTGTATATATTATGATTTTTATGTATAGAAAAATAATCTTTATGAAATTGAGAAATATGATTGAGATAATGTATAGTAGAAGAAATATTTCTTAATAATAGTGATGATTGGATGATGATATATTGAGTTTATCCTTTTAACTTTGATTGAAAAGTAGAGTTATGAGTCTCAATCTATTTAATCCAATATTAAGTCCCAAAATCAATAGAATAAACACTTTTAAAGAAGTTAAAATGTTTCAAAGTGAAAGTTGGAATCAATGGATTGAAAACTTACAACTTTGCAAAACTATTTTTTCTACATAATTTGTAAAACGTCCAAGATTTCACTCAACGAAATCATTCTAGTGGAGATTGGAAGCATTGTACAAGTCACTACTACAATTTCACTTAGCAACAAGTCAATTTGTTAAGCAACAAAGAAATATGATATATGAAAGATGATATAGAGATTTGAGTAACAAGTACATCAATAAACTTTGTGTGACGAGTTGTATACTGATAGAAATTATTTGTTATAATAATATATCAAGTGATACTATTTTATGTAGTATAATATATATATAAAATTTTTGAGATGTAATTATGAAATATTCAAATTTTAATTATAACTTGAGTCATATAAATAAAAATATAGTTAATGAAGATTTACTTTAGTTATTTTTAAGTAAAAGAGGTATTAAAAATTGATTAATGTATACAAATTACTTTACCTTATAATATATTGAAAGAATATGATGTTTTGAAAAAAAATTATTTTAATTAATCCACTTATAATCATAATAATATATAATAATAATATAAGGATATATTAGTCTCTACTTCACAATCTTATATAATTTTTTTAGAGAAAACTAATCTTATATTTTATATTAGTGTGAAAGTCTTTAATAGATTTATTTTTTTATAAATGTGATTTAAAATTCTTAATATATATATATATATTATGTATTTAAATTTTAATGATAATGTTTATACATGAATTAATGATATTTTAGGTTTTAATTTTTATCATTAAGATGTATAATTTTATAATTTTGTTTATGCATATTTTATTAATTGTAATATTTTTCTAATTCTTTTATACATATATTATTAATTGTAAATATTTACATTTTATAGGGATATTGATGATTTGATGAGTAGTTATTATAATAAAAAATGGAATGTTAAGTTTGAATTTGGTATATAATGATTTTATGAGTCGGTAATATTTTATCGATCGTTAAAATTGTAGTTTTTTTTTTCTTTCTCATAATAGCAATGTTCTATAATTTTAACTTAGATTATGATTTTTCTTTGAAATTTTATAAATTTAAAGGAACATAGTAAATTTAACTACTAACTTATTATTATAAGAATCAATGTATATATTTATGATTATTATATAGATTCAGCATTTGAATTAAAAAATGTAAGTAAAATTGAACATTTTTTATTTTAATTTATGATAAAAAGCTTTAGAGTTTGAAGAAGTATTGCTTAAAACATTAAAAATTAATTAAAGTAACTTAATTGAAAAAAAATAGTAATTATAAAGTAATGCAAGTAAATATACAACAATATAAATAATTAAAAATAAATGTAAAAATATTTGCAAAAGCAGAATTTGTAAAATTGTAAATGATGGAAAGTAATAACATTATAACATAATTAGAAAATAAACTAATAAAATATAAGTTCAATAAAGTAAAAATAATTAAATATAAAAAAAAAAGTAAAAGAAAATAAAGAATTTAAAATATTAACATAAAGTGAATAAGATAAGAAAAATAATTAATGTAGATAAAGATGGTAATAACGTATTATACTTAATAATTGTGTCTTTACTAGTCTTAATAGTTTATTATCCAGAATTTTTATTTAGATCCATAAATGTCATAAATATTGCATAAATATCCTAAAAAAACAAATATTTATAAGATTTCTATTTTATATGGGTACATACGATTACAATTATATATATATATATATATATATATATATATTAATTTATTATTTTTTTATTAGTAACATAGCTTTTAATAAAAAAAGTCTTGATTTAATAAATTTTTAATAATACTTTGATAGAATCTCTTTATCGATAATTCTTTTCATGAATATTTTCTTTATTGATTATTCTTTTCTTCAGCAATTTCTTTCATCCCTATTTTGTTTTGCGTATGGATCTTCGTTTTCTTTGTCTTTCTATCGATTTTCATACTTTATAACACCTTTGTTTTGCTTAATATAAATATTTATATCTTCATAGAGATAGTTAAATTTGTATCCGAAAAATAGAATTACAAAACCATCAATTATCAGCTAATAGATTTAACTTCTTTGGATTGAACAAAGATAAAATTAAGCAACTTTAAAATAAATCAACAATAAGAAATTGAAAGTTAATATTTTAATACATCCATTATTTGTTGTATATAACATAATATATCGACTGTTAATTTTAATGAGATTAAAATTAGTTTTTATTTTCTAAAATAAATTTATTGCCATAAAAGAGCCAAATGCACAAATTTCAACAGGAAATTAAGTGGTGATCTTTTTATTCCTTAACAAAATAAGTTAAAGAAATAAAGAATGGGAAAAAAATACAACCACCATGATTGGCATGTTTTCGTTGAAAAAACTAATACCCATATCATCAAATAATTTATATATTTATTTATAATTTTCCGTCATAATTCAAAAAAAATTATTTACAATATGAATTGTTTTTATGAAGTTATTCAATTCAAAGAATATACTATTATCTATCATCATAATCACGACATGTATCTTAACGTGATGCACATAGTCTCACAGAAACTTTATTGACTATAATGTTTAAATTTTTAATTTAAAATGTTATTATTATAACTAAATGAAGAAATTTCTGAAATAAAATGCTCCAACTCTTCTAGTATATATAAAAAATATCTATCTGTATAAATATTCGGATAGTTAAATTAATAAAATTTTAATATAAATAATAATATCTTAATAAAAATAAATATTATTATTAGAAGAAGATTTTAAATTTAATTTATTCTTATAAAATCAGTTTATGATGTGAAATTTGTACTTATTTTATATATTTTAATTTAGTTTTAAAATGAGGTTTGCATCATTTTATATATTCTAATTTAAACTTATCACTAATTGATGTAGGATCTTAAATATACTCTTTCACATAAAGACTTTTTCAATTCGAATATGAAACTAAACATTTATAAATGATCTAATAAGGGAATGATAATGGATGTCATGATAGGTTAAATAATATTGTTAATATAAATTTTGATAATATATTAGAAATGTATTTATTATTAGGTGATAAAATATTTAAGGTAATTATACTGTACTTATGTTATTCTTACGTATATGTAGTGTCATAATTGAGTAGAATGTGTAGAAGGTGTGCATTAAAGAAATTTCCAAATTTTGGAGCTTGGTAGTCCAAAATTTTGTTGACTTGAACGAGTAGAACTAAAAGGAGCGATCGGAATGCATTGATTGAAGTCAAAATTAGTGTGAATTGATTGCGTTTGAATTTCTCCTATTCAGCTTTTGATTATTCTATGGGTTGATTTATGGGGTGGTGTGTGTTATGCTAAGCATGCATATCGAACCATCGTTTTCTGGAATTGTAGAAAAGAGCCAATTGGCAAACACCATGACAAAAGAAAACGAAGATCAAAAGAAAACAAATTCACGATAAAGCCGTAAGAGGTAACCAGAGAAAGATAGGGACTCATATAATTATTATTATTCTAAATTATTAATTCAACACGTGAGTTGACCGAAGAAAACTCTTCATTTCACTCTTCTATGCCATTCTAAGGACATTCTCGTATTTTCATACACTTGCCTTTTTAATCTATATATCAATAATTTCAAAGATATTATTTCGTTATTTTTGTGAACAATATTTCAAAGAAACTTTTGCTTCAAATTAATCTAAATCGAGTAAAATTTAATTAAATTTAACTACAATTTTTTTTATTAATTATAAACTTGGATAATGTCCACTTTTAAAAATAATTACATATTATTATATTTAATAGTAAATACAGCATAACTTACATATTATTATTATTTATATATATACTTCATTTAAATAACTACACAGTTTTCTCATCCATGCACGAGAGAAAATGTATTATATATATATATATATATAAACTTTTTTAATTTCATCTGATAATGGATAATATGTATTTAAACCTTTGGTAATTAATTTCATTATGATGGAAAATTCTGAGATTCCTCCACTTAATGTTTTGTATTATTTCTTGCGTGATTCTATTTCTGTCTTATAATTTTGTCCCTTTATTCACGCTTTAACAACAAAAAGGAAAAAAAAAGAAGGCCAGATTCTATTTTGACAGTAATAAATAGAAAACGTCTATTAAATTTATAAATTTGATTTCTCTATTAAATAATATTTATTTCTGTCAATATCAAATAGCTATTTCAATTGACATAATATATTAAATTTGCTAAAGGAGAATCGGGTTTGTAATTTGTATCAAGAAGTGATGATAGTGCTCTCACAAACATGTTCTTTTAAGTTTTGAATATAAGATCATGTATCTATAATAAATATATTAAATATTAAATTTAAAAAAGTAATTTAAATTTTATGTTAAAATCAATTAATTTTAAACAAAATATTTCAATAAATAAATAGATTATACTCTATAAATTAAAATAGATCATGTAAGTATTTTTTTAATATTTCTCCTTCATATATACTAACCAAATAATCTTATTTTATTATATAAATATTACATAAAATTTCTTTAATAAAAAAATAAAATTGTACTACTTTATTATAAATAATTAAATGTTTAATACTCTTTTATCCTTGTATATAATTTATTGACACCTTCATAAGTTAAATAACTTTTTTAATTTTTTTTATTAATTTTAGTATCAATTTAATTTATTTTTCAAAAGTAATTTAATATTATCTCTTTTATTAATATTATTAAATTATCTAAAGGAAAAATACAATGTGATAAGTTGATGTCACATTGACATACATATCATATGTATCGGTATCATATTAATAAATATAATCATATTATATCTTAGGGTTTAGGGTTATACTGATCACATTAAAATAAACTTTATATTAAAATTAATCCTAAACAAAATTGAAAAATAAACTATTTAACCCAAACTTCATATTATAAAATATATTACATTCATTGCCTTCCAAATGTTAATAATTTGTTAGATAACAACAGAATATGCTAAAATCATCAAGTACATTTATCCTTTTGGTTTGCCATATTGAATTCAAATATGAAAAGAAAAAAAAATTCTAGGGCATTATTTAGAGATGTGAAAATTGCAAATGAACCTAATTTGAATCTAACAATATATGTACATTTAATTCCTAAAATATCGTTAGGTTCTTTCCTATCCCACAATATGTGTATATCATTAGATTCTTTCTTATCCCAAAGGTATCGTAGGTTCTTTCCTAAGAAAATAATTTGAGAAATAGAATTTAAAAATATCGTTAGGTTCTTTCTTATCCCATAGTATATATTTTCTTGTACAGTGTAAGCAAAAAAAAAAAAAAAAAAAAAAATTAAAGAGAACCCAATGATATTTAAATTTAATTCCAAAAAATGTTAGAAAATAGATGTTTTTTGGACTTTGGTGAACATGATTTTGATTATCATTAAAATTACAGAAGAAAAATTTTGATTACCATTATTTTCTTTATGGTTACAACTTGCAGCATGATGTGAAGTGATTGAAGTCAATAAAAGAGAAAATGGAACTGGATTCTCAATTCAGCTGACTCAATGTCTGTAAGTTTTGTTTTTAGTTGTTCTTTTTTCCATTGCAATGCAAGAATTTTTTTTCATCCTCCATAGCCACACACCCATTATATTTCTTTTCCACTATCATATATACTTCAATAAAAAATATATTTAGATATCTTTTCTTCAACATATTAAACATTTACATAACATTCATAATCCGAATAAATAAATAAATTGATTAATATAAATAAATTACATTTTAAGTAAATAAATTATGGAGAATATAAATATAATATACTCAACAAATTATGAATATTATAGAATGTGTTAAAAAAATAATATTTATATATTATTACTTTATTTCAATAACTAATTAATTAAAAAAAGCAAACAAAAAAAATCATTTTCCCAGTACAATGTTTTCAATAGTGAAAAATAGATTGCTATCTTTTGATGTCTCTATTTTCTGCTTGAACACAAGTGTTTTCTGATCACAGAAAATTTCCTCTACAGTATCCCAAAACGTTTATCTTTGTTTACAAATTACAAAGTTCCCTCTTTTGTAATTTTTTATTTCATCTATTTTTGGCAAAGAAAAGTGCTTGCAATATTATTTTCATTTAAACGAAAGAAAGTTGGAGTATTAGATATTAAATATATAATCTCTGTCTCATGCATGGGCTTATTATTAGTCTTTTCATAATATATCTAACTTTTAAATAATGAATTTTTCCGATACTGCCCTTGTTAATATCTTCACTTATTTTGATTTTGGTTTTTTTCCATATTCTAAAATTTAAAATACTATTTTCAGTCTTTATAAATAGTGAAAATCCAGAATTTCGTTTTAGTATAAGCAAAAAATAATTTAAAATATTTTTATAAATATTACAAGCTTTTACAAAACACATATTGTCGTAGAAAAACAAAACCCAAAATACTTATGTTCTTACAAAATTATAATTCTTCTCTATATATTTTCATATTTTTAAAATGTATGAATTTTTCATTGCTACTATAAAAAAATTATAAAGATAAAGGAATCAAATTAACACTAATTTATTTTCTCTTTTATCTCATAATTTTTTTATATAAAAATTATCTGTTATTCTAATTTTTTATAGCGATAAAATTAAATATATAAATGTAAAAAAACATATTAAAATAATTGTCCGCTAACCTATAATATTCTCTCACTATTGTTTATAATGTGGCTGGATTTTTATTTTAATCCTAGTAAAATATTTATATTTATCAAAATTTTAAAATTATTATATTTACTCCATAACACTTGTTTTAAATATATTAATATATTTATTTTAGAGATCTTACTTTTTTTTAGAAATATCACATTTTTTTTCAAAGGAGAAACGTTATATGCATCCAGATTATAAATTCACTTTGCATTTAATAAATAAGTAATTAATCAATGACACATTACTTTAAACATTAAAAGAAATGATTTTCAATCTATTTGTTTGTAATTAATACAAGTTTAGAAACAAATAATGAGCTCATTATTTGAAAGTTATATTAAAATTAATATAAGTTTGATAGGGAAGTGAGACAGAAACCAAACTGGTCCACCACATTGGAATTTAATCAAATGCTACATTATTTGGCAGCGTTTTGATGCCTACGTTCACACTCCATTTTTTTTCCATAATTATGACCTCATTGACTTTATAGATGCTTCTCTCAACCAGCCTCAACAAAATTGCAACTTGTTCTTCGTTTGGTTCCTGCTCCCACCACGCCATAGTTGTTGCTATAAACTTCACTACTTGCTTCTTCCTCTGCAACTGTTGATCGAGACATCTGGTAGGTCCACTTCGACATCGATTAATCACATCATCGTTTTCGACAAATTTTTCATACATAAACCTAAACAATGCCACAGACAAAAAGTGTCAAAAATAAATTGGTTCCAACACCACGATCAAAACACACAGTAGAAACCAATTTTCATAATGAAATAATTAATGTAATTACCTTTCAAACATCATCTTAATATAAATATATTTTAAATTTAAATTTATTATCATAAAATCAATTTAATAAGATGTATATTATATATATATATAAAGTTGAGATGTAAAATTTTTAATATTTTTTTTAATATTTCTTTTAATTTTAGTGATTCAACAAGTAAATCTCGTGAGGGTTTACTCCCTCATTATCTTCAATTAATTCCAATTAATTCCACCAACCATGACCACTTTGTCAACCTTCACTTATCTCTATTTCCAATTGGTAAAAGATTAGTCTCCATGTCTCTATTGGAGTCAACTTTTACTTTTTAACATGTTTATAACTATTGTAATGTGATATTTAATCTCTATTTATATATAAAAAACAATATATTTTAAGAAAGGTATAATTATACTTGTATATTTGACTTAATCATAGTTTTAGTTCTTGAAAATTAGAATAAGCTTAATTTTGTTCTCATAGAGTAAAAAAATGTTGATTTTATTCTCTTAAATTAATATATATATATATATATATATTTAATTTTTAATTATAAACCAAACATAATCTTATAAATAAAATTTCCATCCCACATATCGTATTTATATGTATTTATATATTATAATGTGTGAAACTGCAGCACATTCAAACAAAAAACGAAACCTATCGAAAACAGCCTAATAATAAATTTTACTAAAATTAGATTATGATATTACATTAAAAAGTAATACAAGCCAAACTGTAAAAAAAATGTAAAATCTAGATTCTCCATAATCAATACTAACCAATGATTGTTCTTAATATATGCGATATGCGAGTGTATTGGTGTAAACTCTACAAATTCAAACTGGTGTCGACAACAATAAGGCACCTGTAGAAAGACAATTGGATGCTTGAGTTGACAACTTCATGAAGAGTATAATAATAATAATAAACGGGTGTAGATTTTCAATGACATTAGGAACATATTTATTAAGTTTTAGACCTAAGATAGTTACATATTTACATAAGTTTTAGACCTGACCTAGAATCTATGACACGGGACCCAAAGCTCCTTACAACCAGTTTTACAATTTTTCAGTGTCTATACGTGAAAATATACTATTAGATGTACATTTAGTCAACTATCATTTTAAACCTAATTGATTCGAATCGAATAGTTCCAATAATTTTAATAAAATAAATTCTAATTTTTATAAAATCAGTTTATAACGTAATATAATTTGCTCTAAACGATATATGTATCCCATTTGATATATGAGATCTCCATAGTACAATCTTAGACTTTAGCAATCAATTTGTAGCAATTTGTAACAATTTGTGGAAGAAGAATAACAATAATGCAGCCCTAAGCATTGGTACCACAGCAGCATTAAAATATACGATATAGAAGAGATATTTATCTCGAAAGAGATCATGAAACAAGAAGATGATGGTCAATATTGACCTCTAGCTAGTCCTGTTCATTGAATTAATATCTGTGCAGCAGACAGATTGATACTGATAAGAGATTTAAGATGAGTATTATAATAATAACACCCTTTTGATTTTGCATCGGCACCAACATGTGCTTCGATCTTTTCTGGTTTAATATGTTAGTCTAAGCACAGAGACAAAGGCTCAAAACCCTATCAGCAAAGGGAGCCTCAGGAGTCGTTTTTGACGAATACACATGAAACAAAGAAGGCATGTGAAGCCACCAGTTCGTTTAGGGTAAGGACAGAAGAGGGTGGTGCCCCACACATTTAATGTTGGGAAAGCCAAGTCGTGGGGGAAAAGGACATGCTGGGATGTTACATGCTTGCTTGCTCCATCTTCGAACAATGAAAAGAAAAGAAAAGAAAAGAAAAGAGGTATTCTACATATCAATCACCTTTTTATATTCTTGATTCCTTCTGGTTTTATAGTATCAATTAGTGCTGATGATCTTTATTATGTCATGGTATAAAGAATAAAGTGGGGTTTGCTTTTACATATTCTACTTGGTGTAAGTAAGAAGGGGTTCTTCTCTTTTTCATGGTTCCACGAAGGTGAAAAATCTTCACATTATGTCTTCTTCACAAATAAGTATAAAATTTGTAGTGTTTGTTTAGTTAAATATAGATTTATGATTTACATTTAAATTCATGTTACTTTAAATAATTTATGTTTTTTATATTAAAAAACGTGAATCCAAAACTTTAAATAACAAATCACAAACATGCTCATGTTTTACCATGCATTTCACCTATCATCTTATGCATACTTGTTTCAACTTAACGTAGATTCAAATTTGAAATTTAAATCTAACTATTTAGGTTAACTTAAATTTTAGAAAAATTATTTGACTTTTTTTCTTATTTTTTTACTTAGGAAGGAATTCATTTAAAATACCCTTTATCATTTATATTATTTAAGTCATTCTATCTAAATTTGTCTATGATGAATGATGCTACATATCAATATAAAATATATTTTATTATTTTATTTTACTTGGGTGATGCAAATGTCAAAAAGGAGATTTTTTTTGGGTTTTAGCTGTGAGATTTCTTTCTTTTTTTATTCTAAAATTGTAGGCCGAAAGGCTGCTAATAAGATACTACTGTGACCACCAACAAAACCATGCCAGACTTGACTTCTACACGTAGGAGGAGGTTGCTGAAGCCTATGCAATGCAGACCCTAGGCCAATCATGAACAAAACTTGCAAGAAGAAAGTTGAAACATATAATAAAATAAAAAATAATTTATTCTTATAAAATTAATTTAATAAAATAATTTTTTTATTTATTAATTTTATTTTATTTTTAAATTAATATAAAATTTTTGACACTTTTTTAATTCAAATGTCTGAATTTAAATATGAAATAGTCTTAAGTATTATATAAATTAAAAATAACATCAAATTAATATATATATATATATATATATTTTACAAAAAATAAATTTTACTTTATTAAATTAATTTTACAAAAAATAATTAAATTTAAAGTATATTTCTTTTAATATAAATATATTATAAAATATTTTCTTCAGTGTAGAAACTTAAACAAAGATTTTAGGTTTTTTTTGTGGAGATCATTAACTTGATATTAAGCCTTTTTCTCCCTTCTTAAGGCTTGATTCGTTGTTGTTTGATATGTCAATTATCACTAAACTTTATTATGATATGGCATAAAGCATAAAGGAGCTTGCTTTGAAATATTTTACTTTGTGTTAATAAGAAGGGTTCTATGCTTTTGTTTGATTGTATGGAGAGTGTGAAAAACTGTAGAGATTATTGTTGGTTTATTTTATTTAACTTTTGTGTTTTGATCAACAATAACGTGTTACTTATTTTACTTTCTGTTTCTGTGATTTTGGAGATAAAATTGTTAAAAACGAGAGTTTAAAGTTTTAAGATGTAACATATGTAATGGATTCAACTGAAACAAAAAACACATTATTATATCTCCCACAAAAAATATGAATCAAGATTTGAATTTTTGTTAAAAGAAATGCATGATTTGTCTCAATCACTGCGTTATCAAAATGGATTATTTAGATTCAATGTCCTAAAGTATGAAAATAAATTGAACGGAACAAACACAGTTTTTATATTGCTATTTTTTGGCTAGAAAATGAAATGCTAAAAGTTGACCTTAACTTCTATACAATGCATAATTATTATTCTCACTTTCCTTATTGGGTTTAGTGTTTGGGCTTTCTTTAGTGTTTATGATTTGTTGAATGCGTAATCATTTTAAACATCTATTCTCTCCTCCACATGTTTGATAAATATATACCTTATATATAATGAATTTAATATTGATTTCAATTATTAAAACGAATTTATTCTAGATGTTGGACAGGTGGATGAATAAAGTTTATTTGGAATTCTAGACTTAACTGAAATTTTTTCTTTTTTTATCTAAACAGCCTTTGTTGTGTTCAAGCATTTTTCATTGAAAAAATTGTATACATATAAGTTTTTCTAGAGCTTCATGTGTAGGAAATAAATTTTAAAGAATTATAAATAGATAATTTTTAAAATATATAAATAAAAAAAATTAAATATTTCATTTTTCTTTTACTCAATTTTTATTTCTCTAAAACTTTTTGTTTAAATCTTTTAATTTCTTTCAAAAAAATTGTTATATTCTTTTCAAAATTCAAAAGGATGAAAGTTTGTGAAAAATAGAATACTTCTATTTAATTGGATTTCTGAAAAGATAAAGTTGTTTTTCCTTAACTTTTGAAAGAATAATTTACATAGATATTTTGAAGCTCAAGTATGTATAGTTTCTTGTGTTAAAATAAGAATTTATATTAGTTTAAATTTATAATGATATAATTAGTTTATGGAGAGGTATTTTAGGAATAAGTTAGAGCATCTTTTATATCATTTTTATTTTGAAAATAATATTTAGAGGCAAGAAGGTTAAGCAAGGGAAACTAATCATTATAAGTATTCAAAAGAGTATCATAGAATAAAGACCTAAATATTTGATAAAGTGACATGGTGACAAGTATTGAAAGTTTATAAGTGTTTAAAGTTATTGAATATTGATGTTGAATGTTTAATAATTTGTGGTTTGAAATAGCATTTTTTATGTGTGGAATTATGATTAAATTGTTTGTATCGATTGAATGATTTTCTTCTTGTATTGATATAGGTGTTTATGAAATGTTAGTATGGAGAACATAAATTTTTGGTTGAACATTGGAAAATCTTTTTATTTGAGTTGTATTTTCACTCAAATGATGAATTTTTGTTTGAGAAAGAATGCTTTAGTGGAATAGTTGTGCCCTCAACCCAATTTTTGTTCAAGTGATAGAATTTTTGTTTGAATGACCATATTAAATTATTAAAATATATTTTTTCTTAAGCAATACTTACTCGCTTGAGGTAAGAATGCTTACTACTCGAGCGATGTTCTCCTCATTTGAGAGAGGTTTAGGAAAAGCCTAATGCTCTTATAGTGATTTTTACTTGGGCGAGAACTATTCACTTGAGTGAAAATGCATTATTTTAGAATATGAATTGAAAGACTTTGAATGTATATCTATGTATATGTGTTTAATGTTGAGATTGATTGGGATAGTTGAATTGATGTAAGTAATGAAATGTTTATGTGATGTAGATTTTAATAAGGTCTTTGTGACATGTATAATAATGAGTCATTGTTATGGGTTGTGTGCAAATAAAGTGATGTGACAATGCATGTGATGAGTAGTTATCAAGGGTATGCCTATGTTTGATAGATAATGTGTATGAGATTCTTGAATTGTGTTAATGAGATATCTAAACTTTAATAGTAACTTAAGTCACATAGACAAATGTATTAAGTGGTGAAAAGACAATGAAAGTTTACACCACTTTTTTTCGGATGAAAAAATTATCGAACATTGATTTGTGAGTGGAAACTACCCTAATGTGTGGTACTAGAAATGATACAGTGTGACAAACTGAAGGATTAAAAAAAAAAAATTAGTTGGTACACCTATGACCAAGGTAGCTAGATAACATAAGTAAGTGTTAGTCTCAAATGTTCAGATTTCATACAATTTTTCGAAAATCATATATCTTATATTGTATAATTTTTTTAGTATCTTTTGTAAACTAATTGTGTATATTGGATGTGATGTGATGTATATGTATGTATAACATGGTCATACATTTCATTTAAATTCAAACTATTATCTTACTTTTTTTCTAGTGATGTTAATATTTAAGTATGTTTACAAGAATCTTGTGAGATGTAATAGAATTTAGTAATATAATTATATTACGCTTTATGTTGGATTAAGTCATGTAATGATATTGAGATCATTATATCATGTAATACTTCTTTTATGTTTAATTTTTTTCTTTTTTGTTTTTTTGGCATTATTTTAATTTCTTTTACTTTTTACTTTTTACTTTTTCTTATTTTTGTTAGCCTTTTTATTTTCTTTTTCCTTTAATTTTATTGTCAAATAAATAAATTTCATGAAAAAGAATGCAATGAAAAAAAAATACAGGCCAAATATAATTATATACCTTTAATTTTGATGTTTACAAACAAAAATATTAATTTAATTACGCTGGTGAATTATTTACATGTACAAATGAAGTTGTATTTGTGAATGGATAAAGTAAGGTTTGTATGTAAGTTTCATACAAAGGAGAAGAAGAAGATCATTTCAAGTTTTTAAAGTAAGGGGAGTTGATTACTTACTTTAATCTTCAATATATGATGTTATATGTGTTGTTTATTGCTTAAAATTACATGATTTTTGAAAGTGGAAAGTTAAACCACTTTAAACCATAAGAAATTAAAAAAATTAGATTATTCTGAATCGAGTTGGCTCCACAAATTTTCAAATGAGCACTTTTTAAAAAAGCAATAAAAATAAAAAAGATCTACTCAACGGAATCTAAATCCGTTGAGTGGATTAAAAAAATGAAAAGTAAAAAAAAATTAAAAAAAAAATCTCATTTCTTTTCATAGTCTCATTTCTTCTATTTTCATCTTCAAAATCAATTTTTTTATTAATTTATTATGATATTAATTATTGAATTAGTATTACTTAATTAATATAATTTTGATATATTTTTGTAGAGCTAATAAATTTTTATTAAATCAACGTGATTGAACATAATATAATTAATTATAAATGAATGAATGATGATTGATGTTATAAAGTAAGAAAATGACTTAGATGACTATTGAAACAATATTTTGTAATGAGAGTTTTGAACTACCTAAAGGATAGAAAAATTATGAGAATTTATAAATTTATGACATCTAAAGTCACTAATTTCTATGTGGATGAACTTCAGAGATACACTAAGGGTATATTTTAGGAAGATTTGATAACATGGGGGAATGAGAGTGTGGCGGAGTGGTCCATACGGTGATGTACATAGTGTGGAAGATGTACATAGTGTCCAATGGGGACAATCGTAGGTCTCACATCCCATTACCCGACTCAATCGTTGTCTATACTTTTTATCAAAGGAGCTCGTGCGGACACGTTATATCCATAGAGTGTATTGTTAACTAGCAGCTATCTACACAAGTGTAAGACCAATTTTACCTTGGTGGTAGTGTTTGGGATCCCATGGTACCTAAAGTACCAAAATTTAAGTGATCATAGTATGAAGGGGGATATGAGTGGTGTATATGACCAATGCACATAACGAGGGAAACATGAGAAAATTTAAAAAATAAAGTTGTAATTAAATGAGGAAAACTTACTTAACATTTTTTTTTTAATTTGATTGTTAAAGATTTTATTAAGATAAAATTTTCAATTACATGGACATTTCTTCTATTGAGATATTCATTTTTATGATTATTAAATATAATTAAGCTATATTTGTTGGGAGAATATGGTGAGAAAGAGACTCATCCTTACAACCAATTTTTCAAAGAATTACATAAGAAGATTGGTAGAACAATTTTTTAGTTGATAATTTGATTGGTAGAACAATCCTACTTATTCTTATTGGCGGAGAACCTACCTTTAAGTATAGAGATTTATATTATTATTATTATTATTATTATTATATATAAGTTTCTATACTTTAATAGTTAAACAATAAGTAAATATAATTATTTTGTTATTTTAAAAAATAGTCCTTAATTATAATATTTTTTTATAATATTTAAATATCATTATAAATAATTTATTCCTTAAATACAGTAAAATATAATAAAATTATATGGATTAATTTCATTTTCCTTAAAATAAATAAATAAAATATTAGTTTCTATAATTATAATATAATTGAATATCATATAATTTTTTTATAAATAATATTCGACAAATTTTCAAAATTTATTATTTCTCTTCCAAATTTATTATTTATAAATTTTAATATAGTATTTATAATTCATATTTAAGTCAAATTAATTAATTTATGAAATATTTTTTTTATATATTGAAATATTATATATTATTTTATTATTTTTAAAAATTATAATATTAAAAATAATAATTTGAAATATCATAATTATATTAAATAATATTTAATATTTTGTAAAAAAATTTTACAATTACAATTCAACTTCCTTTTTATGATATTTATTAATTAACAAACATTTGGATTATGAGTAAGTACAAATATAAGTGAAAAATAAAAAGTTATTAGACCAAATATCATTACTTTATTTCTATGAATAACATACAAATAAACAAATCTTAAAACATTAGACAAAGTATTATTTCTATATTAGATGATAAATAAATAGATTTGAGGTTTCAAAATAAAGTATTATATTTATAAGTGATATATATATATATATATAATTTTATTTTATTTTATTAAAAATTCTCTTTTACTAGTAAAAATAATTACATCTCAAATATTAAGAAATGGAAATATTTAAGTTCCTTGTAATTTTATTAAATTTTATTTTTCAAAGAAATTTTTAAATTAAAAAAAAAATTATACCTTTTTAAACAATTGTTTTTAAGTTAAATAAATTTTACAAATTTCTAAATAAATAGGAAAATTTAATTTATAAATTATGAGTATCGCCGTGTTTATAATACATAATGATGCATGCATATTCTAAATTACTCATTCTTAATAAATATATTCATAAAAAAAAATTAAAATAAAATTTAATTATATATATATATATTAAATTAAAAAAATTATACCTGAATTTTGTTAAATAAAGTTTATATATTTGTAAATTAATATGAAAATTTAATTTATAAATTATGAGTATAATAATACTTACATCACAATTTATATAATTTACAATTCATAATTATTAATCTCATTAAATATATTCATATTTATTAAAAAAAATAATTTAAAATAATATATATATATATACTTCATCATATTTGATGAGTTAAGAGAATTTGTGACAAATAATTGTATAAGTCCAAATAAAATAAATAAACATTTTAAGTTATATTTATAATTCAAACTCATTTTTAAATTTAAGCAATGTTCTCATATCACTTGAACTCCTTCAGCTGTATTTGAATGAAAAATCATATCAATTATTAAATAATTCTAAATCCAACTTATTCAATTTTGTAAAAAAAATCTAAACTTTCAAATCGAAAACATATTAATCAAGATAATTCTACCTATCAATTACAACATAACTTATAACAATTCATAATACATATTCATAAATATTAATCAAATCATCAACATCAATTTAGTTCCAAACAATGTCTATCATTACAACTCTATCAACATACACTTCATCCATTCAAAAATCCAACACATTTCAAACCAAGTCATATTTTTAACAATTAGATTATTTAATCTAAGATTATTATAATGTTTAAAACTACTAGTTTCTCTTACTTAAAAAGATAAATCTCTATAATTTAAGAGTTCTAACAATTTCTACTCACATAAAAAAACTCAAATTTATTCATAGAAAATTCCAATCAATAAAACCAATATATCACTATAAGTTTATAAGTTTAGACTAATATACATTCATTTTTTTTTCCTTGTACATACACTCCAAACCCATATATAAATTCCCAACTTACATGTAACAAAATGAAGAAAAAAAACTTACTCTTAATAAAATTGTTATTGATTTAAAAAATTCTACTCTCCTCCAATAACCCTAAAATGAATTCAAATCTTGAAAAAAAAAAAAGAAACAAATGACTTAAAATTTTTTAAAAAACGAATGCAATATAATTTTTTTAAAAATTACAATTTTATATAAATATGAAGTTTGAAAAATTAATTTTTGTTTATAATTTTTTTAATTAACTAATAAAATATTCATTTTTATCTAATTGAACCGTTTCGGTTATTTTAATTTATTTTAAAAAATTTGTAACTTTCTGAATACATAATTCAATATTCTCTTTTGTGTGAATTATTTCCTTAATGATTCACTGCTCTCATTCTCAAATAAAATTTTGTTTACATTGTATGTGTGAGTGCTGTCAATTTTAAATGAATAATTACTCACATGAGTATTTAATTTTATATATATATTCTTATATTTTTTAGAAGTAATTGATATGTTAATATAAAGTTGATAGATAACATATCATATAATATTTAAATTATATAAATTTTGTGTACTTATTTTACTTATAATGAGAACTCTCAAACCAAAAGCTAGATTAATGAAGTTCAATGTCTATAAAAAATATCATGTGAATTAAGCACAACATACTCTGTACTTGAACTAAGTTAATTGCTCCATCTCTTTTTATATAATTGATCATATCTTGATCCAAGTTAATTCCCTCTTTCTATATATAATTAATTATATTTATGCATGACATTTGAGAAATTAACAATAATCCAAATCCAAAATTAAAATCCCAATAACTGGCTCGAGATTTTTATTTCTATAATTTTTTTTCGGTTAGCTTTTATGTTATGTTTATTTATTTATTTAAATTTTGTTCTCTACCGCTATAGTATTGGTCTGTATATTTTTATCCTTTCTTAAAAAATATATTGGTCTATACTTTAGTAAAATAATTAATGTTAAGACATCAAAAATATCAATGAAATATATAAAGCTATCATTGTAATAATATAAACTATATATAAAAACTAACTGATTAACTTAAATAAAAATAATTGTGACAAAAATACAATTCAAACCAAATCAATTAGAACAATGGATGACTTCAAAGTTTAAATCCTTCATATTTCGATTATTAGAAAATTTAATAGTAAAAATTACATTCAAATATATGATGAATATGATGGTGTATGAACTTTTTAATTTAACCCTTAAAATCAAAATAGCTTGTAAACCTCTAAACCAAAAAAACTGTAACCAAAACAATAAAAATAAGGATTACTATAATACCAATTTACAAAAGAATTAATATTAAATATCACATAATTTAAATATAAAGTTAAATTAAGATATATTAATAAGTTAAAATATTATGTTATTAAAATAATTTTATAAAAATAAGTTAAACTTAAAATTAAAATTAATATCTAATATAATATTATTATAAGAAATTTATATATTAGTTATAGAAAATTTTTTAATTAATTTTTTATTAATTTTTTGCTAAAATTTGTTGCGACAGATTAGCTACGAATTAGCTAAGAAATTTTTCGTAACTAAATATAGGTAACTAATTAGCGAGAAATATATTTAGTAACTATTCTGTAGCAATTTAGTCGTTAATCTGTCGCTAATATCTCGTTAATTTTTGTTAAAATGTTTTATATTTTCCTAGCTAATTGATTATCCAATTCCTCGCTATCTTAAAATTAAATTTTTATAATTTTTTCTCGCTATTTTGTAATTATTTTGTCGCAAATTTTTCTCGCTATTTTGTAGTTATTCTGTCACAATTTTTCCTCGCTATTTGGTAGCTATTCTGTCGTAATTTTTCCTCGCTATTTGATAGCTATTCTGTCGCAATTTTTCTTCGCTATTTAATAACTATTTTGTCGCAATTTTTCCTCGCAATTCAGATCTTAATTTAATAAGATTTTTGAGTCTATTAAACCACTATAATCAGATTGTTATTAAATTATTTATAAATTTTTAGTTTCATATTTAAATTAGATAATATTAAATTAAAATATATTAATATATCATTAAACTAATTTTATAAAAATAAATTAAATTTAAAATAAGTAATTCAAACTCTGTTTCTAATAATTAAGTCAAGTTAACTATTCTTAATCACATAAACTAAAACTTTTTTACGATTTTAACTTTGAAAATCTCAATTTTAAAGACCACGTTTTAATTGGGCAAGACAAATATAGTAATCATATAAGTAGTATCCACTGGAGGGTGTTTAGATAAATAATAAGAAATTGATAACTACATGCTCTTCTAAAAATGGTGTGCCCAATTGCACTTATTAGTTATCACCTTTTTGGAAAAAAAAATTATTATAATTAATCTCATTCTAGAAATCCAAATTGAAGTTCAGAAAAATGTTAATATTATAATTATTATTATAATTGTGGACGAGTAAGACATTACTCATCTTTCCACTAGCAAGTTCCTAGAAATCATTATTATTAGGAGATCATCACATGGACAAAAGTATGTGGGAAGAAAAGCAAATTCTTGTGTTTATTTTTTATTTTATTTTATTTTTTAAAAATTGAAAAAAAAAGAAGAAGAGAGAAAGAGAGTGGAATGAAAGGTGCAGATGTAAGCAATGAGTGTCGGTGAGGATCCGATTGCGTAAGGCGAAGCTTCGTCATCCTTTTGAGTGTGATCTACGTGGCAAGGGACCTTATGTTTTGGTGTGGTTAGGTCATCATCATCAATCTGCTGAATAAAATCACTTGTTATAATTGCAAAGATACATAACACTATGGACAATGATTTTTAAATTCAATTTATTAGCAACCATTAAGGATATATTTGGATTAACTGTTTCTCTTAAAAATGTTTTTAAATGGGGATTATTTTTTATGAATTTAACTCAAGGACTTATTAATATAATTTTAATAGAGTTATAAAAAATTCAAAAATTTTTTTTTTATAGGGTGATTTCATATTTTATAAATTAACTTGTCTAACAACAAATAAATATTGAGATTAGAGGGATGATAGCATGGGTTGAGTTTCATAATACATTCTCTCCAATTAATGGAATTATTTATATCTCCTGTAATTTTTTTTTTTGTGAATTTTGTAATATAAAAAAGTTTTTAAAAAAATTCATAAAATATCAATATTTTTAGTAGTAATTTATCTTATAAAAGAGATAATCTTTAACTCATTTTTTAAATAAAAAAAAAGGAGAAAATATTAAGTGTGCGGGTTTAGGATTTTTATTGTGTGTGTGTGTTTTTTTTTTTTTTTTTTTTTTAAGTTTTTAGTGTTTTAAAATTTAAAATATGTATTTGCTGTTATTAGTTTATTTAATAGATTTAACTCTTATAATATTAATAGAAAAATTTATATTCAAATTATATCTTGACTATATACTAGTAAAAGACATTCTAGAAAATATTATTAATCTATTTTATAATTTAAATCTCTTAATTAGATTTATCATGTTGGATTATTTTTTTAATTAAGATTTCTTTTCTTTTCTTTTCAGTTCAACAACACACTCCTAAAACGAAGAAGATCAAGATTCTCAGTTTATCTACCCATCTTGTTTTTGCTGAATTGGTAGCGTGACAAGTAAAAACTGACACCTAATAAATATATAAATCAACAAATCAAGATTCAATGGTCCTTAAATTAAATTAATAAGACATTAACATCTCAATTAACTAAAAAAATATTAAATAATAACAATACTGAAAAGGAAAATAAACAGGAGATAAACATAGTTACTCGATGTGAACACTTTGTAATAGTGTTGTATTTCAAATGTTGATTCTAGGGTTTTATATTTCATAAATGTGTGGCGTTTTCACGTTAAGATTGAACACTTTTTCGTAATTAATATTCTTGATTTTTTTTACATAAATTGTTAAGAAGTTTCTCTGAACATTCTTTTTCTCCTAATGGAAACCAATTGAGTTTATTTAACATGAGAAAACAGTGTTTCATTTGAAATAAAAGACATTTCTGTCTAATTAGGTAGGTTTAATCAATCATGTCTGTCTTGGATGTCAATTTATCGCAGATGATTGAAGATTGTTAAGAAATTGATGAGTTTCATTCTTGAGTTGAAATTCAACGAAATCAATACCTAACATTTGTGTGTTCTTAATGATTGTGTTTGTTCTTTTTACAATAGTTAGATATAATAAGAGTTGCACAATTTTCTTCTCCAAATCACTTACTTGCATTGACAATTGATGCAAAAGTCCTCGTTGCAGACAATATCTTACTTTCAATCATATTAGATGTGTGACGATATACTAATCAAATTACTTTGTTTTTAGTCTACATCATTTTATATATTTTTTTGTTTAAATATTTTTCTTGTTTATTATGTTTAAATAATTCTCATACTTTTCTTAAGAAAAAAAAAATTCTTGTCCTACTTTTGATTTGACTTACTAGTGAGAATAACCTACATTGACTTATAATGTTTTTCTAAGTCTAAACATAAGTAAATATCTACTCCAAGTCATGATTCTTCTTACTTCTATGTATATATATATATATATATATATATATATATATATATATATATATATATATATATATATATATAAAAGGCAAGGGATGTTATGCCAAAAGTCATCCAAGAAAATCGCTGGACATGAATTAATATTTCAGCATATTTTATTATTTTTACTTGATAATGTTTATGTTTAAATAAGTTTCTTTATCTAAATATTTTTATGAAAAGAAAAAAATGGTTTAAATTTTTATATAAGTTAATTTATAAAAGTTCTTTAATATACAATGTTTTAAAAAATTTATTTTTGATTTGTTTATAAATTGATTATAAATTATGAAAAATTAATTTTATATATTTTTTTCTTTTTTTTTCTATCTTAGCATTACAAAAAAAAAATATTACCCATAGAATATTTTCTACGGAATTTTTTTGTGAAAAAAAAATTAATTACCCATTGAATATTTCTTACAGATTTATTTTTATGGAAATTTTTTATAAATTTATTTGTGAAAATTTTTTTATAAATTTGTTTATGAAAAATTTTCCCATGAATTTGTTTGTGGAAAATTTTTCATGAATTTTTTGTGATTTTTTGTGGAAAATTTCCTACTAGCTTTTTACCCACAAATTTTCCACTACACAAATTTGTAGGTAAAAGGCTAGTAAGAAATTTCTCACAAAAAATCACAAAAAATCCATGGGAAATTTCCCACAAACAAATCCATGGAAAATTTCCCACAAACAAATCCATGAAAATTTTTTTCATAAACAAATTTATAAAAAATTTCTCACAAATAAATTTATAAAAAATTTCCAGAAAAATAAATCTGTGGCAAATATTTAATAGGTAATTTATTTTTTTTCCAAAAAAAAATTCCTTGAAAAATATTCCATAGGTAATAAATTTTTTTTTTTAGAAATACTTTTTAAATTTTTTATTTAAAATTATCCAAAATATATATTAGAAATTTATCATTGTCTTAAGTTGAATAAGTTGAATGAAGTTATCCAATAGCGAAAAATAAAAATAGTGTTCATCCACTAAATTTTCTTAAGTATTATGTGATTTTTGGGATTGTTATCTTCATTGTTTCCTATGAGGTGAAGGTTGAAAAAAGTGAAGAGAATTTTATTTATGGAAGATGATTCTCTAAGGTTATGAGATTACCCCTTAGTGAATTCTGGGAAATCGTTAGCTAATGTGTTAGAGTGGAAAAATGTTTGCTGGTAGTGGAGAGTTTCTTGTAACCTTTCATAGCCAAAGAAATTCAAGAAGATTATTTTAGAGTTGTCTAAATTGGAGGATAAGGATGTTTGCGGTCCATTTTTAATCAAAATTTTATCCGAACTAAATATAAAAATGAAATGTAGTTTGATTTTAATTATTTACGATTTGATTTGAATAGTTTATACGATTTTTATTATTATTAAATTTTTAAATATTCTTTAAAAAAATTATAAAATATTTTTTTTTAAATTATTACATATTTTATAATAAAATTTGTTATAAATTTATTAAATACGGAGATATTTTATATTTTATATTTTTATATTTTTATAATTTTTATTTTATTTATAATTTTAATTATTTTTATATTTATAAATAAATTATATATTTTTATATTTAAAAATTATAATATAATTTTATTATAAATATATATATTATAAATATTAATGAAAATATAAATATTGTATGAATATTTTTTTTTTTTTTTTTAATAAATTATATTTATTTATTCATATAAATAAAATATTTTTTAAAATTTAATCAGAAAAAAATTAAAATTAAAAGAAAAATAAAAAATTCAATAATTAATTAAAAAAATAGAGAAATTATAGATATATTATTATAAATAATATAATAAAAAATAACGAAGAATATTTTATATATTATTATAAATAATATAATAAAGGAAATTTATGATATATATATATTTATTAGTTATTATTTAATTTTAAAATCTAATTTTATATTTAAATATAATAAGCAGTTTGTTTTGGTTTGGTTTGATTTTTTATTCGAACTCCAAAATCCGAACTAAACCATGCGGTTTAAGAAAATGTATATCCAAAAAATTCAAAACAAATTCAATTTTAAGTGGTTTGCGATTTTTTAGATTGATTTGCAGTTATTTTTTTGAATCGGTTCAGTTATAAGGTTATGGTTTTTTATAGTCGTAAGAGTTCATATTTGTTTATTAAAGGATAAGATTAAGGTTTTGCATTGAGATAATTTTTAATAGACTGATGTCAATTATCAAGAGATTGATGTAATTGATAAAATTATTATAAAAGCTATTGAAGAGTAACTGTGGGTATGATGATACACATCATAGTTTTATTTGGTCAAAATGAATAATGTAATCGTTAGTATTTAATTTTATAAAAAGAATTTAAAAATTTTATTTAAGAATAAGTATTAAATATATTTGATACTATCAGTTCATAATATAGTTGTAACTAATTATAATGGTGCTAATTTGATTTGTAAAATTGATTTAAGTTATTATTTTGAATAAAATTGATTGGCATGAGTAGATGAGTAAACTGTTATGCCTATATGTTATAATTAACATTAAGATATTAAAAAGAAATGCTACTAATGTTTGTTTGTCATGAAACTAGACCACTAAAATTGAATTTAATATCCTCCTAGAAAATGTTACTTACAATTATATATGCCATATTACAATTAAAAAAATTTCATTAAAAATAAGTTACTCTTGCTTTTTTTATTTTATTTATAATTTTAACTTAATTTTATTTTTAGAATATTTATCAGAATTTGGACTTAAACCTACATTCAAAATATTTACAAATTTAATTCAATTTTTAAATTTTTTTTTTGAAATATTTAGCTTAATTTCATTTTCAGAATATTTACTCACTTAGTTTTATTTCAAATATTTAAAATAAGCTTCAGAAAATAAACAAACTTATGAAATAATTAAATTTATTCAATTCTCTACCATTTTCTAATAAAATTGAATTGACAATGCCTCACAAAATAAAATTTGACACCTTCTTGAAAAACTAAATTTTATAAATAATAATAATTTATCAATGGTTGTAGATATAAATTGTTAATAATTGTTGTTACAATATAAGTAAGATTCTAACATAGCCAACAAAAGTAATACTACATTTAATTAAGGTTCTGATACAACCAAAAAAAGATTACACTTTTATGTATATGATACAAAAAAAAAATATTACATTTTCTTAAATCTTAAATCAAAATCCACAAAATGTATATGAAGCTATGGGTAGTTGTCTCTACGTCGAAATACAATAAATAATGTTCAATTACATTTTCCTTTTCTTTTAACTACTAGTTTTTTTTTTAATCGGCAATGACATATATATTAATAAAAATTGGTACTAGAAGTACCAAAAACAATTACAAGATATAATTGAGTAAAAGTGTGCAAAAAACTAAATAGTTAATTAGATAATTATCTCTCTCCCTACTGAATGGTTATTGTTTGAAAGAATTGACCTACAACTTCATATGTTTTTTAAGAGCATCTTAGTTACATGTACGTAGAATGTTAAAGGATTATAATAAATATATGAAACTAATATAGGTAGTAAATAAATAAAAAAAATTACCCTTATTGAAGGTTTTGGAAAGGTTTCTCTATTTTGAATATTTGATTATTAATAATTCAATTTAGCTGATGTTTGTTGCGTAATAGGGTTAATCTTCTTATAAGTTCTTCTATTATGGCCAATTAGGAAATTTTTCCTACAACTCAATATGTTTCAAATTTGAGACAACCTTTATTATTCTTCTTGGATGAAACTATCTCTTTTGGTTTTCTCTTCCTACTCTTTTTAGGCCTTCTTAGAATCCTTTTTTTTTTCTTGGTGGTAATAATTCTACTTCATTGAAATTTGGCCATAAATCTAGTCCATTAATAGGGGTAATGGACAGCTTATAACACAACTAATATAAATCATTGTTATGGACATAGGTTTCTGGATTTCCCTTAATGAAGTGGATTATAGATATTGCCTGTCTACAAGGAATTTCACTAACATTTCATAAATAACACGAACAACTTTGAACAACTTTGTACTTGTAGGTCTTCTACAAACTTATCACTAAATAGGTTGTTTGTGACCTTAAAACATGGTCTATTTGACAAAGTTGTCACTTGGTGACTATTATTATCAACTTCTATATTCAATCTTTTTAAAAGATTGGATATGAAATTAACATTATAATTTTTTTATTTTGCTTTAGGGAAGGTAAATATTTTCATTAAATAACTTTATCTATTCAATCATAAAGATGAACTTGTCTCTTGATACTAATAAAGTGTTGTTAAAGGACTCTATAAGTTTTCTAATGACCATATAACATTTGGTATGACAACTAAATGCATGTTCGCATGATGTGCTCCTATTCAGATTTCATAGCCACCAATAAGTATTTTCATTGATTTTCTTTATTTTATTGATTTTAACTTCCCAAGCAGCTATATAAGTTGTCTTCGAAGATCCCATCATCAGATCTCTTATTAATCTTTCTCCACCAAACTTCTTCTTGAAGTTGTTATATAAATGTCAAATATAGAAACGATACTCATTGTGATAAATTTGGTCTATAAAAGGAACAAATCCCTACAAAACAAACATAGTGCATTGGTCAATAAACTATAATGTTAGAATCCATGATACAAAGTGACTAAAGAGTTGAAAATATAAAATTTAACTCTGACCTTTTACTGATTTGACATCATAACCCATCTATATTTTACTAGATAACCAATATCATCAAACAAAAATGTTAGGAACAATGAGCATTTTTACTTTCCATCTCGACAACTACAAAGGCAAAGAACAAATTTTGTTTATTTCCATCTCTATCAATTACTACCAAGACCTCCATATTTTTGTTTTGAAGAAACACTCATTTATGCCTATAAATGACTTATAAGTTTATTGAAAAGTTATTTTACACCAATCTAAATAGACATATAATCTACCAAATCAAGGAGGTAGGTTTGGTGTAGATCTTACAATAGAATATTTACAAGTGCTTTCCTTAAAAGTTTTTCTAAAATCACTAACATATGACCACAACATTGAGTATTGTTTGTCACTATCTCTTTCAATCATTCTTATTGCCAACTGCCTGACTTTAAATGTAGTGGATTTTATAATTAAACAACAAATCTACTTTTAATTTCTTAAATAACTTGATTCAAAGTCATTTTCTATTTGTTTTAACCTATCCATTATTTGTCTTGTCACCCACTTTGATTTAAAATTTTGTTCCACATAACTCTACCATAATCATGTTTAGTCTTGCACACAAGTATTTGAAAAGTTTAACTTCTTCCAAGTTTGGTAACATTTATTCTAAACCCACACTCTTGACTACCAACAACATTTACTCTTTATTTCTTATTTCTTTCAAAATTTACTTGTTTTCCATTCAAAATAGAATGTTCCAACATTGTTCCTTTAAAATAAGTTAGTGAACTAAACAACATTCCTAATTTGAATTCAAAGTTATCTTTCATTTGCGCATTTTGAAATTTTTTAACTTTCTTCCATATTAATTCACCTTCCTCATCATCACTACAATTATCTAATTCTTCAAAAGTGTAGTCACATTTTCTTTCCCCAATATCAATATCATCAATGTTAGGCATTTCAATGATTTTTTCCGAATTTTCTACAATATCAAATGTTTCACATTCTACTTCTACCTTGGTATCCGCACTTTTAATATCTATTCCTTCAATACCATTTTCCAATATTTTTCCTTTTACATTAACTTCATCATCATCATCACTATGATCCTCTTCATTAGATATGAACTTTAAGACATTCACTATCAAATGTTTCACATATAGATATTTGGTGTGAGTGTGTTTGTGCGTGTGCGTGGGTGTGTGCGTGTGTTTGTGAGTGTGCGTCTGTGTGTGCATATGTGTTTGTGTGTGTGCTTGTTTGTGTGTGCATGTGTGCGTCTGTGTATGTGTCATTCCTAAAGAACTTAAAATCATCTTAAAGGTTTGCATCATTTTCTTTCCACCACAATCTAAAATTACTACCACAAAATAAGATCACATATTTGAGTCTTGATTGTGGATAACATCAACATCTACATCTAATTCCTTATATATAGTCTGAGATTCTTTCATAATTACACTTCTATGGTGAATGAAAAATGTGAACCAAACCATCTTATATGAAAGAATATATAAAGTATTAAAATGTTATTAAGTACTAACTAAAATTGGTATTGGATTTTCTAAATGAGTTTTCAAAGTGGGAACAACAGTGTCAGATAAGGCAAAAAGAGGTCTACATAATACGATAAGATAAATGTGGTCCATACAATGCATACACCAACCCATGTGGTCTATACAATCTTTATTTCGCACAAATACCAACCCATTGTTGGCATAATATACAACATAGAAAAATATAAATAAACATTATACTTACCTTACAAAAGGAAACAATGAGAAATGACCCCACAAAACCACAACCAGAAGAACAACCCACCAAACCACAACTAGAAGAACAAACCACCAAACCACAATTAGATAATGACCTACCATACCACCATAATGACATGAGCACAACGTCAATGACGGCACCACGAGACATAAGTAGAATGTTAATGGCATTACTATACACCACACGACACCAACCACATATTTCTATACAAGTAGAACTTCTTTTTTTCAATCTTTATTAGACAATGCCACTTTACCAAATTATTTTTAATTTAATTTTAAACTTGCAATATCTAACATGGCACAATACATATAAAATATTAGCAATATTATCGATATCGGATAATGGAAACTATCAGAAGGTCAAATATCCTTTATGAAAATATATCGGATATTATAACGGGTTATGACGGAAGCATCGCAAACAAATATAAATAATAATAAATAATATATATATATATATATAATACAATAAATACATATAAATCAAAGAAAATGCACATGGGTATCTGAAATTCAACAGTAATTCAATATGTTCAAGTTCTAAGACATAAATAACAACAAAACATAAAGATAAATGCTCTTAAATTTTTAATTATCAGATTCTTCCTCAATTTTTACATAATTATCATCTATGTTGTTATCTAATGGGGCATATCCCTCTTCCTCTTCCCCTTCAGAGAAAGATTTGTTGTATATAAATAATTTCTCAATATCTTCAGACTCAAAATTAGAGCTATCAAAGAACAATTCATCCTCAACTTGAATTTTTTGTTTACCCCTCTTTTCTATTAGGGTTAAAGTTGAACTTGATCCTTTCTTCTTTGAAGCTTGAGAAGATCCAATTACAATCCCACTTGATGATTGCTTTATTTTTTTACTAGTATTTTTCCTTGTACAAATTATTGACAATCCAACACTTGAAGCTTCATAAACAGTTGCCCAATTAAGAGTGAGATCATCATCAAAAACCAAATCATTCCCCCCTTCTTCATTATCATCATCATTATTTGCTTGGCCCACTAACCACTCATTGCACTCATCGATGTCATTGAGTACAATAGGATCAATTTCATCTCTAATGTTGTATCTCTGAGCAAGTTGTTAGTTATACTTGATGTAAACCAAATCATGCAATTTCTTATGGTCAAGCCTATTTCTTTTTTCTTTTTAATGAATCTGCAATATGATAAGCAAAATGATAATTAGTTTCTTCATACTTCTTATAAATCCTAATAATGAAGTGATGTGAACAATAACTATTACTTTCTCAAACACACTCCAATTGCATTCACATCCTGATGAGCTACATGTCAAGCTTAAAATCTTGATTGCTAGCTTTTGCAAGTTTGGGGCTGCGTGACCATAATTCTTCCACCATTGAGCTATAAAAACAAATAGATAACTTAAAATTTAAAGCAATTAAAAACACTTGGAACAACTTGTATGAACGTGTTTAAATATCTCACCTAGAGCTGTGGTCTTTCTTGATTCTTTAGCAAAATCATCAACAAACAAGCAACTTCCACTTTTGTAAAGAGGCAACTCAGTTAAAATTTTTTGTTGCACATCTTTACTTGGTACTAACCTCTTGATGCAAGCATATAACCCATTGGTTACTTCCAAATCATATTCTATTTCTGGGTTAGAATAATAGAACTATGGGTTCAAAAAATGGCCAACTGCATGTAATGGACGATGAAGTTGGCAAGTCCATCTATTATCAATGATTATAAATACATCATTGTATTTAATTTCATTATTATTGATAGACTTCATTATGGTTTCTTTGGCTTTTTCCATTGCTTCATAAATATAGCCCATGACTGCTTTTCTTTCTCCATCTACAAGACGAAGCACAAGGATAAGAGGAGTCATGACTTTAAGTGTAAACACAACATGATTCCAAAATGAAGGCATAAGAACAACTTTTGAAGCTTTCCTTCCCTTAGCACCCTTAGACAACTTGTTTTTGCTCCATTCATCATAGGTAAACATTTTTCTTAAACTTCCTTTCTCTTGATGAAGTCTTTCTAGTGATAAGTAAGATGTAGCAAATCTTGTGATTGCATTTCTTACCAATTCCCTTTTGTTTGTGAAATGTCTCATCAAACTTAAGATACTAGAATGACTATAAATAAAGCCAACAAGACTAATTCCCCTTTAAATTGTCTTCTTTATCAAATGAAGCTTTTCAATATCTTTCAACATCAAGTCTATACAATGGGCAGCACAGGGAGTCCAATACAAATTGGGTCTTTTCTCTTCCAACATCTTACCAGCTAAGACATAATTGATTCCATTATCTGTGATCACTTGAACAACATTCTCTTTTCCAATTTCTTCCACAAGAGTATCAAGCATTTCAAATAATTTTTCTCCTGTCTTCACAAATTTAGAACCGTTAATAGACTTCATAAACATTGTCCCTGCAGGAGAGTTGACCAAAAAATTAATCAAGGTTCTTTGCTTCCGATCAGTCCATTTATATGACATAATAGAGCAACCATGTTTGGCCCATTGCAATTTATGATCTTTCAACAATCCTTCAGTGTAGCTCATCTCTTTATTAAGGAGTAGAACTCTAATTTCATGATAGCTATAAGCTGGTAAATTTGGACCATAAGTTCCAATAGTATCAATCATATCTTGAAAGCTCTTTAATTTAATAAGATTGAATGACAAGCCTGCCTGGTACAAAAAACGAGCAATGTATTGATGAACCGATGCCTTCAAGTTTTTGTCATGTGCCTTTTTTATACTAACTTGTCTCAATTTTTCCTTTTTTTTCTTCTCTAATGCAAGAGAATGATTCCTACAAAACATATCCATCGATCATTTTTTACTAGGATTCTTTGTCCCTTTCACATTACTAGTTGTTGAAAATTCAACTTCATCTTCACTCTCATTATCACCCAGATTATCTATCGAATTTATTGAGGTAGTTGCCTTGTCTTTAAATAATTTTCAAAGCTCTTCTCTTACATCTTTTTTAGCTTTGAGGCAAGGTGCAACATTGTCTTTCTTTGCCATTAAATGTTCTTTAGCTCTAGTAACTCCTCCTTTCATGATTTTTCCACAATAATTACAAAATGTGGTATTTAAGTTAGATTCATCCAATGGATGACAATATTTCCAACCCGGATAATTCCTAGTAAAAGTTCTTGAACTGCCTTCGGTTGTCATTGAAATTTCTATTTTGCTAGATCAGAAAAAATGGCAATGGAACAACGACAGTGATAGTGGAACAGTAGTAGCAGGTGGCGAGGGCGGCGGTGGAACAGCAAAAACAACAACATCAACGACGACTTAGGCTTTGATATTCAAAGTATTAGAAATTGTTGATTGCGAGTGAATTATGAAGTGTGTTAAATGCCAAAATATATTTTGGATAGTAAGATTGGATGAGAATTATAAATTGTGTTTACCTTGTTGAAAGGGGGATTATTGAAATATTGCATTGAATGTGTTATGAATGTTCTGGTTGATGATTTGAATTTTAGTATAATGAAAGTGGAAGTTAAATTTGAAGCTTTAAATAATAGGTTAAAGATATGTGGTTTTAAGTTGGAAATCTAGTTTGTATAGTTTTATTCTCGTTCAAGCAAGAAGTTTTTTCTTAAGCAAGAATGAGTGAGAAAAACCTAGGTTGATCTCAACCTCATTTTTTCTTAAACAAGATCCATCTCATTTGAACAAAAATGACTCTTAGTGGATGACTCTTCACGACTTCATTCTTACTTAAACGAGAGAGAACTTGTTTAAGCAAAATTGATATCTCTTAAGTAATTAATATGCCACTTAAACAAATAAAGTTTGAACAAGTTAGGTGCTTTTGACTTGATTTTTATTTAAACAAAAATGACTGGACTAAACAAACAAGACTATGTAAATAGAAAAGTTATTTTTTTTTTCATAATAATGCATAGATTTTATATGGTATATACTTATGAGCATATATATTATGTATTAAAAACTTTGTACTATTAAACTAAATGATATTTATCTATATAGTTTAAGTATTACCTTAATTATTTTGTTGGAATGGAATGTGTTAAAATGATGAATGATAGGAATATGATTTGAGTAATGATGTAATATAGATACAACAAATATCAAGGAGGTATTTTGAGTATGTGTGTTATTGGATGTCCTTGGATGAAAATTCCTATCACTAAGCCTATGATGTGAAATGAGTTTCATACTAGTATATTTTAGGAATTTACCTAGTTACATAGTTACATGAAATATATAGATTTTCAAAATATTATCTTTATATGTATCAACTTATGAGATATTGTAACAATGTATAAATTTTTGAAGACAAATTGTGAAGAAAGTGTCTTTCAAAAATTAATAAATATTAAATCATGATCAATATCAATGAGTGAAGAATTGTGTAACGAACTCATAATATTAGTTTATACTAAAATTACTCATAATATCTTAATATTACATAATATTAATTCTATTTCATTTCCAAAATGATGCCTTATAAGGCCAAATAAAATTTTTCAATGATCCATAATTTAAAATACTAGGGTCATATTACATAAGTCCTAATCCTACTGTCTCCTTGTTGAGGAACCCTCTCTTAACTTAGCACCTGCTCTCGTGAAAAGTACACGATCATAGTAGTCAAACGAAGACAATAAAACAAGTAGGGTAAGCTAGTGATACAAAAGAACATGCATAATTTCAATAAATTGCACATGATATTTATTACAATCACATCCACGTGTAAAGGCCTACCTATACACATAACCAAATTCACACATCACAATCAAGACTAACGCCTTCTGGAAGACTGTATGGATCTCAGACATGTAAGGCTGACACCTGATGTTTCAAACACAAGACCACGGGTCTTATCATGACTGACTAACAGATTTTGTTTCACCTCAATGTCATCCTCTTGCTACTCATAACCAATACCACATCAGGGTAACCCCATCTAGCTTCCTCCTCTGAGTATCTGATGGGACCTCCATCGACCTCTCACCACAAGTGATCTCAGTTTACATGACCTTGATCTACATTGAGGTTTGGTTACCTTATTTCATATCCCTAGATCCATACACACTAATCTACCATATGCCACATTCTATTCATACTCATCATAACTCTCATTTCCAACATACACAACCTCATGTTATTAAATCATATCATACAAACTTTTTCCAAGAGTTACATACACATCCATATATCAATTTTCATCATTCCAAGTCAAACAAGACAAAATAATCAGGGGAAATTCGTTCACCACAGCTAAAATTTGCTCAATGATTTTTTTTTTTTTTAAATGCATTCAACGCAGGTCCCCTGCACTGAACGCATCATTGCTCAACATCGGGCTCTCCGCTTAGTGATTTTTAACCCGAGAGGACCCAAATACTCCTGGAACCAAATCCGCTCAACGAATTTGGGTGCATTCAGCGGATTTTATGCAGAGAACATATTATGCAGAACAACAACTTTGATTTACTTAGCCCAAACTTCATTTCTACACATCTAAAGGCTTTCCAAATGGTTTAAAATGTACATTTTTAATCAAATGATGGCCAAATAATTTAAAGTATCATTTCCACACCATTTCCCCCTTTTTGACCCAAATTTTCATACAATCCCACAAATTAAAACAATTCTCCAATTCTATACAAGTACCATTTTCATCAACACAGTCACCCATCCAAACACATTCCAGGACTCAATTCAACAATCATAGCATTACAATCACTATCAAATTCATTTCCTCACAGAATCACTCATAAAAGAGGCATATAATCACAAAACTCCCAAATTCCCAAAAACCCCAAATTTCACAATTCTAGTATCAGTTTCAAGCTAAAGAACACATAGGAGACTAGTTTCCCTTACCTCAAAAGACTCCTAAAAACAGCTTGTAGTCTCCCTCTTTGATCAAACTCTCAAATGCTTCAAGAGTGCCTAAAGACCAAATTAACTCCATCATTATGTATTCAATCTAGCATAGACCTACATGGAGGAAGAATAAGACAAATGCATGGGTCCCAATGCCCAAAACAGCAATCTCGTACAAATCCTAAGGAGAAGAATAAAGCATAGAGAACTTATCCAAAATAAGATTCTAATTGGTCTAAAATAATCTACTCCTCGAAAGTTTTACAATGGCGTGTAGTTAAAAATTAAGTTTTTTATTTATAACTTTTTTTTTTAATTTTACTAAATATTTTCATCTTTCATTACTTTAATATTATTTTATTAGAATTAATTCACATTGATCGTTATATATTATAAAAAAAATTATGAATTAAATGACAAGTGATAATTATGGTGTTGATATATATATATATATAAAACGCCTATTAATGGATGCATGCTTCTTATATATTGGTATAGTAATGTAATTAGGGGTGTTAATATATTTTCATTTTTATATTTATTCATAATATTAATTTTATTGATTATTTATTTAATTTTATTACTTTAGCTGTTTTGCTTTTAATTTAATTTATTATTTTTCATTCAAAACAACGATCTTAACTTGTTTTTAAGTTTTTAATTTTGAATTTTGAATTATTTACTTCTTTACAAGAATTTTATACTTATTATTTAAGTACAATTCCTCTCTAAATTAAAAAAGTTCACATATATTTATATATTCATCCCTATTCGCTAGCTTCTTGGTGGCTATAGTTGGAAGCGCAAAAATTACTGGCAAATGGAACAATAAATATAGCCATAAATGTTTATTGACACGTATATAAAAGATAATGAGAGAGAAAAAAAAAAAAGTTTGTCAACACATGAATAACTAATATTACAGATTCAGGACAATAATAACAAGTTTATAGACATATATGTAGATGTTTTGAAATCCAAAAATAACAGGAGTTTTGTATACATATTTACTTATGAGTTGTATCTATATATAGAGGGAGAAAGGTAAATAAAATAAATTTATTTCTTATTTTCATTATTTGTAATTTAATAGTGTAAAATAATAAATGATAAAAATTAAAAATAAATTATAACTTTTTTTTAAAGTAAATAAATCTTCTTTTATTTATATATCGTGCGTTCGTATAATATTAATGGAAAGAGAGCAAACTATATTAGTATAATTTTTACTAAATATTACATTTTTATTATATTTCAATTGTATGCATTGCTTCAAAATTCACTAATTTCTTTCATATAGATCATATTTCTTTTATTTATATATATATATATATATAATTTTTATGTTAATACAAAATATATTTGATATTTCATTTATATAGATTAAAATTTGATATAATCTATTTTTTTTGAAATATTTTATTATTATTATTATTTAATCAAACAATTTTTTTTATATGAGTAATCATGATAATATAAAGTTGTAATTTAACTATTGCATCGATAGAATTTACTTTCTATATAAAATCATTAACAATATATCATAATTATAATTTAACATATGTTTTTTAGAGTTTGTATCTGACTCTTTCTAATGAGGTCTTCACTTTCAATATATTCTTTTTCATTTATAAAACTCAAATACCTTTTTGAAGATTATCAATGCCATTATATCTTAAAATACCTTTTAATTTTTCAAAATTTAATGCTCAAAAGTTAAATTTAAGAGTAAAGGAAAAAGAAGATAGTTCTTTATTTTAAAATTTACAAAGTTAAAAAAAAATCATAAAAACAAAAAATCAAATTAAATTTATATCCATTTACATCATATTTTTATTTCAAAACATTATCAAAATAGAGTGTATTCATTAGAGAAAAAAAATTGTTTTCTCCCTTGTCCAAAAAGGTACTCTCATACATATTTCTATGTATATAAAGACAACAAAGAAGACAAATACTCAGTGCCAAATTATATTTATCATTAATATATAGTTCAGATTCTATGAGACATTACAAAATAGCTTATACCTAGGAATAGGGTCCACTAATTAGATGTAAATAGTTGATGATATTTAACTCTTCTTCTTCAACATGATTCCCCAATCTCAAAGTTCTTTGTCACGAAGGATAAATATTGTTTCCTCTCAGACAAGCAAATCAAAATATTTCTTAGTAATCCTGGGAAGCATATCTAGATATTTCTGATCAGAAGATGTGTTCCAGTGACAATGTTTAATGGGGTTGTTTGTACCAAACAAAGAAAATGCATAATACATGGTCCTACAATGTTACATTTTACTTACAATGTCGTATTCAATGGAGACGTGGAGCTAGAATGCCCTTTTCTTTTCATCTACCTAATAGCTTCTGTCGATTCAATTTGAATTTTCCTTTCTTTCAATGTTTAGTTATTATAGGTCAATTTTTGTTGGCTATTTTGTTGTTTGCATTTGGACTCAATTGAATCCTTTCTCCCTTTTTAAGAAAAGATGAGAAAAATTGGAAAATCAATTTCATACCTTTTCATTGAAAACCACATGTTCCAATGTAAATCTTTATTCAGAAAGTAACATTTAATGATTCAAATTTATATGTATTCCTCCTATTTTTTTAATATATAAAATTTAGGGTTTGACTACCTAAATTCTAAATTTAAATCTTAAAAATATTAATTTTTTTTATAAGACTTTTATATTTTAATTTTTTTTGCAATAACTTTTTTTAATATAATTTTAATTAATAAAGATATAATTATTAAAAGATAACTAATGTATTTTTAAATTTTATAAATAATAGATAAATAAAAATAACTTTTCAGAAAAACGAGAATCGATAGAAACAGATGAAGTATAAAATATTTTTATACAAACTCAATCTAAATTTATATAGATTTTACCTAAATTTTATCTAACTTCTAAAACAAAATTAAACCAAGATTTATTGAGCTTGATTTTATTTAGAGGGTATTTTATTTAGAGCATAGTGTTCTCAAACCTTGGTGATTTTGAATTTTATTATTCGAGATTATTGAAATTAATTTATTTTTTACTTGAATTATTGACTTAGCTTGGTATTAGTTTAAAATATTACACCTAACATGTGGTTAGAAGTTTGAATATTGACTCTTGTGTATGGACAAAGAAACCTAGTTAATAGGGAATAATTCATATTAGGTGTCTTAACATGTTTCGAAGGGAACAACTGGCTAATAAGACTCCTTGCAATTATATGTGTACAAAAAGTTAAATATTAATTTAGTTATTAAATTATTATGAAAATTTGAGAAGAGATATAAGTATTAATTGAATTAATAAAAAGTAACAATTAATAACAATAACAATTAACTAACATTATACTAAGTAACACCTTTAAAGAAAGAAAAAAAAAATAGAGTGAATAGAAATATGACAAAAAAATTTAATAAAATTATATAAGAAATGGAAATATGATTTTTTATTTAAAAAAATTTTTGAAATCCAATTAAATTAATATCACATAAAAATATTTGTGATTGAGTTAAACTCGATCTATCCCACTTAAACTTAATAATTTATAAATTAGGTAATGGGTGCTAGATATGTGACTTGATATCCAATCTAATTCAATTTTATTATCTAATTAAAATTAAAAATTAATTTAATTTATTCTCATTTTAAAAAATGTAAAAACATAAAAATTGAACCCAGTCAAATAAATCCTAACTCTCATCTTTTCCACAACTCTCACACCCTAACTCTCATCTTCTCCCTTGCCCTAACCCTCATAATCTTTGTTTGCATTACCTCCACTTTTTTTTATGTCAAATTATGTTCTATCGAGTCTAAAATACATGAACAAGTCCACGCTCCTTATACAAAAAAAACTCTTTCACTTCCTCCAATAAAATCAATAACATCCACCTTATGTCACCAGTCGCCACCGATGCTAGGGATTTTTTGTTTCTAAAAGATAAAATCTTTTGTTTTTGGTTTTGTGCCGTCTAGGATTTGACCTTTGAGTGCTCTTAATCTTTGGATTTGTATGATAACATGTTGGAAGGAGGAATTCCTAATGGATCTGAGGCAATGTAGAATCTAAATAGTGTTAGCTTGGTGAGGAAACAAATCTAAATCTAAATTGTGTATTACAAAATAATTGGAAATAATTTTATAAGTGAAAAGTAGAAAAAGTTATAATTAATTATTTTTTCAAAATTTCTCTTAATCAAGTATGAAAATTATTATTATTATTATTATTATTATTATTATTATTATTTATATACTTTTTTCTCTTAGTAAATAAGCACTAATATTTTATTCTTAATATTGTATGATTTGACATTAAATACTCCTACTTTAGTGACTATTAATACAAACAAGACACTTTGTTAAGATAAAAAAATATATTTTGATTTAAAATTCTGCACATTCTTTTAATAAACTAAATCTTACTAATAGTTAGTTATATTTTGTTTCTGTTTTATAGTATTTGAAAATTTGTTGGAAAAACTTCATATATCAAATTCATTATAACTTTTATTATGATTTTATTAATTTAGACAAATTTTTATTCATATTTTGAATTAATTTAAATAAATTGTATTTACTTAAAATCTTAAATTAATTTTTTATATATTATATTTTATTAAATATTAATTTAATTTATTTAATACTTATATGAATTTTAATAGAAAAAAATATTTTTCAAAATCTTGACCCGATCCAATTCAATACATTGGGTTTAGATTAGGTTAAAAAAAAATTATATAGAAACCAAGTTGGGAAATAGATGTACTCAAATTCTACAAAATCCAACCCGTATATAACCCCAATATCCACGAATGATTGCATTTATAACTCCAACTAACAATATGAAAAAAAAAAAAAATGGTATGGTGTTCAAAAATAAATATTTTGTTGAGGATATCAGTTAAAAAATTAATTTTTGTGATCGATCTTAGATGAAATTAAAAATTGAATATTTTGAGATTTTATTTATGATACCTAGGATTCTACATGATTGTGATATGAAAAGACTATCAAAGAGAATTTTCAATGTGGAGTATTTTTCTGTAATTATAGAAAAATAGGATAGACTAAATTTGTTAAAGAAACTGATTATGGGTTCTCAACTCGAACGTGGGGATCATAATCTATTAACCAGGCTCTGATACCATGTTAAAGAAAGTGATTATGGGCTTAACTCACCCTCAAAACCGGTTCAGAAGATGAGGTTTACACCTCACTTATATACCATAGATCGGCCTCATTTTTAGTCAATGTGGGATTTCTCAACAAAATTATTTTTTTACTGTTACCAATATTTGAAGACTGGACAACTCTACACAAGAATTGAAAGGTTTTAATAATGATCAAGAAAATCAAGAATCAAGATTAAGGACATCAAGAAAATTTAAGACTGAAAGCAAGCTCAAAGATATAAAGACTTAGTTTAGAGTTAGGAGTGCATGTTATCAAAAGGTAATCATCCCTCTGCTCAGAGTATTTTCTCAAGAAAATCATTTTTTGGAAAACTATTTTCGAAAATAATAAAACTGGGATAATCGATTATATAATCGATTATGTGATTTTGAAATATAATGCTTGCACCAATAATCGATTAGATAATCGATTATGCCTTTTTGGAAAATAACAAGCATGCGGCAATAATCGATTATATAATCGATTATGTGTTTTTGAAAATAACAGACTTGCGTCAATAATCGATTATGTAATCGATTATCTATTTTTAATATGAAGATATTTCTCTCGGTGATAATCGATTATGTTAATAATATAATCGATTATGTTCGAATATTTTTGAAAAATAAACGTTGCTAAAAATCCTCCTAAAATAAAGGAGAATCTTTGACTGAGATTTTTGAACGTTGTGAGGCTCTGAACAGATAAAAGATTTGATTTCGAATTAAAATAAAATAAAGAATATTTTATTTGAAATATTTTGATTATTTAATAAGGGTATCAGGTTTTTCAGAATACAGAATTCATATGCTTTCTTTGACATATTCTCTTCTGAAAAGCTTTATACTTTTTCTTTGAGTATCCTGAGCCACAATATTTTAAATGTTTTGAAAGAAAAAAATATTTTACTGTGCATTCATCTTTCTAAGAAAAATCTTGAGGATACTCTTGAGTAGAGCCGGTACTACATTTTGGAAGCGTCACTCCAGGTGATATCTTTTTTATTCTATACATCCTCTGAGGCTGTTCAGAGGAGGTGTTTTGTCTTTCCTTGTGCGATTCAAGGAAAGCGTTTCATTCCTTGTGTGATTCAAGGAAGGTGTTTCATTCCTTGTGTGACTCAAGGAATGGTTGGTTATCTTTTGTGGGTTTTCAAGAGATTGTGAGGTATAATCTTTAATTTGTATTTTTACATGTTTCACTTGGGATTAGTGGTTGTAAAAATTGTAATAAATTAAAGATATAAGAGTGTGGGATCATCTCAGGTTGAGGTGATTGAGATCTGGATGTAGGGTTAAGGTTTAACCCGAACCAGTATAAATTCTCTGTGTTCATCTTTCTTTCCTTATCTTTTAATTTTCCGTTGTGCATTATTAATCTGTTAGACTAATTAATATAAAGAGGAATAAAATTTGAATTAAATAAGAATTAAAGTTTTAATTTTTATAACATCAATTCACCCCCTCTTAATGCCACTTATTGCTAATATTTACTTCATAATATAATATGGTAATAGGATTAGGTATCACTTGTACAATTTTCTCTTATAAATATTAATTCTCTTTTACGGATAAAAATATATATTCAAGAAAGCATAAAAGGAAACTAGGGTTTTTCCTCTTGTATGACTTTTGTTTTTTTAACAAAGGATCTTAGTATCTATCTACTATTTTTATATAATGTGTTTCACAAATAATTAGTTAAATTGCCTTAATCCAAATTCAACGGGCATAATTATATTAGGAATTAAACTTTTATGGGCTTTGTTAGGTCACATGTTTGGGTTAATTTTATTTAGAATGCGAATTTTTTTTTAGCAATGATTGACGTAGATATCAAATATTTATTCTTTCCTTTTCATAATTTCTTAATTTTTATTGAGGTCACATACTATTCATCTATTGGATTTACACTAGTTACCTTTTTAATAAATGATTTAAAAAATTATTTATTACAACATTAATGGATGATCGAAAATAAAAAATTTAAGAATATATGAAATATATTTTAGATTGGAGTGATATGATATATTTGACTACATAAAAATGAAATATTATTTTGGAATAAAAAGGTAATGTAAAAGAGATTTTTAATTTAATTCAAGTGAGAATTTGGGCGTGGATCATTAATAGAATAAACAATAATTTTGGAACATTTGTTTAATGGTATATAAATCCTTTATCATGTATAGGGTAATTTAAGTCATTGAATAATAATGAGAAGAATAATTATCTTGTTAATAGTTTAATTTTTTGCACATTTTTACACACTTTTTTACTATATATTTATAATTATTTTTAGTATTTCTAATATTAATTTTATTAATATATTTATGTTTATCAATGATAGATTTATTATAATATAACAAGCTATTAGATAATCTTTACACATTTTATTCGTTGTTATTACTATGATCATTTAATAAAATAACACATATTGTCATGTGTTACATCAAGTTACTAATCTTCCAACGCTACTATCTTATTATGTAGGAATCCAATTAATAAATTTCTCACGTGGAGGAACTAATACAAGGTGGGTGGAGAGGAAGGATAAAGGAAAACTAAATAGGGATACATGAAAGGGGAGGGATATAAAAGTAGAACAAAAAATCTAATTTTTAAGTAGTTGGGTTGGATGGTTCAACGATCTTAGTATGTTTAATAAAATGGTGAATTGAGGGAAGTTTAGGTATATTGGGGACTTAAAAATTTTAAGATATTTAATTGTTGGATGGATAATAAAATATTTAAAAGGATGACGAGCTTATGTATTCAAAGAAAATTGAAATTTAAAAAAAAAATGCTTAAAGTTTGGAATAGATATTTATTTGAAAATGTACTTCAATGATATAAAGAGGAGGAAGACTATATGAAAAAACTTGATAAAAAAAAAAAGTGAGGAGGGAGACTTATGAAGGAAGAGTGTAAAGAGAAGAAGGAATTGTAAAAGAAGTTATGGACTTTGGTCATATATAATGAATCTATCCTTAGACAAAAATAAAGAGATAGATGAATGGTAAAATGTACAATAAGTTAAAGTATTTATATTCAATGGTAAACTAAACTAAGAGAAAAAGATATGTTTAGAGGTCTAATATGAAAAAGAAAATATGGTATGTTATAAGAAGTGATATTTTATGGTGTGTATTGAGAAAGAGAAAGAAAATGATATTTAGAAATGAAGAATTTGTTGAGTGTGAAGTACTACAACAAATTGCTTATATGGGTTAGACATGGACAAGGATGAATAATATCCTTTCAATTTATTATGTGGAATGCTGATTCAAGATTGTACATCATATTCAGCTAATTAGTGGTGAGGACATGAGAATTCTTATGAAGTACTACTCATCTATAATGGATTGTGTGTCATAGTAAGATCAAGGATATGTACAAATAGAAGAGATAATTGGTCAAAGAAAGAGGAGATTCACTCTATCGAAATAGAATGGTCTATCATTGGTCTTATCAATCTGATGTTGTATCTCTCCTATTTATTGTACACATAGATTGTTTCGGTTGTAGTTGATATCCGTAATATAATTACTCAAAATGAAAAAATTAGCTAAGAGAAAAATGATAAGATGGAAAGCCTTTAGACAATTTTACATCACCTAAAGATATGACCAAATTAATATATATATATATATATAAAAAGTGGTACAAACCTCATTTCATAAACTGATTTTATGAGGTTGAGATATGATTAAAATCTACTTTTGTTATCTTGTACTATAAATATTAGGGTTTTGTTTGGATAAGGGTCTGCCTTAGTCTATCATATGATATATTTAGTGGTGTTATTTGAACAAAATTTTGCTTGCTTCTTAAAACTACAAAAATTGTTTTGGTGTGTGTCATTTCATTTAAAGGTTGTGAGTCTGGTTTTGATGTCTTTTCTTGGTTTTAAATATGTTTTTAGAAGGAATTTATAATTTATGCAAATAGTTTGTATTTTCTCTACATGATTTTCATCTAGCTACTTTGACATGATAAAGTGCTTTGAAGACGCTAAATTATTGCAAGAAAGATGTGTGTTATGTAGAGAGTTTAAGTGTTGCTAGGCAAGTAAATGAAGGTAATGAAATAATTATCAAGTGGAGAGACTAATAAATGTGCAAGGTAATTGGAATACATGGTACTAGATAGAGTAGTCAAAGTTTGTAGGAAGATATTTAAATGACAACACTTAGATGAAAAGAGGTCATTGCACAATAAACAAGTTAATAGTATATAGAATATATTTTAGATTGGAGTGGTGTGGTCTGTCTGAATTCATAGAAATGGGATGATATACAGAAATGAGAAAACAAATACAGAGGAGATTTTTAGTATAGTTCAAATCAGAACTTGATCATGGATCAATAATAAAGTAAATAATAAAGTAAATAGTAACTGTAAAATTTTTGTCCAATAATATATTAATCATTTATCATTTATAAGGTAGACTAAAATATACATAACTAAATAGTTCATTAATACGAAAAATAATTACCTAGTTAATTATTTATTTTTCAGTATACTTTTATATATATTTGTAATATGTTTTTGGAACAGTTTTTAGTACATTTAGTATCAATTCTTATTAATATATTTATCTTGCCAATAAAAAATATTTAAATGAAAAGAAGAGAATTGCAAAACTTTAAAGGGCAGTGCAGAGTAAGTTGTGTTATCTACATTTTGGTTAAGTTGTGTTATCTACATTTTGGTTAACTTCTAGTGAGTGAAAAAATCACTTTAGAGCTTATAATAGTTAGAAATATCCTTTTGAATGGTACAATATAAAATATAAGGGTCTCGAGTGGTGTGTTGGGATGGAAAAGAGGTTACCAAATAGTCATGAGTTATTTCCCATAAATACTGTGCCCTTAATTTGAAAGTTATCATACACTAATTGAAAAGAAATTAATTTACTTTTGATCTTATAGTAGACAAATTTATGTTATTGTTATGAAAAATTATTTTCTAAAAGTGTTGGACAAGGGTCGTGTGCCAAGAGGCAAGTGGTATTGTAGATGACTGTAGTAAAATGAAAACAATTGAGTGAGCTTTGATTAGGCCATTTGGGAATTATAGCATTTGGTTTTCTTGATTTCACAAAGGCTATCTAGTGTTGACACACAAAATGTGATGATGACTGCATTTTGATAATGATTGCACTTTCAATTAATTTAGAATGTTAAGTGTAAAGTAGTAATCAATCTCTAAGATAATATTAAGCAAACAAGAGTTGAAAATTGTTTTTCTATTTTTATAAACATAATAATCTATTATATTAAGTTCATAATTTATTATCTTGCAAGTACACTAAACTTAATTTTCACTCAATCTCGTAGATAATGGATTATCTTGTTTCAAAATATTTTATAAATTATATGAAAAATATAATAATTAATTATAATTAATTTTAATCGATTATCACTATCAATAATCATAATAATTATTTTAAAAACTTCTTTAAAAAGGCAAGCATTTCACTTATTTCATATTACTACACACTTACGAAAGTTTTGAATAAATCTTAAAAAAAATTATCTTTGTATGCTCAATCTTTTTTATCTTTCACATTTTTTAAAAAATATCATTGCTCAAGATTATCCAACAAGATTGCAAGTGCTATAGACTTTTGTTAAGTGTTTATATGTTTAAAGAAAATAAATTAACTCAAAATACTTTTTAAGGGAAGTTAGAGATAAAAGACCACAAAACCCCAGATTTATTAAAACTAGTACAGATCATTAAATGTGAAGAAGAAAATTGGAAAATGATAAAAAAACTAGAAATCTTAAGATAAGGAAGAGCGCTCAGCGTAGTCACTTACGTTGAACGAAGGAGTCAGCGCTCAGCGCAGCCCACTTGTACTGAGCAAACGGGTCAGCGCTCAGCGCAGACTAAAAATAACGGTCATATCTCCTATTTAAGGAACGAAACACACAACTTTTGAAACACAACTTCAACACACGAAAGCAAAGGGAGAGGCACTAGAGTTAGGGTTTCACTTGGGAAAGTGATCGGATACTCCAGAGGCACATTGTCGTCTAGGGTTTTTTTCTTTGTAATCTTGTCTATGAAGCACACCACCATGAGTGACTAAGGTACTTTTTTTTATAGGGATTGAGTTTATCTTGTAATTTCTCATTACTAAGATTCATCTATGCAATTATTTATTTTGATTAAAGTTTTGGTTATGCACATTCATCTTCCATCTTTGAATTGATATTTTGTGGAAACATTGTATCTTTTCTGACTTCGACCCTAACTCCCAATTTACCTAATTTGGAAAACGAAATTAGGGTAATTGGGTTTTACAAAATCTGATCTTTATTATAGAAATTTCTATTGATCTTCTAAAGGAATTGAAAAAGGCTTTAAGAATTTTTAAGGTTTACGATCAAGAGATTGACGGAAACTACATTATTATTTTGATAATCAGAATAAAGCATTGATTAAATTGTTTCCATTGTTTTCGAGTTTTAAAGAGATTACAAAAAAATATGATTCCTATACGTTTTTATTATTGCAATTTATTACAAATTATCGCACTTTATTCTTGATTCAAATTATCTATATCAAATTTTAAAATCTGATAATACATAAAACCCTTGTTTGCATAATTTTTCTAAATTCTTATATTCGATACTCTTTATTTAGTACACTTATTGAGATATTTTATTTTAAAAGCCACAAGCTTTCTTACTATGAATCTTTTAGAAACATTTATCACTCTAGGTGATAACTTCTGTTATCTTTGTTAATCTTTTTATTGTAATATACCTATGTTTGGTGTATATAAGTATTTGAGTATTTTCAATACTTCTTGTTCAAAAAGAACTTTCAAGAAGGATTATAAATTTTCTTTTATTAGAGGCTTGTAGCTAAATAATTTAAGAAAATAGATAAATATCTAAAGGCTATTTAGGTTAAATTGAATGTATATTTATATAAAATTGATCTAGTATAAAAATATTGTATATCTTTCTATTCTTTTATATCATCTTTTTATTCTTGGTTTATTTGCATTAATTATTATCTTCTTTAAATTTTTTAAAAATAAAATTATTTTTCGAACATTATCGATTCACCCTCTCCCTCTTTTGGGTAATAACTTTAACCTACTTTTTTTTATATCTAGTATTTATATTTTTTTATTCTTAATTATTATATAGCCTTATTTTTTATGCAAGTTCTTAGCTTAGGCTTTTTTATATTTGGTATCTTCTTGTACCAATTGTTTATATTCATTTAATATAATATGAGTACTTATTTACTTCTTGTAAAAAGACTTTGAATAAGCGACTATAAGTTATGGTACAAAATTGTTATTTATGCAAGACATAGTAAGAAAAATTACACTCAAATAACAAATGAGAAACTAATTCTCAAGCCTCTCCCTATAATGGCATACATCTCCATGCAACAATGCAATATTCCTTTCCAAAAATTCCTCCATAAAATAGTTTAAATTCATTCATCCACCCTTCCTTTCATGCTAAGATGAGTCTTCTAAGAAAAAATCATGTCATTCTATCATGAACCCACATTTTAACTTCAGATTATTATGCATAGATTGAGAGTACATCTTTGAAAAAAAAAATTAAATTATTAGTTTCAAATCATTTGTCCTCCCAAAAATCTAAAAGGATTCATCACCAAGGATAAAATTAATATTTTACGTAAACCACCTTTCTTCCCTCTCCACCACAGTAATATTATGATGAGTATTAATGGAAAAGAAGAAAATAAGCAAGAGTGTACAAGTATTATCCCAAGAAAAATTACTAAGTACGTAATAAGAGCTTATATTCTTATTTCATGAACTCTTAACTTATAGAGCTTACTTTCTTTTAATTTTTTCTTTTAATTTGGAGTTTATGGCAATTATTGTTTGAGTTGAAATTAGAATCTGAAATTAGACAAATTAAGGAAGAGAAAAGGTCAAGCCAAGTATGGAACACACCTCTTAACCTCTTAGCTCATTAAAGAATATTTTAGAATAGGATTTGATTTTGAATTTTGTACGAAGATGGGAAGCTATACCAAGATACTCTTAAAATTTTGGATATCTTCTCTGCGCCTTAAAATTTCGGATATCTTCTGTGTGTCTTAATCTTGTAGGACCGATAGAGAGATGTATATGTAATTATATTTCAATACTCAAGTTAGTAAGAATATAATAAATAAAATTAAAAAAATGATTAAATAATTATTTTACTTGAATTAAATGATTATTTATAATGTGTTCTAGTAACTGATTATCTTTAATAGATCTAAACTACCTTATTATCTAAGTGATACGTGTTGCTCCGAACGAGTTTAGCGAACATCGTATTTAATTAATTACAATGATTTATTTTACGTCCATTGTAGTTGGACCTATTATTAAGTCAAGTACTTATTGATTATGATCGACAAGTAGTAGTTAGTAAATATTCTTCGAAAACTGTTTCACGGACTGGAAACCGATAAGTAAATTGACAAGAGTCCACACCTATTCAATCTAGTACAAATTTTGAATTTTCTTCTTATATTTCATTTAAATATTTCATCTAAATATTTTATCTAAACATTATTATAAACCATATAAATCAATTTAAGATATATTGAATTTGAAAGAGTTTAAAAAACTTGTGAAAAAGGGATTCTTTATTTTTTAATTATCTTAATATTATATGATTGAAGTAATATTTTTTCTTTACCCTTATCTTTTAAGTGGTGCGTTCTCTATTCCTAAATCTTCATCTTTTCTCTTTCAATTAATTATATTATTATCTTATTTTTATTATAACATCATTATCCACTCCTATCTCGTCTCATGTTCATTTTCTTGGATTAACTCAATTCCTTTCCTATATCTATATAATGAATTCTTAATTATTAAAATGTACGAATCAATGTCTTTTATAAATTCATTATTATTTAAAGTTTAAGATGAGGTTATATTTCTAAATCTATTGATTTCATTATATGAAGAGTATCTTGACTTGGATAGAATAATTGTTGTATTTATACCCTGTTAAATACTATCAAATGTTGATGATGGTGGAGATTACCACATTATTAGAGAGATACTTATTTGTTATCATTGGAAGTTAATAATTGATTATTATGTACAAAGCACATGATTAACATTTGTAACAAGTTAGTTTAATGGGTACATTTTGGGCCAATCCACTCGGCCATTAGCCCATTAACGGATTCCACATCGGTCTTAGATTTTGATGTTGTTTTGATTAATAAATAAAAAAAGTATAACATGTAATAGTTAGGGGGTGTTCAGAACCGAACCGATCCAAAAAAAAATAAAAAACTGATCCAAAAAATAGCAAATCGATTAAAACCGCAAGTTTTTGGATCACTTTGAATTTTTTTTTCAGAACCGCGTGGTTAGGTTCAATTTGCAGTTTGGTATTTTAAAACCGAACCGAACCAAACCGCAATTATTAAATAATATTATATTTATTTTTAATTTTATTTTGCAAAGAAAACCTATTGATATCTATTACAACTTTCATTTTGTTAGACGCATCTTAGGATTCCTTACTTGAAACTCCCTTATCTGATTTCATTATTTTATCATTAACTCTTATTCAAATCCATCTTCACCACACCATCTCCTACTAAGATCATTTATAAACTAATACTATAACCATATAAAATCTAGTCAATATTATATTTTTATTAGTTTATTATTTAAAAAGATAAAAATAATCAATTATTAATAAAAAAATAAAATTAAAAATTTAAAAAAAAATCCGAAAAATCGATCCAAACCAAACCGCTAAAATTGATTTAGATTGGTTCGGATTTTTTATTTTATTTCAAACCGAACCAAACCGAACTGCAAATAATTTTTATATTTGGTTCAGATATATTTCAACAAAAAACCGAATCAAACCGCACCGTGATCACCCCTAATTGCTACGTTTTTATTAAGAAATTATATTCCGAAAAGCTCATTCGTAAGTCTTTTTTAAATAAATAATTGCACTTTAAGAATAATTGAATAGGAAAACACTAAATTGCTCACTGCTGAAAATTTTATTTTTCTTAATGTATTCTCTATTTTTTTCTTATTCGAAATATGCTTTTATCGGTATTATTAAAAAGAAAAAACATAATAAGGAACCTTATTGAAAGTGATCCAAATTAGTCGACTTTAATTTAATTTTCAATTTAATCTAATTAAATTTAACTAGGTTATTTTTTTAATTTAGAAATTCATCTTAATTATAATTGGGTTGAATTGAATTTTTTGTTGAATAGTGTAAAATATAATTATCTATTAAGAAAAATATTTTAAAATAAATATTTTTAATATTTCTTAATAATTGTAAAGTAATAACAATACTTATAATATATACATAAATAATATTTATATGATAAAATATAAAGTTATTTTTTATAATAAAATTATTAAACAAATAATATCTTTGTCATATATTTATTTTATTGTTGGATCCGATTATTAGGTTTGAAATTGATGAACTCATTTATACATCACTAAATAAAATTTAACCCAATTGATAATAAATGTAATTAGATCGGAAGTTGGGTGCAACCCCTTCTCACACCATTAAAGGTAACAATGACTAAATTTTCTATATATACCTTAATTTTTATTTTATTTTTTGTGTATAACCTTTATCATTTTGGAATGATCTTTTCATGATGTATTTTTTACATTTCAAAAATATCATTTTTAAAATGAATGAGATATGATTTAAAAAATCTAAATATATAAAAAAATATCTTCATCGTTAATAACTAATTAACTTATAAAGGAGGATTAACACACTCAAGTGTCCTAGAGCTAAGATTCATGTTTGTCTACACGTGTGATTCAGTTGTTTCTGGCGTATTAAGATTAACAACAAGAGATGTTGGTATTCATTATTGAAGAGCAGCATTTGGTTCATTCTTGTTTGAAACGAAACACCATAGGAGAATATATTTGAATGAAGACAAAAACTTTATTGCTAGTGTTGATCTAAATCAGGGAGTATCATCCTGTTTGAAGTATCTGGTGCCACATTCTGATGGTTTCATAGTCGATGATCGGGAGTTAGGACAGAGGTAGGACAATGACAAGACCAACCCCAAGGCAAGTAGCCTGAAATTCTGGGTGTAGGATACGTTGTCGCTACATGTTTATAACAAAAATAGCACTAAAAAGGAAAAAGGTGGAAATGGGAAGAAATTATAACAAAACAAAAGTCAAGGAATACCAAGATTAGATAAAGCCATATGTGATTACTAGAAGAATACAGGACCTCTAAACCTGTGGGATGAGATGTCAGATGGCTGGGTAGTAGGAAAGGAAAGTGAAATGAAAGGTAATAGGATAAATGTGACACAGAAGGGGCACTCAGAGATGGGTAAAAAGGTAAATAGTAAGAGAGGAAGGACAAAGAGTGACTCTGCAATGTAAATGCTTTTGGGCCAAGGGTACAAGAAGTGAAGTTGATAGAGCATATGCTTGGGCCAAGGGTACAAGAAGTGAAGTTGATAGAGCATATGCTTGGGCCAAGGGTGCACAAAAAGATGGGTTGGCAACCTAACACATCACGATAACGGCAGCTCAACAAACCTCAACAGGTGCAACTTTATAGAATGACCAAAGAAATATTTAGCAATAGAGGGAAGAAAAAGGGAATGGAGAAAAATGAACAATGGTGGAAGAGGGAAGAAGCAGGGATGACAGGTGTAACTATAACTCCAAAATGCTAGGATGGTCGACAATAGCAGATTCAATGAGCTCTGATGGTGTGGGAAAAATATAAGAAGCATACCAAGACTCAAATAATGGCACTACAATGGAGGAAAACTTCCCAAAGACAAATGTAATACTTCAACGCCAACAATAAAGGTTAGTTATTCACTCTATTAGCAATAGTGTCTCTGATGAAGGAATTAATAACTTCAATAGACTATTTTGGTTAAATAGAGGATTGGTTGAAACAAAAACATTATGGGATTTGGGGAAAAAATTGGGAGTTACATTAATAGGGGACGAACGCAAAAGTTGTTGGTCGGTTTGAAGAGTTAGAATGGAGAGTCTCTAACAAGAAGAGAAAGGCAGAAATAGGGGAATGAAGGGAGGGTGTGACTAGAATATTATGAAAATACTCAGTATGAACATGAGGGAACTAGAGGGGCCAAGGACAAAAAGAAGCTATCTAAGGAAAACTATTAGAAATGAAGGGATAGAAATGACTTGTTTCTAGGGAACAAAATGTGAAATAATAAATGAGGTTATGTGTAAATCCATTTGGGGTGACGATGAAGTTGAATGGGTGGTTAGCCCTGTAGTGAACAAGGTCGGGGGCCTGCTCTCCATCTAGAAAAATGGACAATTTAAAATGGACAACACAATACAAGGGAAGGGCTATATTGGAATAATAGGAAGACGGAGGTCAGAACAACAAACATGTATGATAATAAATGTCTATGCACCATGTGATGAGAAAGGAAAAAAAAACAACTATGGAAGGAGTTGACAAGGGTGAGACAAAAACACAAGATATAATATGTAGTGTCTAATGGGAGATTTCAACTTAATTAGGAAATCAAATGAAAAGAGAAGAGTTAGGGAAGCTAGAAATGAGTCACAACAGATAAGGAGGTTCAATAATTTTATAGAATGAATGGAGATGTTTGACATACCAATGATAGGAAGAAAATTTACTTGGTATAGGACCAATGGCATATCACTAAGCAGAATAGATAGGTTTCTAATATCAAAAGAGTGGCTGGAGACATGACCTGGGTGTGTTCAATATGCATTGAGCATAATCGTGTTAGATCATTATGCTTTGGTGATGAGAAGTTCATGTGCGGATTGGGGGCCCAAACCATTGTTAGAACCCAGACGGTCTATTAGATAACATGCACACAATATGTTTTGATGATAATAAATGAAAATAAGTTTTGAATAAATCAAAGGTTAATAGAAAAACGTTAATAAAATAAGTATCTTATAATTGGTAATAATGCTAAATAAAATGCCGCTTATATAACATTCTATAAATATATAAGAATAGTATATCGTATAACGACTAGTTGGTTTAATATGGAAATCAAGTATTGAAATATTATTTGAAAGATAAAAATGGAATACTATATGAAGATTTAAATAAGAATTTATAGAATCAAATATATCATCTCGTAAATAAAAGAAAATATTCCATCTGTTATAAAAAATATATATTTCGTATTTGCACTGTATTTCCTTTTAATAGGTGTCATCAGATCAAGAGTTTCCAAAGAAGTATTATTGAGAGAAAAATATTAATAACCTGACACATGAAGATATTAGAAGATTATCATCAGAATATCGGAAGAATATTAAAGTTGAAGATTTTTCTACAACGGTCATATTTTTGAAAGCCTACAAAAGTAGAAGATGACAAAGGCAAAAGAACCAAACACAAGACAACAGAAACAACATTTACAATCATATACAAGCTGTTAGAAAGTTTAGAAAGAAAGTCTTGAGAAGATTCTGAGTTAAGCTGGTGCTACAGTTTGATATCTACACTCCAGATGATATTGTTTTTGTGTTCATCCTCTGAGGTTGTTCAGAGGAGGTGTTTGTTATTCAGAGGAGGTGTTTGTTATTCCTTGTGTGATTCAAGGAAGGTGTCTCATTCCTTGTGTGATTCAAGGAAGGTGTTTTCATTCCTTGTGTGATTCAAGGAAGGTGTTTTCATTCCTTGTGTGATTCAAGAAAGGTGTTTTCATTCCTTGTGTGACTCAAGGAAGGTGTGACAATCTCTTGTGGGTTACAAGAGATAGTGAGGCTCAATCTTTAGTTTTCTATTTTGCATGTTTCACTTGTATTAGTGGTTGTAAAACTCTGATTAATTAAAGATAGTGAGAATGTGTGATCATCTCAAATTGAGGTGATTGGGAACTGGATGTAGGGTTAAGGATTTAACCCGAACCAGTATAAATCTCTGGTGTTATCTTTCTCTTTCCTTTATCTTTTATTTTTTCGTTGCGCATTCTATAAATTATGCTTGACTAAATAAATCAAGAGGGATAAAATAAAAGAAAGCGATTAAAGTTTTTTTTAATTTATTTTATTACATCAATTCACCCCCCCCCCCTCTTGATGCCACTTGATAACAACTATTTCGGGTGATAGATGCATCAATGGGAGTTAAGGGTTATGAGAAATTAGTCAAAGATTCATGGTGGAAGTATGAGAAAAGAGGCCAAGATTATATAATATCAAGGAGAAGTTGAAGTTACTTAAGTTTGATTTAAAGAGGTAGAATAATGAGGATTTTGGGGATATAAACCAAAATATGCAAAAGGTGACTGAAAAGATATATAAGATGGACTTGGAGGATGAGAATGGAAATCTATGTGATGTAGGAAAAAAGGAAAGACAAATTATTTGCAGAATTAAGAAAGTTAAGCTTCAGAAAAGAAGCATTAGCAAGGCAGAAATCCAGGACTAGATGGTTGACTCTTGGGGATTCCAATACTAAATTCTTCAATGCAATAGTCAACTGGAAAAAAGTTAAAAATAATTTAAAATAGATTAATTGAGGGGAGGTAGATAGATGACCCAAATATGATGAATAAGAAGATACATGATTATTTCTTTGGGAGATTTAGGAAAAGTGGGGGGGGGGGGGTGTTAGATGGGATTCAATTTGAAACTATTAGCCCACAAGATAATATAGGGCTCAAAACAAACTTTGAGGAGCAAGAGGTGAATGAGGCAGTATGGGATTGTGATGGGAATAAAAGTCTAGGCCCGAATGGATTTAACTTCTAATTTATAAAACATTTTTGGAAAGTACTAAAGGATGACATTATGGAGGCTCTTATGGATTTCCACAAGAATGGGTGCTGGCCCAAAGGAAGCAATGCATCCTTCTATCTCTCATTCCTAAAAAGGAAAATCTTGTTAATCTCAATGATTTCAGGCCAATATCTCTTGTGGGTTGCACTAATAGATTGAAAAAAGTATATTCACAAGTTAATTGATGATTCTTAGAGTGCATTTAGGAGGGAGATGTATGTTGGATAATGTGCTAGTGGCAAATGATGTGGTGGACGAGATGAAGAGAAAAGGGAACTAGAGACTAATTCTAAAGGTTGATTTTGAAAAAAACATGACTTTATGAGCTGGGATTTCTTATTGTACATGATGAGAACATTCAGATTTTGTGAGAAGTAGATTGGGTGGATAAAAAATCTTTTATTATCTACCTCTATCTCTGTTTAGTTAATGATAGTCCTACAAAAGAGTTCATTTTGACTAAAGGACTTAGACAAGCGACCCTTTGATACCCTTTCTTTTTCTATTGGTGGTAAAATGACTAGCAAGACTGGTGAGAAATGCACAAGACAAATGTATGTTGAAAGGAGTGAAAATAGGGAAGTTAGAAGAGGAATTCAGACTATTATAATTTACTAATGATACAATTTTTTTTTTCTGTGAGGCGACACAATAAAATGTCTTAATACTAAAAAGTATTCTCAGATGTTTTGAGCTTTCTTTAAGGTTGAAAGTTAATTTTGTCAAGAGTCGACTAGGTGGGTAAGGTGTGGAAAGTAGAGCTTTGGAAGAGTTTGCAAATATCCAAAATTACACACAAATGAGAATCCCTTTCATGTATCTGGGAATTCAAATTGGGGGAAATCAACGACGTATATAGTTTTGGGAACTTGTTGTCGACAAGATAAGGAAGAAGCTGGCAAAATGCAAAGGTAAAAATATATCCTTCGGGAGTTAGGTATATCTACTTAAAAATGTGTTAATTTCAGTGCCTTTATTTTATTTTTCATTCTTCAAAATGTCTAGTACCATAATGAAGATACTGTAAAGGTTCATGTAGGGAGGGATGGGGGAATGATAGGAGAAAAATCTATTGGGTGAAGTGGAAGTGGAATACAGTTTGTAATGAAAGAAGCAAAGGGGTGCTCGAAATAACTAATATCAAGTGTTTTAATATTGCTCTTTTGGCTAAATGGAGGTGGTGACTCGAACATGAAAATGGAGGGAAATGAAAACATGTAATGTTATCAAAATATGGGAGGTGGATAGGTTTAGATGATTGAACAGGTGAAAAAGATTGCTCTACTTGGTGGAGGGATCTAAGGAAAATATGCGGGACAAATGAAGTGGAAGAGAAATGGTTTAAAAAAGAAATAGAATGGAAGGTGGGGAATGATAGGAAGATAAAGTTTTGGCATAACAAATGGGTAGGGGAAGAAACACTTAAATCCAAATTTCATAGGTTGTATGTTAACTCTAACAACCAGAATGAGAATGTAGAGGAAATGAGTTGTTGGAAGGAAGGTAAATGAGAGTGGAATATGAGGTGGAGGAGGGGTTGATTCTAGTGGGAAGAACTCCAATTGGAAAGGTAAATAAATATAATAAACTTTAAGCAGTCAAAAGAGGGTGACGAAGATAAATGGTCATTTATTACAACACTATTGAATGGTTGGCAATAAACAACTTTAAGAGTATATGGAATATACTTTGGGTTATAGTGATATGGTTTATTTAGCTACATAAAAATGGGGTGTTGTTTCGGAATGAAAATAAAAGATAAGTGCAGAAGAGATTTTTTTGTCTAATTCAAGTCAGAACTTGGTCGTGAATTATTAATAGAAAAGTAAATAATAATTTTGAAACTTTTATTCAATGGTGTATAAAACCTTTATCATGTGTAAGATAAATTAAGTCATTGAATAATTATGAGAGAGATAATTATCTTAATATATTTATGGTTATCGATAAAAAAATTCAGAATCAAATATATTTGTATTTGCATTAAGATACAACATAATATAGTTTTTTTTATGGATTATCCTTAGTTACTCCAAAGAGTTTTTTTTTTTTTTTTAAGAAAACTACCACTTATCCCTTTTATGTTATTGGTTTAAGATGTACAAGAGTTAGAGATTCAAAAGCGGCACAACATCCATAAGTGCACTTCTTAGTTTAATCTCGAATTCCTTAAAAGTTATGAAAAAGTTACTATTTTATATGAATTTTTTGGGATTAAAAAATGTTAGTTGAACCCTGAAACGTTTTTCTACATACGATAAAAGCAAAAGAGAACCTATAATTAAATAGAAAGAAAAACTCCAACAAAGTAAAATTATATTAACATGATAATCTGTAATGCGCACCAATAAAAATATAAAATGTTTCTACATGAACTAGGAAAACTCCATTGTCTGCCAAAATAATGGATTCACTTACATACCAGTGAAGATATTGAGAAGTGTTGACGATGCATTTTTGTCTGTTCATATAATATGATGTAATATATATATATTGTAAGTAAATGTTGTGGAATAACCCAGCTAGCATCCCACCAATGCAACACTTTAGATAGTGATAATAAAGTTTCAATCTCCAATCACCTAAGAGTTTAAACTTTTCAAAATTTTATAAACATAATAGAACTAATTATCAATATTTTATATTATTTATTCAATGATATTATTATATAATATGATATCTGAATTTTGAAAATCAGATCAAATTGATCGGTCAAACTTGAAAATCACTAAACTAGTCAAATAATTTATTCAAATACTGCAAATTTGATCCGAATAAAAAACCAGTTAAAAACTAGCAAAAATTATTTACAACGAGTCACTGAAAAATATTTAATATATATTAAAAAAATCATATTTCCTATAAAACTGGATAATACTTAAAAATTAATGAAAAATATAATGTTTTTTATAAATTTATTTCAAATTTTCCAATATCATAAATTTATTTATAATTAAAAAATTAATAAAAAATTATTTTTTATAAAAAATTCATAAAAAACTTTTTACAAATAAATTCATAAAAAAAATTTATAAAAAAATTTATACTATGAAAATTTTTTATAAAAATAAATTTATATAAAATATTCATAAATAATTAATTTTTTTTTATAAAAAAAATCCGTAAAAAATATTTTATAAGTAAAATTATTGATATATTATTTTTAAAAGTTAAAATAAATTTATAATATTGTTATTTTGATTTTTTTTATAAATATCATTTATATTATTTAAACTTCAACTTAAGTATTATATGCTATTTTTATGTATTTTAAAGATTAATAACTTATTAAAATGTTTTATGTGTAGTTTTTATTATTACAAAATTATGATTATGCTACTTTAATATTTTTTTATGTATTACTTAATAATAATAATAACTATTATTATTTTATTAATATCGATTCAATTGCAATTGAATCTTGAACTAGTGTTATCATAATTCTCATGAGTAGTATGATTTAAAATATTGTGTTTTAAAAATATTATATGATATATGTAAATTTGTAGAAAAGTAAAATTAGTGATATTAAATTTATACAATTTACCATAGTGCTTCATGTTCATAATTAGTTCCATAAATTTCTCTTTAAGTTTTGTTTATATATGTATAATGTTGACAACTAAGGCTCATAATTCTCTCTTTTCTAGTTCAATGTTCATTGTGATTGGGTGTTTAGAACACTAACTTTTTGACTTGCCAATGCACACTCATTTATATGGATATCAAGTCAGAAACAAGATTCTCTTTTTAGGGTACTTCGAACACTTGTATTTGGTGGAGGTGGGTGTGTCTATCATGTCACAAGCAACATTCTCTTTTTAGGGTACTTCCAACACTAGGTTTTGCTCTGTCACCACCTTTGTCATCAAATCAGTTAAATCCCTGTGTTTTGGCTAAAAGAGATATATTATTCAGAACGTTAAATGATTAGTTTTAGTTATACAACAACATTTCTTTATATAAAAAAGTTTATTAAAATTGAAATAATTTAAAAAATTGAAGCATGTATTAACATTTTTGGATATAAAGTGAACACTATAAGATTTTACATCTATTAATCACAAGTTCGAATTCTCACTTATGGACTCAAAATAAAATAAATATTCTTTAAATTTGAGATCTTTCTTATCTTATATTATTAGTGATTTGCACCAATTAGGTGAGATTTCTAATGAGGTGAAGTTTAAATTCAAACAAAATTTATGAATGATCCGATAATAATTCGAAAAATTTATGAATAATTCAATAACGATATGAGAATTTTGTTAGGATTAGTTGTCATACCATATTAATAGTGAACTTTAAACCTAACTCAATATCATAAAATTGGTTTAGTGAAGTGAGATTTACATCACTTTATTATATATATTAATTTGACCATATATTTAATATATTTAAGTAATATAAAATTTTCAACATCGATTTAAATCAAAATAAAATTCTCTTCTATAATTAAACATAAATTTTATTTATAAGAAGTGAATATAATAACTTAATTTTGATTGATAAAAATTTATTAAATTTAATTATACTGATTTTTAATATGAGGAGTTGTCTAAATTATACTAATTAATATTTATTAATTTTAAATATGAAAAATTTATTAAAAATGTCACATTAATAAAAAAATATAAAATTTTATTAAAATATAACTTTTTTTTTAATATTTAAGTAACTTACCTTAATTAGTGTAATTTATTCAAATTAAAAGAAAAAAAATCAATTTATATATAATTATTAATAATATTATTAATATTTGAGAAGTGTGTGTACCTAGTGTAAACAACAATGGTGGTTTTGTTGAGATGTGACAGAGCATGGATGCAACCCTTTTCCAATTGCAAATGATAGTGGCTTGTTGTAAGTGAGAAAGGAAGAGAATAGTTTATTGGTTATGGTATGGTATATGGTATATATAATTGGCAATAATATCACAAGTTGGTCACATAATATTCTGAAATTCAATTATATGTGAAGAATATTATGGAAATAGGCACTTGGCATTTGTGGGGTAACTTGTTTTTACGTATAGGGATCTTATTACCACCAACCACAATCTCACCTATGAAAGAGACATCAACACCTATCAAAGGATACTTAGTCTCATTCCCAGAATAATACACTTTTACTACCATTCATATTTCAAACACCTCTTCTTTTTTATTTCTTCAAATATATAAATTAATAACCAAGACTATTATTTTTGGTACAGTAATGGAAAGTTTTTAAATAAAGATTAGGTAAACATAATTTTAGGAAAAATAACAGTGTTTGAAAGAATGCTTTCGTAATAATTTTCTTGTATTCCTAATCATTTGAAAAATTAATTTTTCTTTTCTTTAAGACCTTTTTACGCTTTTTAATTTTTTTTAAATGAAAAATGTAACTTTTACCTTTTTGGGAGAGAATATTTTAAAATAACCAACCTTCAAATTTAACATTAAAATATTTTTAAAAACTATTATATTTTTAGAAATGAGAAAAGAAGAAATTAATTTTAATATTTTTAAAATATTTTTTATAATTTTAATATAACTATAATTTAATAATCATATATTTTTACATTAAAATTATTATATAAATTATTATTAAATTAAAATAATTTAAAATAACATCAAATTTACTATATTAAGATATTAAGGGTTAGAAAATAGTATTTTTAATTAAAATATTTGTATTTATAAGAATTAGAAAGTATTTTAAGATGTTCTTCAAGTAATTTTTAAATTTTTTGTCTAAATAGAATCGACTAGCGACGTTGTATTAAATAACATTAGAAAGTAATTAAATGTTGTTTACTTGGACAATTATTTATAATATGACAAATTAATTTATTATATTTATCGAAACTAAATCAATTTATCTTTTAAGTGATATTTGCGGAAATTAGATTGAATTTGTTATCAAAGTCTATTAAAGTCTATAACTTATTAGGTCTATGGCTTAACCGAGATCAAAATCTATTAAAATTCATAACTTATTAAATCTATGACCTAACCTTGCACTTATCAACTTAAATCGGCAATTTTTAAATGAAAAGTATCTTCTTATAATTTGAATAGTTAAAATTTAGGTGAATTGGTAATCAATCCATCCTTCTCCTATATAATATGTTATATAATGTTTAATTAATAAATTCTCACTTTTGTTAATATTTATATATAGGTACAATTGTTATTATGATTCTCTAATTTTACGTAAGGTTTGAATTCGGTCATCAAACTTTTGTTTTATCTAACTCTAAATTTTTTATTTTGTGTCTTTTTGTTAATCATTTTGTTTAATGTCCCTTTTAGACTATATTTTGACTAAAACCTGTGAATCTTCACATGATTGGAACGATAAATTCTCCAATCCCAGGCCCATGAAATGCCTTCCAACCACAATCTTTACTTTACCAAACTGCATGATTGTAAGCAGTGACTTAAAGTTGCAATGTCCAAAATTTCTTAATATATTTTTTACTGAATGAACTTTTCAAAATATATTTTTTAATTTTGAAAAGTCTATTTCAAAATATTTAAGAAGTGTCTGATAATTTTATGGAAAGCAATGCAATTAGTAGGCCCAATAGATCTTAGTAAGCCCACTTTAAAAGACAGTCTAAAGTGTGGCTACCCAATAACCCTTTTTATTTTTATTTTTTTCAAAATATTTTCCTGGGCTTTGTACTTGACATATGCAGCATATTTACAGAGATGTTTCTCGAAAATTCTATTTTTACTCAATCTTTTTTACACATTAATTATTAGAATTAAACAGTTGAGATAGTGGACAAAAAGAACTAAATACCAAAAATCCAACAGAAAAATTAAACTCCTCATTTGCTAAACTCATTACACAAATCATTTTCTAGGGTATTGTCTAACCATAACATGTCTTAATTCAAAAATTAATATATGTTCGAAATTCTAAATTATCTAAAAATATTACTAAATTAATATAAAAAAATGTAAATTTTATTTCATAAAATGTAAATTTTATTTCATAAATCGGTTTTGTAAGATTGGATTAGATTTAAAATCTATTTTTATTATGATATGAAAGTTTATTCTATTAAAATTGATGGACCTATCACATTATTCTTTATCCACATATTTTTTATCTCACAAATATCAATAAAAGAGTTAATTGAAAATTTTATATCACTTAAAAATATAACTAAATTAATATATATAAAATGATGGAAGTGACTTAAAGTTCATTTATATTAATATAAATATGTTAAATTTTAAAAAAATTCAAGTTGTATTTTGAATTATCTTAATCTGATTTAATATTAATATTATTTTAGAAAGTATAATTTTTTCAAAAATTATGTATTAATAATAGAAAAATTATTTAATACACAATACAATATTGTATAGTTCTTTTGTTTTTTTTATTAAATTACAAATCATACTAAAATTGATATATTACAATAAAATTCGAATTGACCTATCTGAGTTTCATTTATGAAATGCTGATCTAACTGAATTTGAGTCTTACAAAACTGATCTATCAAAATTTCATGTCAGATTGAAAGTTATATCTGTCCTAACACATCTCTTTCTCAACCCTACTTGCCTCCCATTAATGGTTCTGTTTATCTGCTTTCAACAGGTGTGCAGGATGCTCTTCAATTTTCTTGCTTGAACTCCCATAGTCCCTATTGCATTCAGTGAATTCTCTTGAAATTTCTTTGCCACTGAATGCAAAAGTAGTTTGTGCCTGAATATTTGATGACACAGGGAATCTGGTCAGTTGTTACTACGTTTTCTGGTGGGGTTTTTGTTGGATGTTCCAGAATTGTTCCATCAGTTCAACACAATTTCCATAGATGAACAAATCGTGGAAATTTGCTAAAGGCCAAATGTCACATTTCCATGGATGAAATTAACATGCACATTATCACTTTCGGTTCATCAATTGGTGTTGATTTAAGATAGCTACTAAATAGAAAGGAAACAACATCTTGTACATGCAAACTGCATTACGTGATATACTTATCTTCTGTTTTTGTTAAATTATTGTCAACATGCCTCAAAAACTAAATATAGTCAGAATTTATCTGCATAATGCATTATCTGCAGAATAGCAATAGTAAACGTAGCAGAGTTTATCTGCATCATGCATTAGGCAGAATAGCATTAAAGAGTCACTTAGTTGAAAATATATTTCACTGTTATTCAAGTTTTTAAAAATATTCAAACTTTAAAATATTCTTGGAAGTGTAATTTGTCTGTCACTATAGTTATGCAGTTAAAAGTACTCCTTAAATGTCGTATGTCTTGATCACTAGACTTAGCTATTCATTTGTCCTAAATTTAATTATTCTATATCTCAATTAATCACTTTTTATCATTTGTTCCTAATGGAATAATTACTATTAAGTTAAAAGTTATAATTGATACTTAAGATATACCAACTAAGTTAAAAGAGAATTCTAAAAATGAAGGTGTTGAATAAAATTTTTAAGACCTTTTCACAAACATGTTGAAAAACAAATTATCAGACAATTTATAAAAAGATTAAACCGTTTATATATAAGAAGATTTTTTAAAACAAATATAAAAAAAAAAAAAGACAAATTTAAATATATAATAAATAAAAGAACATTTGATTTATAAAAATTCACTTAAATTAAACTATATTTTATTTTCTTCAAATAATTCTGAAAAAATTCAACTAATCAATAATTGATTATACAAGTATTATTATTTCTATCTTGTATAAATACATTATATTATTCCTAACAAACCTACTTAACTTCTCACAGGTTAAAAAATAAGTATTCTTTAAATTATAACATTTTTTACTTTTAATAAATACGTAAAATCACTCTTAACTTATACATAAAATTTGGATACCACTTTTATAAAAAATATAATTATCTTATAATGATATAGAAAAATGTAAATTATTTATAAGATAATTTTATAAAAAAAGTTTTATAAGATTAAAATTCGTCAATCAAATATTATATAAACTTAAAACAATTTTATTTGAATGCATTAAAAACAAAGAATATGTAAAAGTATGGTCATGCCAAGATTATTCGTTTTGTTTTTAATATAATTTCATTTAGGTTCTTTACCTTGGGATGCTAGCGATACATGTAAGGTGTTATTTTTTTCTTTATTTAACAAAATTAGGTGTTTTTTATGTTATTAGGAACTAGTATTAAGACATTTTTTTTTGAAAATTTTGAAATTTTATATATATATATATATATGAATATTTTTTACAACTAAACCGGTTTATAATTAAGGTGTCTTGTGAAGAAAAAATAAAATAAAATCATCTTAATAAAAATATGTTTGTTAATTATATTTAATAGTTATAAAATGATGTCAATGAAACGATGACTAAACAAATAAATTTGTATAACTGCACATTATTTCTTGTGAAAATCTTATACTTATAACTTAAAATTTATAACACATTAAATATTCAAAATTTGAATCTATTTACTTATGACTTATAATTTAAGATGATTTTATTTTATTCTTAAAAAAAAGTTCTTCTAAATTGATTTAAGTTTCACTAAAATTAAATTCAAGAAGTCAAAATGAAAGCAGTTAATTAGTATTAAGTTAAGGGACTAACGTTAATGAATGACTAAGTTCAGAAACTAAAGTTAAAATGGTTAAGTTGAGGGATCCAAAATAATAATGATAGGTGTGTCCGTAGGAGATTTTCTAACATAAGAATTAAAGCGACAAAGAAATTATCTTTTCAGGAATATTTTTAAATTTTAATACTGTCAAATATGCAAGTAACAGTAAATTAGATCAATAAGTAAGTGACTCTTTTGATGATTATTTAATAGAAAGAAGAAGAAGAACTCAAGCACTTGTGGTGTCTGTAGTGGAAGCTGATTCCATTAACTTTTGGTCCTGATTTAGAAGGAACAAAGGAGCTTAGTGTGCAATGAAAAATTCTTTCTTTCCGTGTTTCAGACACAGTTTCGCATGCTGTGGAGAATAAAGCTAAATTGTATTGAGGTTTTATGCTCAGCGAATCAGAAGCCATAAACTTCCACGTCTTTTGCATCAAAGGGTACTAACATGGTCTACAGAGAAAATTCCAAGCAGCACAAAGGGAGGAATCGTACTTATAATTTAAGTTGGGAAAGTACCTTCCTTGCACTAGGGGATGGGAATACGAAAAGGCTTTCGGGATAGGTTTTTGGAGTTAGTGATCAATGAAATTATCCAGAAAGCATGAGAGAAGTAATAAGAAAAATCAATGATGAATCTTAGCGGTATCTGCAGAATTAACCAATGTAAGTTAGCTGGAGTATTTCTTGTAACCAAAGAGGCTTTGATGCATTAGCAAAGTGTTCCAATAGATATATGAACCATATTTTATAAATTGAAATAGTCGAAATAAAACTTCTTTAATAACACTCTTCCAAAGATTTAGATTTTAATTTTAAATATATAAATTGTATTATGTAAATTGAGATAAATGATGTAAGTTTTTTTTAACATTTCTTTTCTATAAATATCTATCTAACCAAATAATCATATTCTAGTAAGCATTATAGAATTAAGACAGACGATTTAGGACTTCTTTAATATCATTCTTACAGAAATATCTGTCCAATTAAATGAACTTATTAGAATAGATAACAGACATAAGATATAAGTTTTGATATTGTTGGGGAGATCCCACATTAACTAAAAATGAGTCCAAACTATAATATATAAGTAAGGTGTAAACTTTATCCACTGAATTAGTTTTTAAGTGAATTAGGTCTATAATTACTTTTTACAAATACAATATTAGATTTCAACCTAAAACTAATTGATACCAAATAAAGTGATCCAATAAATATATGAACCGAACTCTACAAATTAGAATAAATATATATATAAAATTAGACAATCCTATTTTAATAAATATTAGAAAATGAAAATAGATGATATAAGACTTCTATTTTTACATTTTATATTTTTGGGTAGCAATATAACATATTTTTTTAATCGGAAAAAAAAATATATTCATAAAATTAGTACCAGAAGTACCTAAAACAATTACAAGTACATAATTGTAAAAAGATGTGCTGAAAATTCAGCAATTAACAAGATAATTATCCCTCCTATTACTATTCAATGACTTAACCTACCCAACACAAGATAAAGGATTTATACACCATTGAGCAAAAGTCCCAAAATTCTTGTTAACTCTATTGATGATCCACGACCAAGTTCTGACTTGAATTAAACCAAAAATCTTTTCAGCACTTGCCTTTTCATTCCGAAATAACACCTTATTTCTATGTAACCAAATAGATCATACTACTCCAACCTAGAGTATATTCCATACACTCTTAAGATCTTTATTTCCCGTCATCTAACAATGTTGAAGTAAATGTCTTTTTAGATTACTTGCCCTACATGTATTAATTTCAAACCACAAATAACATTTATTCCAAATAGCACTAGCTACCTTACATTCAAAGAATAAATGTTCAACGTTTTCACTTTGCAGTCCACATAAATCACTATTGAGATTTGCCAATTGGATTCCTCTTTTTTGTAAGTTGTCATTTGTTCCTATTTCTTCAATTGTCGCTCTCCAAACCAAATATACTGCTTTAAGAATTGTTTTAATCTTCCATAACCTTGTGCAGAATTCTCTATCTTAATCATGAAAAATATAAAACAAGACATAACATCAACAGCAAGCATCAATATGTAGCCAAAGAATATGCAAGGGTAACAGTAAATCAGGGGTATACGTGGATACATTGAGTTGCTGGTCATATGCAACATTATATGCTTATTATGCAAAACATGATGCTTCATAATTCTCATAATATTTGCTTGGTAACTAGGGTGCACCTTGAATTCTACTTCCTGTTTCAATAAAGTTTGGCTTATAAAAAAAAATGTTGTAACTTGGTTCTAAATCATTATTGGGATTATGCAAATCGTGGCATGTTCTCTTTAGGGAACTAGACATTGTATATCAGATATTTTCCATAGAGTTTTGTTTCCTCTGCTATATTGCATGAAGTAGAATCCATTTTATCACTCCTTTCTGTCTTTTCCATGAATATATCATGCACAACACCTCAACATGATTCCTTTAATCCTGTAAAATGAATTTATTCTCCATCACCATAGTGGGGAAACTGTTGGGTTTTTTTTAAGAAAATAATATATTAAAGAGAAGAGGATATATGTTATGTAGATATGCTTATTAAACTTTTATAGGTTCGGAAGACAACAATGCAAATATTCTTATTTTAAAAATCAAAGTAATAATATCCTCAATATAAATGATAAGAATAATATCTTTATCTAAACAATATCTTAAAAATTTTAAACATAACAAAACTTTATAAAAATTAATTTATTCATTTTAAATTAAAAATAGATTAAATATATAATTTCATCTTTATACATACAATAAAATATTATTGAATATGTAAAATATGAAATATGTTTTTATATATATAAAATGTTAATGTTCACATTTTTAATTTGATCCGTGTAAAAACCAAATTAATAATATGCTACACATATATACCGAATTAAAAACACACTATATGAACCAAATTAAACGCATAAACAATTACATTAACCTTAAACTATAATATTTTATAAAAAAAATAGAGATGTATTTGTGAGCTAGAATGTGTTATTTTTGTTATGCTTCTTGTAATTATTTTAGGAATAAGACACTTTTGTTCATTTTCTTTATGATAGATATAAGAAAAGTTAGTTAAGTAAAATTATTCATGATTGGTTGAAAGATTATGTGTGTTAATGTGTTTTTATGTGAAATTGATAAGAACTATATAATTATCAGATGTAAAAATATAAATTGAGTTTCACTTTAAGATTATAATCTTATTTTGACTTATTTTTATTTTTAATTTTAAAAAGTGATATTTGTGAAAGTTATAGCCTTAAATTGATCTAATCCATGACTTAGAACGAAATTCAATTCACACTTTTACAACTAATAATCATATAATTCTCATCAATTTCAATAAAAATACATCAACACACATCCATTCAATCATGCATTTATCATAAATCATCTTCTTTCCATGTGTGAATTGTAGATAACTTATATCTTCTTCACAAATAAGACAAAGGTGATCCTTAACACTTCACCCACTTAAATTCCAATATGTTGAGAAGTCATATATGGTAGAAAATAACTTTGCATGTAACTTGAGAATGTGCTTTTGATACCCATCAAATACTTTTACTCCTCCCTCCCACAAAATTATTAGGTCATCTATCAAGTGGTTTAGATAATCATCTATGTAACATCCTGACTCTCTTAGGTCTGCAATTATTATAGATAACATAATATGTTTGCACTTCATGTACAACAAATGTATAAGGTTATAAATGACCAACAAAATTGGCAATGAATTGTGCTTATTGCATAAGTTACTAAAAAGATTCATTCCATCTATATCTAAGTCTAAGTTTAAGGTTTCTTACATTATTCTCAAAATTTTAAAAAGAAGGTCAAATTTTTTTCTACTAAAAAGAATTAATCGGGTGTCGAAGTTGTCCATCACTTTCTCTTTCATTTAAATTATTAGTATAATGGTATGAGTAAAAATCATATGGAATTATGAATTATGAATATGAGATGACATTGAGGTTTGTGTGACTCCTATTGAGAGGAGGGCATTTTAGTGGAATTGAGAACCTTGGATGTGGTAATTTAGTGTGTATAGATTTAGGGATATGGTATGGGGTATCTAGACCTTAATGATGATCTAAGTCATATCGAGTAAGGTCTCATGTGGTGAAAGGTCGATGAAGGTATAACCAACTGCCTTAAAAAGACAATTGGTTGAGACACCTTGATGTGGTGTTAGTTATGAGGAATAAAAGGATGACCTTGAGGTGAAATAAACTCAGTAAGTCGGTTATGAGAAGGCTCATGGTCCTTGACTATAAATCAAGTGTTAATCTCAGATATTAAAAATTCATACAGTTTTCCAAAAATCATCAGTAATGTTGTGATTGTGTGTAAATGTGTAAAGCCTTAAGGCCCTTACACTTGGAATGTGCATTTTGTTTGATAATATAAATGTTTAATGAATAAGTATATTTCTTTCATTTCACTAGTTTACCCTTTTTCTTGTGATGTGTTTTATTTCAATGTTATGATTGTATTCTTACACGGGAGTAGATAAATTTTTTTGAAATAAATTTCTTAGTAATATAATAAAAGTAGATCTTAAATATTAATTATTGCATGGTTAATTATCTTTTATATATATATATATAATAATTTATTCTGCTATGTTACAAATTTATTGAGTTTATTAACTAAATTGTGGAAGTTTAATGTATTATACAACTATTTTAGCTATTAACTTTTAATAATTATTTTATAAAATTTAATTTTTATGTTTGAAAAGTCTACACGAAGTTTGTAATTTGGATATTGTGTTCAAAATAAAAAATAATAATAAAAATCAATAAAAAAATCAGAAAATTATTTTTTTAAATATTATATCATATTTAAATAATAACTAATATATATGATAACTTTTTTAAGGTTGATTTAGGATTTAATTATATTTTACTACAAAATATTATAAGAAATTTTGTAAGGGTTTGAAAATTTAATTTAAGTGAAATAAGAATTTTAAGTAGTGGAAGGTGAAAGTTATTTAGTTATATTTTAAATATATGAATAAAGAATTAAACAATTCACACTTCATTATTTCAAATCAATTATCTCTGTAAAACTCTTTCTTTTAAAAAAATTTTACTTTCTCTCTAACATTTCTTCTTCATCTTTCATCATTTTCAAGATCTGAGCATACCATTAGGAAACTCTTGAAGAGTAGAACACTTTGGATGGATAAGTTTTTAGTGCTCTATTTTGCTTTGAGGGTTAGGTTGGGGATGTTATTTTAAGGGTTCCCAAGTCCATGCTTGTGCCTATTCTCAGTTCTAGATGGCTCTATACTATATTGAATTTATAGTAATGCGGTTAATTTGATCATCAGAAATTTTGCTCTATTGTGAAGGCAGTGAACTGTTTGGAAGAGCTACCTTAAGGTAAAGGAAGCTAGTCTTAGATTAAGTTTAATAGGACTAGAGGAACATAGATTAGAAACTGGGTAGGTAACCTGTTTTTGAATTGCTATCCTTGGACTAAGAGTGGAATGTTGGGTGTGTTGAATGAATGTGAAGTTTGCCCTGTTTGGATTGAATATTATGATTTATGTTAGAAAAATCCTACATTGACTAAAAATGAGGTCGAACTATAATATATAAGTGAGGTGTAAGTCTTACCTCTTGAATCGGTTTTGGGGGTGAGTTAGGCACCGTAATCACTTTGTACATGATATCAAAGTCTGGTTAACAAGATTGTTGGGTCTAGATTCGGCCACTTGTTAATATACTAAACCTTATAAACCTCACCTCCTAAACCGGTTTTGGGCGTGAATTAGGCCTATAATCACTTTCTACAATTTACGAACCTGTTAAATTGAACTGTTTTATTAATGTAACTTGATTGTTAATAGATTGCTATGTAGAATAAAATATTAAATGGCCATTGTGATAGTGAGATTTTGGATTGTTGTAATTGTTTGTTTACTTGTCTGAGTATGTTTAAACTACAGAGTAATACAATTTGGACTAAATGTGATGTTGACCTATTGATTGAACTGATAATTTAGTGATTGTGATGTGTTGGGAATTTGAGTGGGGTTAAAATAGTATATAAAATAATATATATTTATTAGTATTTATAAGTTAAGGATAATTTAGTCTTTATATTATTGATATATTGTTCTACTTATATCCTTGTTATTAGGGTTTTCCCATATATTATTATCATAAATTCTATTTCTCTGTTTTCCTTTCCTTGTGTAGAGAGATTACTTTGAGTTACTTGACTCATCATTTTACTGAAATGTATAACATAAATCACTTTGGAGCACCTTTGGGTGTGTAAAATTGATGATTGAATTAAATGAGTGAAGGTTTTTTTCTTTTTTTTTTTTGCAGAATGTTTGTTCTGCATAATTTGTTATGAGAAGAATTGTTGAGCATCTGGTTAAGTGAACCCTAAATATTCTAATTAGAAATTTAAAAATTTATCATGATAGCTTGATAGTTATTTAACTTATCCTTAATTAATAATAAAGTTAATTTTCAATAGTATGTTGTATTGCCATATCAACATTATTGTAGTTTCTGTTAACTTCTTTTGCTATTTTTATTTCTTCATCTTGTGTATATATATACATTCAATTGATTCATTAATAACACAATAAAAAATATACTCATTTCATCATATTTGGAAACTACTTTGTTTGACTTTATTTTATATAATATAAAACCTAAAGTTCATAACTATCCATCCAGAATAACCTCTAAAATCAAAATAAATTCGTAAGCCAAGTATTCAGAGATTTAGAAAAAAAATACAATTCTAGTTCCTAAATATTTAATTTTTAGTTATTGTATTAATTAACATTTTCTATTTGATTGAATATGTTCAAGAAAGTTTAAGCATACTCTTATTTATTTTTAAATTCCATTCATGATTTAAAAAAATTATATCAAATAATGTTTTAGTAACATTTTCATTAGTAGAATGTTACCACATAAAAAAATATAAGAGACTCTAATCAAATGTATAATAGATAGACATAATATAAATAAAAATAAAAATTATCAAAAAAAAAAAAGGTTTCATTATATACTTAAAAATAAACATTCGTACTTTTTAGAAATTGATATTCGAATCTGATAAATGTTCTATTGTCAATAGATAAATGAGTTAGACAATGTTATCTATATGTACTAATTTTGAAATAATACAAAATATGAATTTGTTAAAAAAATCTAGAAACTAAGAAGTTTGGGTGTAGGAATAAAGAGATATGTCAATCTCATTGATTCGATCCAAGAGTCAAGGCTTTCGATTTGCATATGGGACAAAAATTTTTCTCATGTAACCATTTTCTTATACAATCTGCATGATATTTGTGTCCACATTGAAGAATTCCAATCTCCTCTTTATTCTTATATTCATCCTGCAAAATCATGTACAAGTATTCCTATTAGAATAAGAGAAGGAAAAATACTAACTATTTTGTCAAATCTAACAATACACACTTTCTAATACATCAAACTGGGAAGGTGAATCCATTTAGACATCATACCAGAATGAATAACCTCATCTAATATGATATTTGATAAATCATCATGTATTGAATTATACACATAGTTGAAATTCATACCTGACATATTACGCAAAGATCAGATTCTTGTTCATAAGAGGTTTCCCCCTCCAAATTATTAGGTAGTAGATAAGTTTTTGTCTTCATTTGACGTGCAATAATTTCTTCTAACAAACCAGTGACTACGTTGCCACTCTGTTCCTCTAATGCAAGAAGTTCCTGTTGTCCAATTCCAAAAATTTCCAAATTAAATTTTTCCATAACCTCATAGCCAATCCACAAGCATAAGAAAATACAACTTTAAACTATGAAAAGTATATTTACCTCATATGGCATATCCTCGAGGTCCAAGGGAAAATCACTATAATAGTCTTCACTAGAATAATCATCTAGTGAAGGAATGCCCTAAATAAAATAAGACAAACAATATATAAAAATATATATGTAAAAATGAAAACTATAAGATTGAGATGAAGTACAAAAGGAGTATAAAGAAAATGAGATATTACATCAACTTGTAGATTCCTCCAATGTCTAGGAGTTGTTTGGTGCATGTTGCCTCTATGAGGTTGAGATCTTGAAGAAATGCTTGATGGATTTGTTGGAACTCTATATGATGGAGCAATTACTGTAGGATGAAAGTTGATGGAGCGATGGAAAAATATGTGATTGTTTATTCTCCCAACAGTATCATAATATCTCTGGAAATTCATTCTTGCATATTCTAATGAATTGACATTAGCAATGAGAGTTGGTGCTGGAGAATAAGGCCAGTAATTAGAAAAACTCACTAGGTGAAGAATTTAAAGAAAATAACACATTAATTATGTGACTCAATCAACACTTTTGGAGGATGATTATACAAGAAAAAATTAAATAGTTATAAATTTATTTATATTTTAATTTAATAAAAGTTTCCATAAAAAAAATTTCAAAAACACATTTATTTATTGAAAACACCATATTCAAAAATAATACTTTAGTTTTCAATTTATTATTATAAAACCTAGATAAAATAGAAATTGTTGCATGGATGTAATAATAAAGAAAGATTTTTACGACTCGATTCAATTACTTTTTATAAAATATTAATCTGAATTAAATATAAAAATTAAATTTTTATTTTTTCTTTATTAGTTTTTTTTTTTAACTTCTATCTCATCAATGTCTATACTTACATTAATCAATCAATTTTTAATTTTTTTCCTATTTAAATTTCAAAAGAATATTTCATTTTTCTCAATAAAAAAATTATAAAATAAAATATATAAACAAAGTAAGACTATGTTTCACTTTTTATATTTATATTTATAAAATATAATAAAAAAATTATATTATAATTTTTAAATATAAAATTATATAATTTATTTATAAATATAAGAATAATTGAAATTATAAATAAAACAACAATTATAAAAATAAAATAAAAGTTATAAATATTTTTATATTTTATAATTTTTTATACTGTAATCATTTTTTTCAAAAAAGTATTTTATAATTTTAAAAAAATATTTATAAATTTTATAGTAATAAAATACTTATAAATCCAAACCAAATCACAAATTTTTTTTTCTTGGTTTAAATTTTATTTTAAATTAAATCCAAAATACATTTACAAAGAAAATGAAAGAAGTAGAAAATGAAAAACAAACATTTTTACCCTGTACATAGGGCATTGGAAGATAGTGGTACCGAGGCAAAGCAATAACACTATTGAAATGAGATGATGTTGGAACACCTCTATCAATATTTGAATAGTGTGTCATTCGATACTCCATTCCATTGCCATAAGCATCTATTATGTAATGAGAATCTACATTTGTTAAAGTTGTCGCCATTGTTAGCCTGAGATAACTTTCTTCCTCTGAATAAATATTTTCAAAATAAAAATAAAATTCACAGTTAATATTGCAACCTTATTGGATAATAAACATACGATTTAATAATACTCATTCAATTTTCATTCAAAATTTTCAAGAATAAACACCCAAATCAACAAGAACAAAGACTTACCTTCTTATATCGAGTCACAGATTCCAAACCCAAATTACAGTTTGAAAGCAGGTAAAACTCAGGAACCCAAAGAAAATAATAACAATGTTTTAACGAGAATTGAAGAATGAGAATGAAATAAGAAAAAAAGGAAGAGTTGTATTTCTTGCAATGTAAATCTATTACCACATGACTTCTTTATATAATAATATGGTGAAAAGTTAAGGTGGGAAATTAATCAAATTCAAATTTTAAAATTTAATTCCAAATATCCTATTTATTTGATTTTGGTGTGATTAATTATTATGATAACTTTTTAAAATCAAAATATCTTTTAGATTTAAATATAAGATAATCAAAACAAATATATATAAAGATGATTTTATTGAATAAAATAAATGTTACACTTGTTTAAAGTAAATATAAGATAAAAAATAAGATTCTATTTACTTAGATTTATTTAGTGGTTAAATTATTACTTTATATCTACATATTTAATATTATATATTTAATTATTATATTTGAATCAAATTCTAATAATAAAATAATTTATTTATGAAAATATATAATATATGATAAATTCAATTTTTTTACATAAAATACGTTACACACTATCTAAAAAATAATAGATAGATATTTATTTGTGTTGGTTTTTCTATTTCATTTTTATAAATATTATTTTATAATAAATAAATATATATATATATATATATAAATAAAATGCGGGTAAGATAATCTTCTAAATTCTAATATATTTATAGATTTGATTTTTTAATGGGTGATTATTATTGTTACAAGATATTTTGATTTCAAATCTCAATTATTTGAGTTTCACCATTTATTATTTTTAATATTAATCATATAATGGTTTTTAATATTATTATCTGATCCAATATTCAAGACTCCAAATTCCAGGGTTTCCCACGTAGATAAACATGTTTAATTTTGTAAGTATCAGGTAAAAAAAAAGTAATTTAAGTCAGGTGACAATTTTAATTTATGAAAAATAAAAGTAGTTTAATTTTAAAAATATATAAATAAAAAAATTAAACATTTTACTTTTTATTATTCTAAAATCATATTTTTCTAAAACTTTTTCTCTTAAATATTTTTCCTCCATTTTTCATTCTTTACAAGATTCAAACACACCATTAGAAAGTTATTTTCAACATATTATATGTTTTTTCTAAGTTTTCGGTACTCTTAGTTTCCTTAACAATTAGGTTTGGGTGGTTGCCTCTAGGCTCTAAGTCTCATGCATATATCTTCTTTTCCATCAATAAGGGTTTATGCCATCTTAGATCTTTAGTAATATGTTTGATTTGTTAATCAGGTACTCATAAGTGCTAAATTGAGCACTTAGAGCTTCGTTTAGGTTTGGGAAATAGAAAAAAAAAAAAGAATATCTGAACAATCACACAAAGGTAAGGGAAGTTAATCCTAAATTTAGAGTTCTTTGAAATCATAAGATAAAAGCTAGTCCTAAATTTAGAGTTCTTTGAAATCATAGGATGAAAACTAGTCCTAAATTTAGAGTTCTTTGAAATCATAGGATGAAAGTTTAGATTATTGAGAGTGACCTAATTTCTGGTTTTTCCATTCTGGTAGAAATTTTACTGGCTTGGTTTGGTTTAATTGTATTATTTAGTCTATAATTATTGAGAATGTGATTATTGAACCACTTGAGTTGATAACATGTTGAATAGTTGTTTAATTTAGAAGTACTTTTTATCTATTATGAGTAGATTTATGAGAAGAATTTTGTTTGAATCCTTAAACTGAATGTTATAATCTGATATGAAGCAAATTAACTGGTGTGAGATGAATTTTGTTTGAGTTAAACTGGATTGAATTCTTGTTTCAATTGTAAAATTTGGTGGGAGAACCATTTTGAGTTGTCTCAACCATAAATTTTCTTGAAAAAAGAACATGAGATAAGCTGATTTAGCATGTTTAAATGTGTTAAATTTATGAATTTGAGTCTAATAAATCAAAATAGCATTTCTAGAAAATTTCTTAATTGCATAATCCACTGAACAGATTGATTTGCGCTAAGCGAAATTACTCTATCCTAGAAAGGAGAATTTAGTTTAAATTTTTAGTATAATGGTTTGTATGAGTAAAAATTGTATGGGATTATAAATAGTGAATATGAGATGATATTGAGACTTGTGTGACTCCTGTTGAGAGGAGGATATTTTAATGGATTTTATAATCTTTGATGTGATAATTTAGTGTGTATAGATTTAAGTATATGATATGAGATATCCAAACCTTAATAATGATCATATCGATTAAAGTCTCATATGGTGAAAGGTCGATAGAAATTTTACCGGTTATTCTGAAAAAACAATTGACTAAGACACCTTGATATGATTCTGGTTGTGAGGAGTAAAAAGATGACTAAAAAAAGTTAAGTAAATCGACTATGAGAAGCTCTATAATCCTTAAGTGTGTTCGTTTCTATCTTAATTTTTTATCAAAATAATTTACATTATTCTCATACGAGGACTTGGATTTACAGTTCATAATATAATTTTGAAATTTTTAAAATTTTAACGTATGTAAAAACTGTTTAATAAATTAATTTTCAAACAATATTATTGTCACATGTTATTTGAATTTGTAATGATAGAATAAATTGTGAAAAAAAAACGGAAAAAAAATTAATGAGATGAAAAAATATTTTTGTTACTTGAATTTATTATTATTTTAAAAGTTTTAAAAATATGTAATTTTATTAATTTTTTAATTTTATATAATAAATAAATATTATTAAATATATTTAGATATTGATAATGGTTAAAATTATATTTAAATATTTTATTAATTCTTTTAAAATAAAAATTGTCATCAACTATTAAATTTAAATATAATGAAAAAATAAAATATATATTTTTAAAAGTTAAAAATTTAAATTATATGTAAAAAAGTAAAAACATAATCAACTTTTATTTTAAAGTTGATATCAAACTCAATCATTTAATAATTAGATAATGAGTTTTGGATATATGGTCCATATCCAACTCAATTCTCTTATCCAACTAAAATTAAAAATTAATTTAATTTTTTCTTTTTTTTCCTTTTGAAAAATGTATAAATATAAAAACTGAATCTCAATCCAAACGAACATAATTCTTAATTTTTCACAACTCTTACACTCTAATTCTCATCTTTTCCTCGTCCCTTAAATCTCATTTTCTTTACTTGCTTTGTCTTTATTCTATCTTTACACCAAATCATTGTCCAATTGAATAAATAACAAGTCCATGCCAAAAATCTCTCACTTCTTCCCATTGAATCAATGTCAACCACCTTGTTTCACCCGTCATAGTTGATGTAAGGGTTTTTAATTTTTAAAAGGTTTTGTTCCTTTGGGAGTTTGGTCTTTCAGTTTGGCAAGAAAGTGACTCCAAATTGTATATTATAGAAAAATTAGAGATTATTTTACTAGTGAAAAATAGGAAAAATTATAATTAATTAAGTATTAAATACTTTTTCATAATTTCTAAGATAAAAGAATGCATCGTGATACTATTTATCTCTATTATGTCACTTTACTCTCTCTTTTATTATTTCACTAGTTTATTACTATGTAACTTTATATCTGAAACATCCATTTGTTATTCAAATATGTCACAAAAGTATATAAATTTATATATTAATTTATTTGCAATAAGTGTATGTGTTGTAATGGTAATATCACCTTGTATCAATAAACCCATAGGTAAGAATAAAAATTGATGTGTGAACATTAACACTTGCAAATTAACATAAACATGCACATCATGCACAATGATAAATATATGCAAGAACGTTTAATTCAGACTTTTCATTTTTTCCTTCAAAATATTATCTATAGATTATAATTTTTTTTATATATAACAAGTTTTGCTATTTGGTCAATTGCTTGGATTAAAAATGACTTTAGTCACCAAATTATTGGCAGGAATCTCTACTAAAAATAAATGGAAAGAAAAGGTTGTATTGGATTTACCACATCAAGTATGAATGCCTTAAGTTCTATACCAACATATTCAATATACATCATTTGAAGCTCCATCACAACAAGTTCTAAAAGAAACTATACAAGAAAAGTCATATGAGACATGTGAGAAAACCAACTAAGCCCTTCAAAGGTTTGAGTTCTTTTGATAGTGTAATTTGAAAGTATTGTGACAAGTCATATAAAACTAATAGTAAAAAAATATGAAACTACTAACTTGACTAAATATGTGAACGAGTATTATATGAATCCTAATAAAGAGGTTGACAAGAAATAAAAGACATTAGCTATTGGTAAGAATGTGAGAGTGATTCCCATGAATTTGAAACTTGTTGAATTCAACCAAGAGGAGTCTCTTGTTACATTTGCTAAGATAATAATAATTGATGAACTTCTCTTTAGGTTTGTTGAAAATGATGGATTTAGGAAGTTTATGCAAAAAGCTCAACCTTATTTTAAAATTTCCTCTTGTGAAACTATTGTTAGATATTGCATACATGTATTTAATGATGAAAAGGAAAAGTTTAAATCTTTATTATCTAGCTATAAGCATATGATTTCACTTACAATCAATACATAAAACTAATTGTATGGTATAAAGTAAAGAAATAGTGAAAAATTGGATAATCTTATCCAGAAATTATTTGTTGAATATGCAATGAAATATCTTATTTATGTTACAAGTAATACTTTGATTTCTAACAATGACTCTAGTGTGCAAATAATGCAAATGATGACAATGAAAATTGAGATGGCCAATATAAAATGAAAATGAAAAAAAATAAGATGATGAAAAAATAAATGAGTTACATAAATATTTAGAAAATGATGTTAGAGATGATAGTCTTATATTTGATCTTTTGATATAATTGTAGAAAGTGATTATAAGTCTAACTTCGGCTTCATTTTTAATCAATGTGGAATTTTTCCAATAATAATAAAAAGAAATCAAATATCATATTCTTTCTTTCATCATTAAAAATATTTTGATTATTTCTATATCTACTATATCATCTTATTCTATATTTATACAAGAAATAGAGTACTTAGTCCTTTTATAATTCTTTAAATCTTACCACCGATTAAAATTGTAATTTTTACCAAAAAATTACTAAAAGAAATAACCAAAAATCAAAGAAATAAAAGCTACCAAAATCCGCTATCAACATAATTGACAATTCAAGTTGGTTATTATTTATGTTAATTTATAAAAATATAAGAAAAACGAATATATTAATAATAAAATAATAGCTGCATGAAAAACAAGTTACTTATATTTTTAGAAATTATATCTACCTCCATTAAAATAATATTTATATTCTCTAACTTTAAAATAAATATTTATCTTTTTTATATTTTTAATACAATGACATTCACATTCTTCTAATTTTTAAATCAATATTTAAATTTCTTAAAACCTTTTCACAACCACAATTTGATCAAGTAGATATTATCTAGAGTCTAAAATGTCTTAAAGAAGATTATCATGAACTTAAAAAAAAATCTTTCATTTTTTTTTCTTATTCATCAATCCAGTTTATTTTTCCTTCTTTATATTAGAGGTGGATATCTTAATTTTCTAAGCGATGTAAGGTATACAACACACCCTCCTCATGTTAAGTTTTCTCAAACTTGAATATAGAACTAAAAATACTCAAACATGGAACTATAAATTTATGAGTGGTCCAATAACGCCTCAATAGCAGATGGCCCGATAACGCCTCAATAGCAGATAGTCTAATAGACCCAACAATCTTATTAGACTCTAATATCATATTAGAAGTGAATTTTAAATTTAATTCATCTTTATAAAATAACTCAATGAGGTGAAATTTGTACTCACTAATATATCCTAATTTAATTTTGCTTTTTTATTATTCAAGCAAAACATAAATATATAGTTTAGTAATATCAAAATGTTGAAATAGTTTTGGCGCGATAATGGTATGAATGTGTAACGATGAACACAATTTTTTAATAAAATAATTCAAAGCACAGCAGCTTTATAAAAGATAGCATGTCTGCAGAAAACAAAACACATCAATGACTTCAAAGACGTGAAAAGAAAAAGACAACTTCTAAAAGTAATGGCTAGCTGTAACGAAGACCAAGACCTCATTCTTAATAATTGTGGAAACATGTGGAGTTACAGTATTTTCAAAAAATTGTTCTATTTACTGTGATAGGTTGTAGATTCAATTTATCACTTCCTTCAAATGATCTTTGTCTTCACAAAGTGACATTACTTCATAACTGTTATACTTTCTTCTTCTACTGCACAAAGTGAACATTATCTCAGTCTTGGAAGGCTTGTGGAAGAGGAAGATTGCAGAACACATATCTTCAGGTAAACACCCTTTTCATCTGTTGTTTATTTTTTTTTTTCAATTTTTCTATCTCTGTCTTCATTTAAATTACAGTTTTAAATCTTAAGGTTTTTGAAGTTTAGTGATACAAGTTATACGGAGAAAAGAAAAGAAAGGGAATCTTGGAAGGTTTGTGGAAGAAGATTATTGCACAACACACATATCTTCAGGTAATCAAACCCTCTTCCTCTGTTGTTTATTTTTTCAATTTTCTACCCGTTTCCTCGTTTAAAAAGTTTAAATCTATAATTAATTGGAAGGATTAAATAAGTTAATGCTCTTCATTATAACATCTATTTTTAAGTATTCAATGTTTTTCTTTTTCAAAACTAAGTATCTAATAAATTAAAAATTTTAACTTAAATCTCTTCTGTTACAGAACACACGTTATCATATTGCTGGTGTGTAAAATTGTTTTGGACTATTTTCTGTAAGTTGTAATTTCATACTTTCTAAATATAATAAAACTGCTACGATAATAAGATCTTAAAATCTATAGTCCTCATATACATGATAACAGTGGGAGATATTTATCTTGATCAAATTCTTTCTAATTTCATTTTTCTCAATTTATCTTTTTTCTGTTTTTTTATTCTCACACACTTTAGATAACGTTGAGTTTCTTTTTTCCGGATAAGACACACAATATTTGTTACCGTTACTTTAATTTTAAAAATTAACTTCTCGTAATAATTAATAATTAATAATTAATAGATCTCTTTATTTTATTAAATTTATTTAAGTTGATAATTATATTTTACATAAATCACATTATTTAATTAATTTATTTATTTATTTTAACATTTTTTTATTTAATTCGTGATATCATAATATTTTATAATTTTATAATTATATAAATCATAATATATCATTAAAAATCTTAAATAAATTAGTTTTATTATTAATCATAATCAAAGATAAAAAATAATAAGAGTTTAAATGTCATTTAATCAACATATTCCTTCAATATACTATTATATTATTCTTTCTTTAATATAACTTTAAAATAAGAAATTTATAATGGATTCAAATATAAAATTATTTTTCATTAACAATAACATAATTTGTTTTCCATATTATAATATATATAAACATAACTCTTTCCCAAATAAATCCCATAATGACTGCCACACAGGGACAATGGAAAAGTCTAACCAAACTGTATTCCCAAAAAACAACAACTTTAGATCTTGTAATAGAAAATAAAGACCCAAGTTCAATTAGCTTTAATACCAACAATATTTACGAATGAAATATTGATGGTAAAACTGAATACAACATTATGCAAATGCTCCAGCACATGACCATGGTCTGTACTGCTTATCAAACTGTTCACGATAGCTCAGAAGAAACCATAGCTAACATTATTGTGTCCGGATTTACTGAGCAACTCAAAGGATGGTGGGATCAATATCTTACCGACAAACAAAAAATAGCAATATTTTCAACTATCAAATTAGATGATAATGGCGAACCCATTTTCATTAATGAACAAACTATCCCGGATGCAGTCAGCATATTAGTCTTTACTATAGCCCAACACTTTATAGGCGATCCATCACTCTGGAAGGATAGTTTCGCCGAATTATTATCAAACTTTCGGTGTAAAACACTAGGAGATGTTAAATGGTACAAAGATACGTTCCTTACAAGAGTCTTTACCAGAGAAGATAGCCAACAACCCTTCTGGAAAGAAAATTTTTTGGCAGGCCTCCCTATATCATTAGGAAACAAAGTTAGGGACAAATTTAGAAGCCTAACCCCTGACAATATAATTTCTTATGATCATCTCACATATGGACAATTGATTTCCTTTGACAAAAAAATTGCATTAGAAATATGCCAAAATGATAAACTTCAAAGGCAAATTGCCAAAGAAAAATCACAAAACAAAAAAGAATTAGGAACTTTTTGTGAGCAATTTGGATTACCAGGATGCCCCACAAAACAAACCAAAAAAGTATACAAGCGGGAACAACCTGAAGGGTTTAAACCTAGATATATTCAGACCTAGGAATCAGAATCCTAGACAATTTAGGGAAACTAGGACCTAGAATAGAACCCCAAAGCAAGAGAATAGAAACATTATTTGCTATAATTGTAAAAAAACAAGGCCATATTAGCAAATATTGTAGACTTAAGAGTAAAATTAATAATCTTAATCTACAACCAGACATTATCTCTGACGATGAACAAGAAGGGGTTAATATAAATCTTACCCTTCTATTGAAAATATGAAAAAACACAAAACAATTTGTAACCCTAGACCAATACAGAACGCCATCATCCCAATCAACCAAACACAGATCCTTGAACCCAGACCAAGCCCCATACAAAAAACCATTGTCCCAATAACACCAAACCAAGTACTCGAACCCAAATTTCAAACACACTATATTCCAAAGAATAAATTCTCGGTTGTTATTCAAATTGAACCAGAATTTTGGGACAAAAATCCCAATAAAATCGTTTCAAAAATATTTCTTGAAGGATTTCACTTCAAATCAATTGCCTATAACAAAACATGACAATTTTATAAATTTATCTTAATTGATTCAGACTCTATATCAATTAAGCATTATAAAGATCCAAAGGACCCAACTACATTCACACATTCAACATTACAAATTTTAAAAATCTTAAAACCTAGTCAATTTAGTAAAAATCCAAATGATTTACAAAAATTTTCTCAACATTTTGACCCTATTGGCTACAACTACTGGGACTATATTGATGCTTGGAAGCACGTCTTTTGGTATCAAAATAGATCTAATCACCATTCGTGGCTAATTTATTTCAAGGAAAACATAAAATACAATTTTGCAATTTGGTTCCTTCATTGGTGGGATTTTTTTGGCCCAATCGAAGACATTCTTCCCAATCCAGCGAACGAAGGCTTCCGAATGTTCAGAACTAAATATGATGACCAAGAGTCTTCAACACCTGCAGATCTATTTTCATTGGCATGGGTATTCTTATGGAAGTACAAATTCAATAAACCAGATCATCCAAAAAGGCTTCCACTATTACAAAGAAATTTCCTTTGTCAAGTGGTGGTCTCAATTCGACGCCTCCCGAGCAAACCCAGAAGGAGTAAAACAATGGTTCTTATCCAACACATAATACCTGAAGTTGGCAGACCTAGAGACTTCTCTATTTCTTAATCAAAAAGCTCAAATCACAACAGCTTTGGCCTCGTAAAAAACTAAGGAAAGTTTTGCACAAAATTTGCAGGATATCCTTAAGTTATTATAGGCGAAAGAGGCTTCATCATCCAAGCAAATATCAAGCTTCTCAGCATCAATAGCATCTTCTGAAGACATGTTTCAAAATGAAGATGATTGTTTTGGTATTAATCTTGATGATGATTAAGCAAATCTAATTATCACCAATAAGCAACTATAGTTTCGGTCAAGCTATCGCCACCACACAATCGTCTACAGTTCCAGTCAAGCTACCGGTACTGTACACTTTGGATGCCTACAATTCCAGTCATGATACTTGTACTGTAGCTACAGTAAAATTTGATATTATAAAAGGAGTACTCAACCATGATGTGAGACACCCTTTTACTTACTTTCAGAAACTTTAGTCTAGAGAGAGAGCATTGAGAAGAGCCTCTGAGTATTGTAAGCTTTTCTCCTTTTCTTTCTTTCTATTTTGTAACTTATACCAACAAGCTTTGAAATCCATTTTCAATCTTTGCATCTTCCCTCTCCCTCCCCTAATCAGTTCAGTGCGGACTACCTCTGTTCTAATTTTCTTCCTTCTCCCTCTAGTTAGTATTGTGCGGACTATCGCCGTGTAAATCTGGTTTGCTTGCATTTATTTTAAGTTTTATCTTACTTTATCTTACTACTTTTCATCATTCACTATATATATATATATATATATATATATATAGACTCCATTCCGCCAAAATCTTCTCAAAATTTGACATGAAATCTGGTTTTTGGCAAATCCAAATACAAGAACAAGATAGGTACAAAATAACCTTCACCGTTCCTTTTAGGCAATACGAATGGAATATAATGCCCTTTGGACTAAAAAATGCGCCTTTAGAATTTCAAAAAATTATGAATGATATATTCAATCCTTACTCAAATTTCATGATTGTCTATATTGATGATGTATTAATTTTTTCAAACACTCTTGAGCAACATTTCAAACATGTCCATACTTTCATTCATATGATAAAAAACAATGGATTAGTAGTATCCAAACCCAAAATTATTATGTTCCAGACCAAAATCAGGTTCCTTGGCCATACTATCACACAGGGGAAAATCACACCCATAAATAGAGCCATCGAATTCGCAGAAAAATTTTCCGATCAAATTATCAACAAAACACAACTGCAACAATTCCTAGGATGTCTCAACTATGTTGGAGATTTCATCCCAAATCTACAATCTCATTAAGCCTTTACATGATAGGCTTAAAAAGAACCCACCTTCATGGACAAACGACCACACTTCTATTGTCCAAAAACTTAAGGTACTAGTGAAAGAACTTCCTTGTCTACCCTCCTCGTTCCCCAAGCCTTTAAAATAGTTGAAACTGATGCCTCTGACTTAGGATACGGAGGCATTCTCAAACGAAAAATTGATAACACTGAGAAAATCATTGCCTACACCTCTAAACATTAGAACCAGGAACAACAAAATTATTCAACTATTAAAAAAGAAATTTTAGCCATTGTGCTTTGCATTACAAAATTTCAATCTGATTTACTCAATAAAAAATTTCTCATCAGAGTTGATTGCAAGTCTACTAAAGATATTTTACAAAAAGATGTGAAAAATTTAGCATCTAAACAAATTTTTGCCAGATGGTAAACTATTTTAAGTAATTTTGATTTTGAAATTGAGTATCTCAAAGGTTCCTCGAACTCTCTCCCTGACTACCTCACACGTGAATACTTGCAGGGAAATATCACTAAAAATGCCTAAAAAGGCAATTATTACCTCGGCCAGAGGTCGAGGAATAAAGATAGCCCTCCTAGGGCCCAAAGAAGTAGGGTCACCTACCCCATCAAATCAATATGGATCATTGATCCAAAAAACTATGCCACCCACCCAAAAAATTGAGTCATCAACTCAAGCAAACACAAACCAGACCCTGAAACAAAACAAAAATGACTATGGCATGTCCATTACTACCCTAGAAGCCTTGCACGATCAAGGTCTCCGGACCCTACCCAAGAAAACCTGGGCAGACATTGTCTCAGACGATGAACAAGAAAGGGATAACATAGACCTTACCCTTCTGATTGAGAAAATGAAAAAATACAAGACAGTCTGCAATCCCAGACCAGTCCAGAACGCCATCATCCCAATAAACCAAACACAAATCCTTGAAACCAAACCAAGCCCCACATAGAAATCCATTATCCAAATAACACCAAACCAAGTACTTGAACCCAAATTCCAAACACATTATATCCCAAAAAATAAATTTTCCACTATTATTCAAATCGAACCAGAATTTTGGGATAAAAATCCCAATAAAATCATTCCAAAAGTATTTCCTGAAGGATTTCACTTCAAACCAGTTGCATACAACAGAACAAGATAATTTTATGAATTTATCTTAATTGACTCAGACTCTGTCTCGATTAAGCATTACAAAGATCCAAAAGATCCAAATACATTTACGCATTCCACTTTACAAATTTTAAAAATATTAAAACCAAGTCAATTCAGTAAAAATCCAAATGATTTGCAAAAATTTTCTCAACATTTTGACCCGGTTGGCTATAATTACTAGGACTATATTTATGCCTGGAAGCATGTCTTCTGGTACCAAAATAAAACCAATCGTCACTCGTGGCTAATTTATTTTAAGAAAAATATAAAGTACAGTTTTCCAAACTGGTTCCTCCAATGGTGGGATTTTTTTGGACCAATCGAAGAAATTCTTCCAAATCCAGCAGATGAAGGTTTCATAATTTTCAAGACAAAATATGATCAGCAAGAATCCTCAACACCAGCCGATCTAAAATTCTTTTCTGAGTTTTCGTTGGCATGAGTATTCTCATGGCAATACAAATTTAGTAAAACAAATCACCTGAAGATGCTTCCATTATTGCAAAGGAATTCCTTTGTTAAATGGTGGTCTCAATTTGACGCCTCTCGAGCAAATCCATAAGGAGTCAAGCAATGGTTCTTGGCCAATACAGAATATTTGAAGTTGGCAGACCCAGAAACCTCTCTGTTCCTTAATTAGAGAGCCCAAATCATAGCAGCTTTAGCTTCGTCAAAGACCAAAGAAAGTTTTGCACAAAATTTGCAAGACATTCTCAAATTACTACAAGCCGAAGAAGCTTCATCATCTAAACAGGGATTAAGCTCCTCAGCTTCCGTAGCATCATTAGATGATATTTATCAAAATGAAGATGATTGCTTTGGAATCAATCTCTGTGAAGATTAATCTATAGTTCCAGTCAACGCCACAAGCATCAACCAGTCATATACAGTTCTAGTCAAGATACCAGTATTGTACACTTCGGATCCCTACAGTTCCGGTCATGTAACCTGCACTGTACAAACAGTAACTTTAAGTATTATAAAAGGAGTGCTCTACCATGTTGTGAGACACCTTTTGATTTTCTTTGAGTTTCAGTAGCTTAGAGAGAGAGCATTGAGGAAAGCCTTCAGACTTTGTAAGCTTTTCTCTTTTAGTTCTTTTTCTACAATCTGTACTTAATCAATATTTGAATATTACTTGCTTTCTTCCTGCATTTCCCTTCTCTCCCTCCGACTGGTTCCGTGTGGACTACCGCCGTTCTAATCAGGATTTACACGGCGGTAGTCCACACAATACTGGCTGGAGGGAGAAGGAAGAAGACTAGAACGGCGGTAGTCCACACTGAACTAGTCGGAGGGAGAGAAGGGAGATGCAAGAAGAAAGAAACTGATATTCAAAGTTTGATAATACAGATTGTAGAGAAAAGAATTCAAAGAGAAAAGCTTACAAAAGTCTGTTGGCTCTCCTCAAGGCTCTCTCTCTAAGTTACTGAAATTCTAAGTGAATGAAAGGGTGTCTCACAACATGGCTGAGCACTCCTTTTATAGAACTTAAAATTATTGTTTCTATAGTGTAGGTTACATGACTGGAACTGTAGAGATCCTAAGTGCACAGTACCGGTATCGTGACTGGAACTATAGATGACTGATTGGTGTCGGTGGCATTGACTGATTCTGTTGTTTAGTCTTCATAGAGATTGATTCCGAAGCAATCATCTTCATTCTGATAGATATCATTTGATGATGTTGCTGATGTTGAGGAGCTTGGTCCTTATTTGGATGACGAAGCTTCTTCGGCTTGTAGTAGCTGTAGAATATCTTGCAAATTTATTGCAAAACTTTCTTTTGTTTTGGACGAAGCCATAGCTGCTGTGATTTGAGCCCTCTGATTAAGGAACAGAGAGGTTTCTGGGTCAGCCAACTTTAGATATTCTGTATTGGCTAAAAACCATTGTTTGACTCCTTCAGGGTTTGCTCGAGAGGCGTCAAATTGGGACCACCATTTAACAAAGGAATTTCTTTGCAGTAGCGGAAGCATCTCTGGGTGATTGGGTTTACTGAATTTATATTGCCATGAGAATACCCATGCCAATGAAAACTTAGAGAAAAATTTGAGATCGGCCGGTGTTGAAGATTCCTGCGGATCATATTTTGACTTGAAAATGCTGAACCCTTTGGCTACGGGATTTGGGAGAATTTGTTCAATTGGTCCAAAGAAATCCCACCATTGTAGAAACTAGTTTGGAAAATTATATTTTATATTTTTCTTGAAATAAATGAGCCACGAGTGGCGATTGGTTCTATTTTGGTACCAGAAGACTTGCTTCCAGGCATCAATATAGTCCCAATAATTGTAGCCAATCGGGTCAAAATGTTGAGAAAATTTTTGTAAATCATTTGGATTTTTACTAAATTGATTTGGTTTTATTATTTTTAAAATTTGTAAGGTTGAATGTGTAAATGTACTGGGATCTTTCGGATCCTTATAATGCTTAATTGAGACAGAATTTGAGTCAATTAAGATAAATTCATAGAACTGTCGTGTCTTGTTATATGCATTTGGCTTAAAATGAAACCCTTCTGGAAAGATTTTTGGGATGATTTTATTGGGATTTTTATCCCAAAATTCAGGTTCAATTTGGATAATTGTGGAAAATTTATTTTTGGGGATATAATGAGTTTGGAATTTTGGCTCAAGTACTTGGCTTGGTGTTATTTGGATAATGGATTGCTGTGTGGGGCTTTGTTTAGTTTCGAGGATCTGTGTTTGGTTTATTGGGATTATAGCATTTTGTGCTGGTTTGGGGTTGCAGACTGTCTTGTGTTTTTTCATTTTTTCGATTAGAAGGGTAAGGTCTATGTTTTCCCCTTCCTGCTCATCATCTGAGACAATGTCTGCCCATATTTTCTTAGGTAGGGTCCTAAGACCTTGATCGTGCAAGGCTTGTAGGGTAGTAATGGACATGGTATAGTCATTTTTGTTCTGTTTGGGTGTTTGGTGTGTGTTTGACTGAGTTGATGACTCATTCTTTTGGGTGGATGACCCAATTTTTTGGATCAATGATCCAGATTGGTTTGATGGGGTCGGTGACCCTGCTTCTTTGGGCCCGGGGAGGGCTATCTTTATTCCTCGACCTCTGGCCGAGGTAATAATTGCCTTTTTAGGCATTCTTAGTGATATTTCCCTGCAAGTATTCACGTGTGAGGTAGTCAGGGAGAGAGTTTGAGGAGCCTTTGAGGTATTCAATATCGAAATCAAAAATACTTAAGATGGCCTGCCACCTTGCAAAAATTTGTTTTGATGCTAAATTTTTAACATCTTTTTGTAAAATATCTTTTGCAGATTTACAATCAACACGAATAAGAAATTTTTGATTAAGTAAATCAGATTGAAATTTTGTAATGCAAAACACAATGGCTAAAATTTCTTTTTTGACTGTAGAGTAATTTTGTTGTGCTGGGTTCCAGTGTTTGGAAGTGTAGGCAATAATTTGTTCAGTGGTGCCAATTTTTTGTTTGAGAATGCCTCTGAATCCTAGGTCAAAAGCATCGGTTTCAACTATTTTGAAGGCTTGCGGAACTGGGAGTGTAAGAAAAGGAAGTTCTTTGACCAATAGCTTGAGTTTTTGGACAATAGTAGTGTGATCTTGTGTCCATGTGGGTGGGTTCTTTTTAAGCCTATCATGTAGAGGCTTAATTAGATTTTTGAGATTTGGAATGAAATCTCCAACATAGTTGAGGCATCCTAAGAATCGTTGTAGTTGTGTTTTGTCGATAATTTGATCAGGGAATTTTTCTGCATATTCTATGGCCCTATTTATGGGTGTGATTTTCCCTTGCGTGATAGTATGGTCAAGGAATCTAATTTTAGTTTGGAACATAATAATTTTGGGTTTGGATACAGATAAACCGTTGGTTTTGATCATATGAATAAAAGTATTGACATGTTTGAAATGTTGCTCAAGAGTATTTGAAAAAATTAATACATCATCAATATAGACAATCATAAAACTTGAATAAGGATTGAATATATCATTCATAATTTTCTGAAACTCTGAAGGCGCGTTTTTTAGTCTAAAGGGCATTACATTCCATTCGTATTGCCCAAAGGGAACAGTGAACGCTGTTTTATACCTGTCTTGCTTGTATCTGTATCTGCCAAAAACCAGATTTCATGTCAAATTTTGAGAAGATTTTGGCAGAGTGAAGTCTATTTAGAAGGTCCTTCTTGTTTGGAATTGGATATCTAATCCATTGTAATGCTTGGTTTAGAGGTTTGTAGTTAATAACAAGCCTTGGAGTTCCTCTTTCGAGTTCTGCTTGTTTGTTAACATAAAAGGTTGCACAAGACCAAGGACTTTTACTTGGTCTAATGAGTTTTTTTCTGAGAAGATCTTTGATTTCTTGTTGGCAATGCTGGAGGAGTTTTGCATTCATCTGGATCGGTCTAGCTTTTGTGGGTATTTGAGTTTCTCTGAAATCCTTTTCATAAGGAAGGTCTACCACGTGTTTTTTCCTAGACCAAAAGTTGTGGGGTAGGTCAGAACATATTGTTGACTCAATTTGCTGAAGGAGTTTGCTGATTTTCTGTTGATTTTGAGGATTCTGTAGTTGTAAATCAATGTTTTTATAAGAAATTTCTTCTTTTAGGAAGTTAATTTGATTTGATTTCTAATGGATGATGTTGATCTCTTTGGTAATCGGTGTTTTTATGAAGTTGAACGTAATAGTCTTACCATTACTTTTGGTTGATATTCCATCACTATAGATTTCTAAAGGGAATAATGCTCTAATGAAAGGTGTACCAAGGATTACTTCATGTCTAAGATCTTTGACTAATAAGAACGATGTTTCGACTTTGTGACCTTGATTTCAATGATTGTGCGAGATAGTTTGTATTTAATTTTTAACCTGGAACCATTAGCTGTGCTAAGTTTTTCAGATATTTTTTCAAAATATTTCGTTGGGATTAATCCTTCAACGATACAATTGGAATCGGCTCCTGTATCAAAAAGAGCGATTGTTTCTAAAGTAAAGTCTTCTACTAATATTTTTATATTAATAAAAAACTTTTGGATGGTTAACCTATTGATTAATCCTAGAAATTCAACAGGATTTTCATCTGGAGGACTAATCTCTAAGTCTGGCATGGAAGTATTTTCTTGGTTAGAAGATACTTCTAAATTGGATAATATTTCATTGTAAAGAGGTTGTTGTTCTTTAATTTCTTTTTTAAGATTATTGATCTCTCCCTGAAGGTCTTAGATAGTTGTTGGCCTAGAGGAAGTTTTCTCTAATCTTTTGAGGATTGGTTTCAAGTCGAATTTATTTGTGATGACAAGTTTGTTCTTTGGTTGTTTTCCTAATGTTTGTTTGAATCATTCCATAAATTCCTTTTTCTCGGCAGGATTAGGGATAAAATTAATGACTTCAAACATGAGATCTTGCTCCATTGTTAAGACATTAATAGCTGGGTCATCTTCGCTATTAGAAGATGTTTCTTGTTCATCTAATTGAAACTTCATTGATATCCTCATCAGATCCAGATTCTTTATCTGATTCTTCTTCTGAAGATTCAATGAGAAGATTTTAATTTGTTCTGCAATATCCGGCTACAAGTTGAGTTTGTTGATTTTCTTTTTTAATCTACAGTTTTTACTAATATGACCTTATTTCTTGCAGTTGTAGCAAATAATGTTTTTATTGGGTCGTCTGGATATGCTGTTGTTGGGGTTATTTTCTCTTTTTGGTTTGGGATTCTGGTATTTTCATTTTGGGTATCTTTGTCTGAAGTCTGTTGACTGATTTGTTTTTCTCAGTCACTTTCTTTGTTTTGTGAGACATCCTGGAAGCCCAAATTGTTCACAAAAAGTTCCCAACTCTTTACGGTTTTGTGATTTTTCTCTAGCCATCTGCCTTTGGAGTTTGTCGTTTTGGCATATTTCTAATGCCGTTTTTTGAACAAACGAAATAAGTTGACCGTATGTGAGGTGGTCGCATGGGATGATATTATCAGGAGTTAGACTTCTTATCTTATCCCTTACTTTATTACCTAACGAAATGGGTAGGCCGGCTAAGAACTTTTCTTTCCAAAATGGTTGTTGACTATCTTCTCTGGTGAAGATTCTTGTTAGGAAGGTATCTTTGTACCACTTAAAATCTCCTAAGGTTTTGCATCTAAGGTTGGATAGTAATTCAGCCGATCTATCCTTCCATAAGGATGGATCACCTATGAAATGTTGGGCTATTGTGAAAACTAGAGTGTTCACCGCATCTGGAATGGCTTGGCCGTTATGAAGGATTGGTTCACATTTATCATCTAATCTAATGGCGGAGAATATTTCTAATTTTTGTTCATCAGTAAGATGTTGGTCCCACCTCCCTTTGATTTGGCCGGTGAAGCCAGACACAATAATATTGGCAATGGCTTCCTTATATGTATCATGAGCAGTTTGGTAGGCAGTACAGACCATGGTCATGTGCTGGAGAACTTGCATAATATTGTATTTAGTTTTTCCATCAATATTCCATTCGTAAATATTATTGGCGTTAAAACTTATTGAACTTGGGTCCCTGTCTTCTATGGCAAGGTCAAGTGTTGTTCTGTTTTGGGAGTAAGGTTTGGTTAGGCTTTTCCATTTGCCTCTAGTTGTGGTTAGTATTGGATTTATTTGGGGAAGGTCGGAGCCAGCTTCTGACTTAGAGCTTTGACTATGGTCTTGGTGCAATGTCGCTATTGTTCTAGCTGCCTGCCTAATTTTTAGTTTAGTGGCTGCTTCTTCCGCAGGTTGAGTTGTTTCAGGGACAATGTTGGCTTTCAGCAAGCTATCGATCTTGCTTAATAATTCATTATTATCCTGATTAGAACTGATTTTAAGTTTTCCTTTTAACAATTCCTTCTTAGCCTGTGGGCTAATCTTGAAAGGTTTGAATAGGGGCTTTTGGAGTGGTTTAGAGACAGGTGTTGATAAGACGTTTGTCTTTGTTACAGCTGGATGTGTTAATTTTTCTCCTAAAATTTGAAGGTATTTATTTGTATAATTTTCCTGTTCCATTAGGCTCTTGATATCATTTGATGACACATGTTCATCAATGTCTTTTGTTTTGAATGGGCTTGCTAAGACAAGGTTGCCTTTATCATCCCTGAGGTTTGGCAATTGGTAAGGTGCCTTTGGAGGGAGTTCGGTCTGAACTCGCTCTCCGTCTTTAAGGTGCCAAACTGTAAGGACATTGGTGGTATTGGACCCTATTAACTGTTGTTTGAATGGATAATCAATATTATGTTTGATGGTATAAGCATGGAACCAGTCAAAAAATGGTATATTGAGTTTGACTTGTCCTAGAAAAGTGTAATAAAGTTGTTGTATTTGATTTTTCCTAGAAGCTTGATAGTGGGTGAGAAACCATTCTCGTTGTGGTCTATAATTGTCCGAATAAAAATCTCTTCGGAGTGAGGTTTTATCTATAACAAATTCAGATTGTAACATAATTATCATGAATGGAAGACTAGGTTGGTGATTGGACAGATCTTTGATCGTCGTCCTCGGTTTGTTGGTAAACTGGTCTAGGTATGGTTGTGGCTGTTTCAACTCCCCTCAGGTTGGCCTCGGGGATTATGATTGGGGGGATAGTGGTTGAGGTCCTATGATGGGAGGCTATAGAGAAAGATCTCCTAGCAGAATTATATTCTGATCGTGAGGCTTCGGATCTCGAGGAGAAAGAATTTCTCTGGTCAAAGAAGATTTCTACTCTGCCTTGAGAATCTTGTCTGATTTCTTGTAATTCAGTGGTTTGCCTTGGTGCCTCTAGGGTAGCTCTATCTATACACCATGAAGGTGGTAGGACGACTTCATCCCATTTGATGAGTCTGGGAATTGTGACGTTAGCTCTAGCCATATCTGTCACAAACAGAGTGGTTTCTCTGTCACTTGATTTTAAGAGCACACGAGAGTTACATGTGTTCATTACCTTGTATTGTACTCTCTCTCTCTCCGTCTCTCTCTCTCTCTGTCTCTCTCTGTCTCTCTGTCTCTCTCTCTCTCTGTCTCTCTCTCTCTCTCTCTCTCTCTCTATATATATATATATATAAGGTCCCCGAAGTGGATTAAATAGAAAGATGTAAGAGGAAATAGAAAATATAAATTGAAATAATGATGAAAAGCAGTAAGATAAAGGTAAATAAAAGGTCTAATGTAAATGCAAGAAGGAAAGATTTACACGGCGGTAGTCCGCACAATACAGGCTCGAGGGAGAAGGAAGAAGACTAGAACGACAGTAGTCCGCACTGAACTAGTCGGAGGGAGAGAAGGGAGAAGCAAAAAGAAAGAAACTAATATTCAAAGTTTGTGATAATACAGATTGTAGAGAATAGAATTCAAAGAGAAAAGCTTACAAAAGTCTGTTGGCTCCTCAAGGCTCTCTCTCTAAGTTACTGAAATTCTAAGTGAATGAAAGGGTGTCTCACAACATGGCTGAGCACTCCTTTTATAGAACTTAAAATTATTGTTTCTATAGTGTAGGTTACATGACCGGAACTGTAGAGATCCTAAGTGCACAGTACCGGTATCGTGACTGGAACTATAGATGACTGATTGGTGCTGGTGGCATTGACTGATTCTGTTGTTTAGTCTTCACAGAGATTGATTCCGAAGCAATCATCTTCATTCTGATAGATATCATCTGATGATGTTGCTGATGTTGAGGAGCTTGGTCCTTATTTGGATGACGAAGCTTCTTCGGCTTGTAGTAGCTGTAGAATATCTTGCAAATTTATTGCAAAACTTTCTTTTATTTTTGAGGATGCTAAGGCTGCTGTGATATGAGCCTTCTGATTGAGAAATATTGAGGTTTCTGGATCCGCTAACTTCAGTTGTTCTGTGTTAGAGAGGAACCATTGCTTGACTCCCTCGGGATTTGCTCTGGAGGCGTCAAATTGAGACCACATTTTACAAAGGAATTTCTTTGTAAGATTGGGAGCTTCTTTGGATGGTCCGCCTTACCGAATTTGTACTGCCATGAGAATACCCATGCTAGAGAAAATTCGGAAAAGAAACAGAGTTTTGCTGGGATGAAGGATTCTTGATCATTATATTTTGATTTGAATAATTTGTATCCCTCATTTGCTGGATTTGGGAGGATTTCCTCGATTGGCCCAAAAAAGTCCCACCATTGGAGGAACCAATTTGGAAAACTGTACTTGATGTTCTTCTTGAAATAAATAAGCCATGCATGGCGATTTGTTTTATTTTGATACCAAAAAATATGTTTCTAGGCATGCACATAATCCCAGTAATTATAACTGATTAGGTCAAATTGCTGAGAGAACTTTTGTAAGTGATTTGGATTAGTGCTAAATTGACATGGTTTTAAAATTTTTAGAATTTGCAAAGTGGAGTGTGTGAAAGTGTTTGGTTCTTTTGGGTCTCTGTAATGTTTAATTGAAACTAAATCAGAATAAATTAAAATGAACTCGTAAAATTGTCTTGTTTTATTGTATGCAATTGGTTTGGAGTGAAAACCTTCAGGAAATATCTTTGAGACAATTTTGTTGGGGTTTTTATCCCAAAATTATGGTTCGATTTAGATTATGGCAAAAAATTTATTTTTTGGAATGTAGTGCGTTTGAAATTTTGGTTCGAGGACTTGGCTTGATGTGAGTGGGATAATAGCATTTTGGGTTTGGTTAGGGATTGGTTCAATTGTTTGTGTTTGGTTAATTGAGGTAATGGTCATTTGTTGGGTTTTGGATCTGCATACTGTCTTGCTTTGTTTCATCTTTTCAATAAGAAGGGCAAGGTCAATGTTGTCACCTTCTTGTTCATCATCTGAGACAATGTCTGCCCATGTCTTTTTTGGTAAGAATTTGAGGCACTGATCATGCAAGGCTTGCCAGGTTGAGATAGGGAAACCATAGTCGGTTTTATTTTGTTTTGTGGTTTGGGTTGTTGTTGAAGGGGATTGAGTTGATGACTCAACTTTTAGGGTCGATGACCCAGTTTGGGGGATCAATGATCCTAATTGTGGGGTTGGTGACCCCACTGCTGTCGGCCCTGGTAGGGCTATTTTAATTCCTCGACCTCTGGTCGAGGTAAGGACTGCCTTTTTAGGCATTCTTACTTTGCTTTCCCTACAAATATTCACGTGTGAGGTAGTCAGGGAGAGAGTTTGAAGAGCCTTTGAGGTATTCAATATCGAAATAAAAAATGCTTAAATTGGCCTGCAATCTAGCAAAAATTTGTTTTGATGCTAAGTTTTTAACATCCTTTTGTAAAATATCTTTTGCAGATTTACAATCAACACGAATAAGAAATTTTTGATTAAGTAAATCAGATTGAAATTTTGTAATGCAAAGCACAATGGCTAAAATTTCTTTTTTGACAGTAGAGTAGTTTTGTTGTGCTGGGTTCCAATGTTTGGAAGTGTAGGCAATAATTTGTTCAGTGGTGCCAATCTTTTGTTTGAGAATGCCTCTGTATCCCAAGTCAGAAGCATCGGTTTCAACTATTTTGAAGGCCTGGGGAATTGGGAGTGTAAGACAAGGAAGTTCTTTGAACAGTAGCTTGAGTTTTTGGACAATGGTAGTGTGATCGTTTGTCCATGAGGGTGGGTTCTTTTTAAGCCTATCATGTAAAGGCTTAATTAGATTGTTCAGATTTGGAATGAAATCTCCAACATAGTTGAGACATCCTAAGAATTGTTGTAGCTGTGTTTTGTCGATAATTTGATCGGGGAATTTTTCTGCGAATTCTATGGCTCTGTTTATGGGTGTGATTTTTTTTTGTAATTGTTGTTTTTATGAATTTGAATGTAATGGTCCTTCCATTACTTTTGGTTGATATTCCATCACTAGAGATCTCTAAAGGGAATAAGGCTCTAATGAAAGGTGTACCAATGATTACTTCATGTCTAAGATCTTTGACCAACAAGAACGATGTTTCAACTTTGTGGCCTTGATTTTCTATGATTGTGTGAGATAGTTTGGATTTAATTTTTAATCTGGAACCATTAGCTGTGTTAAGTTTCTCAAATGTTTTTTGAGATAGTTATAACAAATAATATTCTTATTGGGTTGTCTTGACATCCTATTGTTGGTCGTATTTTCTCTTACTGGTTTGGGATTCCTGTATTTTGGTTTTGGATATCTTGGTCTGAAGTCTGGTGACTGAGTTGTTTTGCTTAATCGCTTTCTTTGTTTTGTGGGACATCTTCGAAGTCCAAATTGTTCACATAAAGTTCCCAACTCTTTGCGGTTTTGTGATTTTTCTTTAGCCATCTGTCTCTGGAGCTTGTCGTTTTGGCATATTTCTAATGCCGTTTTTTGGACAAACGAAATAAGTTGACCGTATGTGAGGTGGTCATATGGGATAATATTATCAGGAGTTAGACTTCTTATCTTATCCCTTACTTTATTACCTAACGAAATGGGTAGGCCGGCTAAGAATTTTTCTTTCCAAAATGGTTGTTGACTATCTTCTCCGGTGAAGACTCTTGTTAAGAAAGTATCTTTGTACCATTTAAAATCTCCTAAGGTTTTGCACCTAAGGTTGGATAGTAATTCTGCTGACATATCCTTCCATAAGGATGGATCGCCTATGAAATGTTGGGCTATTGTGAAAACTAGAGTGTTGACTGCATCTGGAATGGTTTGACCGTTATGAAGGATTGGTTCACCATTATCATCTAGTCTAATGGCAGAGAATATTTCTAATTTTTGTTCATCAGTGAGATGTTGGTCCCACCATCCTTTGAGCTGGCCAGTGAAGCCAGGCACGATAATATTGGCTATGGCTTCCTCAGATGTATCATGAGCAGTTTGGTAGGCAGTACAGACCATGGTCATGTGCTGGAGAACTTGCATAATATTGTATTTAGTTTTTTCATCAATATTCCATTCGTAAATATTGTTGGCATTAAAACTTATTGAACTTGGGTCCCCCTGTCTTCTATGGCAAGGTCTAGTGCTGTTGTATATTGGGAGTAAGGTTTGGTTAGACTTTTCCATTTGCCTCTAGTGGTGGTTAGTATTGGGTTTATTTGGGGAAGGTCAAAGCCAGCTTTTGACTCGGAGCTCTGACTATGGTCTTGGTGCAGTGTCGCTATTGTCCTAGCTGCCTTCCTAATTTTTAGTTTAGTGGCTGCTTCTTCCACGGGTTGAGGTGTTTCAGGAACAATGTTGGCTTTTAGCAAGCTGTCAATCTTGCTTAATAATTCACTATTATCCTGATTAGAACTGATTTTAAGTTTTCCTTTTAACAACTCTTTCTTAGCCTGTGGGCTAATCTTGAAAGGTTTGAATAGGGGTTTTTGGAGCGGTTTTGAGATAGATGTTGACAAGACGTTTGTCTTTGTTAAAGTTGAACGTGTTAAAGTTTCTCCTAAAATTTGGAGGTATTTATTTGTATAATTTGCCTGTTCCATTAGGCTCTTGATATCATTTGATGTCACATGTTCATCAATGTCTTTTGTTTTGAACGGGCTTGCTAAGACAAGGTTGCCCTTATCATCCCTGAGGTTTGGTAATTGGTAAGGTGCCTTTGGAGGGAGTTCGGTCTGAACTCATTCTCCATCTTTGAGGTGCCAGATTGTAAGGACATTGGTGGTACTGGATCCTATTAACTACTGTTTGAATGGATAATCAATATTATGTTTGATGGTATAAGCATGAAACCAGTCAAAACACGGTATATTAAGTTTGACTTGTCCTAGGAAAGTATAGTAAAGTTGTTGGATGTGATTTTTCCTAGAAGCTTGATAGTGGGTGAGAAACCATTCTCGTTGTGATCTATAATTGTCCGAATAAAAATCTCTTCGGAGTGAGGTTTTATCTATAACAAAATTCAGATTGTAACATAATTATCATGAAGGGAAGAGTAGGTTGGTGATTGGACAGATCTTTGATCGTCGTCCTCGATTTGTGGGTAAACTGGTCTTGGTATGGTTGTGGCAGTTTGAACTCCCCTAAGGTTGGCCTCGGGAATTATGATTGGGGGATTGTGGCAGAGCTCCTATGATGAGAAGCTATAGAGAAAGATCTCCTAGCAGAATTATATTCTGATCGGGAGGCTACGGATCTTGAGGAGAAAGAATTTCTCCAATCAAAGAAGATTTCTACTTTGCCTTGAGAATCCTGTCTGATTTCTTGTAATTTTGCGGTTTGCCTTGGTGCCTCAGGGGCAGCTCTATCTATACACCATGAAGGTGGTAGGACGACTTCATCCTATTTGATGAGTCTGAGAATCGTGACGTTAGCCCTAGCCATATCCGTCACAAACAGAGTGGTTTCTCTATCACTTGATTTTAAGAGCACACGAGAGTTACATGTGTTCATTACCTTGTATTGTATTCTGTACAACAATGCTGCGGGAATTGATCCTTCTTTCATATTTAGGCTGTGGAGCCTAATGTTTAAGAATAAGGAGTCTAAGACATTTCTATCAAGGAGGCTTACCGTTTTATTTGGGAAACAATTAAAGTAGACCAGGTCGTGCCCAAGACTAGTTTCAACAGTTCCTATTAAAGAATCTTCGAAATCATTGTGCCTAGTATCTCTAAGACACATTAATATTGACTCGTTAAGTCCTTCCCTTATTAAAGGTTTTACTGTAACTTGTACACATCATATGTGTAAGTATTTGTATTTCCGGGCATGTTCTGCCACAGATTGTTTTGTGAGGAGATGAAATTCTTCTCCAGCTTCAGGATCAAGGGGAATGTTATTTTCTGCAATTTTGATAATGTAGTCCGAATTTCGGGCTACTTTGTTTTCTTCTGGGATGTACAGTTCATCCAAAGGGATTTTTGGTATTTCCCAATTATCGATTGCTTGGTTAATGTCTTCGAAGTAGACTTCTTCTTCGAAGATATTGTTTTTGGGAGGAATTTCCTCCGGAATTTGGTCATGCTCAGTGAGCGAGTGTTGGTGGGAGGAAGAGGTGGATGAGGTGCTTGTGATGGAAAGGCGTCGAGAGAGTGACTTAAAAAGACTATTCATGGTGTGAAAATTTCTGATATCATTACCATCATCTGGTTCTATAAAGTAGGATTTAGTGTTGTTAAGTTTACATATATTCAATAAATCTGGGTTTAAAGTTGAGTAAGGATTGAATATGTCATTCATAATTTTTTGAAATTTTGAGGGCGCATTTTTTAGTCCAAAGGGCATTACATTCCATTCGTATTGCCCAAAAGGAACAGTAAAGGCTGTTTTGTACCTATCTTGTTCTTATACCTGGATCTGCCAAAACCCAGATTTCATGTCAAATTTTGAGAAGATCTTTGCGGAATGGAGTCTATTGAGAAGATCCTTCTTATTTACATATATCCAATAAATCCAGTTTTAAGTTGCATAAAAGCTCTTTTTTTTTTAATTAAGAATAACCATGACCACTTGGATTTCTAGTTCTAAACTTACACCCTAAGTCCAACTCAAAGAAATAGGTTTTACTGCCCTACATCTACAAGACTTACTACCGCAGCTGACTTTAAGGTTAAATCAGAGCAACCAATATCTCCATTTATAGTTAATTGTTTTGTAAACAAGAACAATGGTATGTGGCATTGTTATACCAGAATGCCTCTTACACCTTCAAACAAAGGGAGGTTAACAACTGGTTTCCAACCGATATACCTTTTTTATATGTATAGTAAACAAATAAGTTTACCAGATTAATCGTAATGCATATAAATTTAACAATGTTAAATATTACACTATTTCCCCATCAGGCTCTGATACCACAAGACCTTCTACTATCAAAGCCTGATGGGGAAATAGAGTAATATTTAACATTGTTAAGTTTATATGCATTACGATAAATCTGGTAAACTTATCTGTTTGCTGTACATATAAAAAAAGGTATATCAGTTGGAAACTAGTTGTTAACCTCCCTTCGTTTGAAGGTGTAAGAGGCATTTTGGTATAACAATGCCACGTACCATTATTCTTGAAAAAGAAATTAAAGAACAACAAACTCTTTACAATAGTATCTTATCCAATTTGGAAGGATTCTCTGATCATGAGAATAATTCTAATCCAGAATTAGAAAACAACTCACTTGATCAAAATCTTGATGAATTTTTAGGACTTATCAATAGATTAACCATTCAAAAGTTTTTTATTAATATTAAGATATTAGTGGAAGACTTTGCCTTAGAAACAATCGCCATTATTTGATACAGGAGGAGATTCCAATTGTATCCTTGAAGGATTAATCCCAACCAAATATTTTGAAAAAACGTATGAGAAACTTAGCATTGTTAACGTTCAAGATTAAAAATCAGGTACAAATTATCTAGCACAATCATAGAAAACCAGGGTCACCAAGTCGAAACAACGTTTTTATTAGTCAAAGACATTAGGCACGAAGTTATTCTTGGAACACCTTTTATCAAAGCACTATTCCCACTAGAAATCTCTAATGAAGGGATATCAACAAAAAGCAATGGTAAAACCATTGTGTTTAGGTTTATAAAAACTCCCATTACTAAGGAAATCGACATTATGCAACAAAAATCCAATCAAATCAATTTTCTAAAAGACGAGATTTCTTATAAGAATATTGATTCGCAGTTACAACTTCCCCAAAAGTCAAGAAAAAATTAAAAAACTTCTTCACCTAATTGAGTCATCCATTTGCTCGGACCTACCTCACAATTTTTGATTCAGAAAGAAACATGTAGTTGACCTACCTTATGAAAAGGAGTTTAGGGAAACTCAAATCCCTACAAAAGTCAGACCAATTCAGATGAATGAAAAACTTCTTCATCATTGCCAAGAGGAAATTAAAGATATCCTTAACAAAAACCTTATCAGACCAAGTAAAAGTCCTTGGTCCTATGCAGTCTTCTATGTTAACAAATAGGTAGAATTAGAAAGAGGAACTCCAAGATTAGTAATCAATTACAAACCTCTCAACCAAGCATTAAACTGGATTAGATACCTTATTCCTAATAAAAAGGATCTTCTCAATAGACTTCATTCTGCAAAAAAATTCTCAAAATTCGATATGAAATCTGTTTTCTAGCATATTCAAATACAAGAACAGGATAGGTACAAAACGACATTTACCGTTCCCTTTGGGCAATACGAATGGAATGTAATGCCCTTTGGACTAAAAAATTAACCTTCTGAATTTCAGAAAATAATGAATGACATATTCAACCCCTACTCAAATTTCATACTAGTATACATCGTCGATGTATTAATCTTTTCTCAAGTAATAGATCAACACTTCAAACACGTAAACATTTTTATCAATATTATTAAAAATAATCGATTAGTAGTGTCCAAAACCAAAATTATTATGTTTCAAACCAAAATCAGATTCTTTGGTCACATCATTTAGCAAGGAAAAATCTCCCCTATTAGTAGAGCTATAGAATTTGCAAGGAAATTCCCAGATCAAATAATTGACAAAACTCAAGTACAAAGGTTCCTAGGTTGTCTTAACTATGTTGGAGACTACATTCCCAATTTAAACAACCGTATTAAGCCACTATATGATAGGCTTAAGAAGAACCCTCCTTCATGGACAAATATTCACACATCGATAGTAAAATAGGTCAAGACATTAGTGGAAGAACTTCCTTGTCTTACACTGCCTATACCTCAAGCTTTCAAAATTGTTGAAATCGATGCCTCTGACTTGGGATATGGAGGCATTCTCAAACAAAAAATTGGTCAAAAGGAACAAATAATTGCCTACACTTCCAAACATTGGAACCCGACATAACAAAATTATTCTACCATAAAAAAAAAAAATTAGCCATTGTTCTTTGTATTTCAAATTTTCAATCTAATTCAAAAAGGCAATTATTACCTCGGCCAGGGGCCGAAGAGTTAAGATAGCCCTTCCAAGGCCAAAAGAAGCAGGCTCACCGACCCCATCGACCCAATCTGAATCATTAATCAAACAAATCGGGTCAGCTACCCAGAAAATTGAGTCATCAACTCAATCAACCAACCCAAACCAAACTCCGCAACAAAACAAAAATGATTATGGAATTCCCATTAGAACTCTACAAGCCTTACATGATCAAGGCCTCAGATTTTTGCCAAAAAAAGACTTAGGCAGACATTGTCTCAAAATATGAGCAAGAAGGAGACAATATAGACCTTGCCTTTCTCATACAAAAAATGAAAACATACAAAACAGTTTGTAATCCCAGACCAATCCAAAAGGTCATTGTCCCAATCAATCAAACCCTGATCCTTGAACCCAAACCTAGTCCAATCCAGGGGCCATTGTCCCAATCACCCAAAAATCAAACTATCGAACCCAAATTCCAAACCCATTATATTCCAAAAAATAAATTTTTAGTAATAATCCAAATTGAACCAGAATTTTGGGATAAAAATCCCAACAAAATTGTTTCAAAACTCTTTCCTGAAGGCTTTCACTTTAAGCCATTTGCTTTTAACAAAACAAGACAATTTTACGAATTCATCTTAATTGATTCAGATTTCGTATCAATTAAACATTATAAGGATCCTAAGGATCCATCTACATTTACACATTCAATAATCCAAATATTAAAAATTTTAAAACCAAACTAATTTAGTAACAATCTAAATAATTTACAAAAGTTTTCACAACATTTTGACCCCATTGGTTACAACTATTGGGATTATATTGATGTTTGAAGACATTTTTTCTGGTATTAAAATAAAATCAATTGCCATCATGGCTAATCTATTTTAAGAAAATTACAAGATATAATTTTTCAAACCGGTTCCTCCAATGGTGAGACTTTTTTGGACTAATTGAAGAAATCCTTCCCAGCCCAACAGACGAAGGATTCAAAATTTTCAAAACAAAATATGATCAGCAAGAATCTTGGATCCCAGCAGATCTTAAGTTCTTTTCTGAATTTTCATTAGCATAGATATTCTCATGACAATACAAGTTCGGCAAACCAGAACACCCGAAAAGGCTTCCACTTTTATAAAGGAACTCCTTTGTCAAATGGTGGTCTCAATTTAACACCTCAAGAGTAAGCCTAGAAGGAGTCAGACAATGGTTCTTGTCCAACACAGAATATCTGAAGTTGGTGGATCTAGAGACTTCTTTATTTTTTAATCAAAAGACCCAAATAACAGTAGCTTTGCCTTCATAAAAAATTAAAGAAAGTTTTGCATAAAATCTGCAAGACATTCTTAAATTATTACAAACTGAAGAAGCCTCTTCATCCAAACAGATACCAAGCTCCTCAGCGTCAGCAGTGTCTTCAGAAGACATGTTTCAAAATGAAGCTGATTGTTTTGGTATTAGTCTTTGTGATGACTAAAGCACTTTTGTCTACAGTTCCAATCAAGATACCGACACTGTGCACTTCGGATACCTACAGTTCTGGTCACGTTACTTGCACTGTAGCAATAATAATTTTTAGTATTATAAAAGGAGTGTTCCGGCATGTTGTGAGACACCCTTTTTCTTTTCCATTCAGATCAAATATAGTTCAGAGAGAGAGCATTGAGAGAGAAGAGCCTCTGAGTTTGTAAGCTTTTCTTCTTTCGTTCATACTTTCTTTCTACTTTTGTAACTCCTCACTCTCAATTTCGAATAACATTTTCAATTTCTTGCATCTTCCCTCTCTCCCTCTAATCAGTACTATACAGACTATTGTCGTGTAAATCTGGTTTTCTTGCATATATTTTAAGATAAACTTTGTTTAATTTCATTACAATTATTTATCAAATATTTGTTTCTTTATTTTATATTTCCTCTATTAATCCTCAACCTTAATCCACTTTGAGGTTCTTCTTGTATCAAAGCCTAGAGGAAACAATATTCCTTTAGACGCAAGAGAAGAATTTTATCTCCTCACAAAACAATCCACAGAACATGCTAAAAAAATACAAATATTAAAATTCTTATCTACTTCCGGCTCTAAAATTAATAAAATTATTCAAATTAATAAATTATTTTTATTATTATAAAAAATTTTAAAATTACTAAAATTATTAAAATTATTAAAATAATTAAAATTATTAAAATTATTAAATTATTATTATTATTACAAAAATTATTCAAATTATTCAACTATTTTAAAATGATTAAAATTGTTAAAATTAATAAAATTATAAAAATTATTAATATAATTAAAATATTAAAATAATTAAAACTATTAAAATGATTAAAATTATTAAAATTTTTAAAATCTTTAAAAATATTATTAAAAATATTAAAATATTAAAATATTAAAATTATTAAATTTATTAGAATGATTAAAATTATTAATATTATTAAACTTTTTAAAATTTCTAAAATTTTTAATATTTCGAAAATTATAGAAATCATTAAAATTATAAAACTATTAAATTATAAAGATTATTAAAATTTTTAAAATTATGAAATCATTAAAATTATTAAAATTATAAAATTATTAAAATTTTAAAATTTTATAAAAAAAATATTTAAGATCTTTTATAATAATATATACATAAAATATATTCTAAAAACTTAATTATTGTACAAATTTAATTTTACAATTTAGATATTTTTAATACATTTTTTATTTAATTTATTTAATATAATTACATTTTTAATGTATTAATATTTAATTTTATGTATTATAGTATTATTTTATACTTATATTAAATAAAATAAATTAATAATTATGAAATCATTTTATTAAAATTTTTAAAATTCTTAAATTTTTTAAAATTATGAAAATTGTTAAAATTGAAAAAATTATTCAAATTATTTTTTAAAATTGTCCAAATTATAAAAATTTATAATAAAAGATATTTAAGATCTATAATAAATACATAAAATATATTCTAAAATTTTGTATTGGTATAAATTTAATTTTATAATTTTAATAATTTTAATATATATTTTTATTTAATATATTCAATATAATTAAATTTTTAATAAACAAAATAATGTAATTTTATAGATTTGTTTAATTTTTTTACACCATGAAAATTAAGTGATTATAATTTTATTAAGTCTAAAATAAAAATTATTTCATTAAAAAATAAGAAATAATAATCAAAATTTTGGTCATTAGATAAATAAAATCCGTCACCAATAAAAAATAATAAAATCATTCCCTTTATTATTAGTTAATCATATATAGTAATTAATTTAATAATTAAAATTAATATCAAAATTATGATTAAAATATATAATTAAAATAGTAATAAAATTAATGATTAATTTTATCAAAATCATAAATAAATTTGTACGTAAAATTAATAATTAAAATTTGTGATCAATTTAAATTATTGAGTAAATCTATGATCGAAATTAATTATTATTTTAGTGATTAATTTTATAATGTAAATTGGTTATAACTTATTTTAAATTTCCAACTTTTTTAATTTTATTTTTTAAAAATTATAAACCTAGGAACATATAAAATATTTAATAAGTGAGGTATTATTAAAAATTTCCTTAAAAGTTGATTTATAAGAATAAAATTATTTATTCATAACATTTTTTTTATAAAAAAATTATTTATTTATTAAATATTTTTTATAAATTTATTTTGATGAAATTTTTTTATAAATTTATTTGTGAAATTTTTTTTATAAATTATGAAAAAATTTTCATAAATATTTTATAAAATATAATAGAAAATAATTTTTTATTAAACTTTCATTTGTGATAGTGAAAAATTAGTACAAATTTTATAAAAAAAAATTATATTTTTTATTGATTTTAATTATTATTCACAAATTTATTTAATAAAAAATATAAATTTTTTTAGTCTTATTTTCTAAGTTACATATTAATAGTAATATTAATAGTAAATAAACACCATCATGTTGACACCGACAAATTATTTTAGCCTTTCTTTGATGCATTAAAAAAATTAATATTTTATTATAAATTAACTTTCATGTATAATTTAGATGGTTAACATCACATCTGATTTGATGATAAAGCCAATTTTAGATAAATTGATGAATGCAACAATTGAAAAATCACATTATATTTGTTGCTTCACATGTTTTATTGAGGACTTCGAAAAGGAAATAGAAAATTTGAGAGTAAAAAAGACAACTTTGGAAGAGCTTGTTAAAAAGAAAAATGAACGAATTGAACATATATATATCATACTTTGGCAAAAGCAAGTTAATGACCTCATTGAAGAAGAAACCAAAACAAAAGTCACATGTTTCTTTGGGCAGTGTCCTAATTGCAAATGGCAATATAGTAGGGGCAAGGAATTGGAAAGCAAGACTAAGGAGATTAAAAGATTCATGGAACGCAACTTCGAAAATGTTGGAATCACTCATAATATTCCAGATATTGAATATCATTCTTCTCAAAATTACATTTCTTTCAAAAGTAGAAAGTCGAAATATGAAGAACTTTTGAATGGTTGTAGAGATGACAACAACTATATGATTGGATTGCAAGGGATTGGGGGCACAGGTAAAACAACATTAGCAAGAGAAATGGGTAAGGAGCTTAAGAAATCAAATATGTTCGATAAATTCATTGATACTACAGTATCTAATACCCCTGATACAAAAAAGATTTAAGATGATATTGCAGAACCATTAAGATTGCCACTAAACAATTGTACTGAGTCAGAAAGGCTTAAAATGTTGTGGAATAGATTGATGAATGGTGAGAAAATTCTTGTAATTCTAGATGATGTGTGGGGAGATATCAATTTTGATGAAATGAGCATATGCAACAAAATGGAATGTGACAAGATAATTCAACTTAGATATCTTACATGAGGAAGATAGATGGATATTATTCCAAAATCATGTTGGTTTAAGTGATAGTTCCTCTAAGAGTGTTCTTGGTAAAGGTTACAAAATTTGCAAAGAATGTAAAGGATTGCCCATTGCAATTGCAATTATTGCTAGTAGGTTAAAGGGTCAACAACGTCCAGAAGAATGGGATGTAGTCTTAAAATCCTTGCAAAAGTCCATGCCCCTACATGATGATGATGAAAATTGGAGTAAAAGTTTATAAATGTTTGATGTATAGTTACGACAATATGAAGAATAAAACAGCTAACGAATTATTCCTTTTATGCTCTATTTTTCAAGAAGATGAAGAATTTGTTGAAGAAATTTTAGTCAGACTTACCATAGGAGTAGGCCTCATTGAGAAAATTGATGATAATTACAGTTATGATAAATATCATAATGAAGTTGTTGTAGCAAAAATAAACTCATTGATTCAGGCTTATTATTGAATTGTAAATCTAGAAGGGTAAAAATGCATGACTTGGTTCGTGAAGTGTCTTTGTTGATAGCTAACAAAGAGATTCTACAAGTAAATACATCTAACAAGAATAAAATTTCATTGCTTGAAAAGGCGAGAGATATTAAATATTTGTTGTGTGTCGCAAGAATCTGTTTACCTTCAAGTTGGATGGATCTAAACTTGATATTCTAATTGTCTACTTGAATGAAAATGAAAATAAAAATGTGAAAGTCCCAAAATCATTCTTCCAAAATATAATGGGGCTTCGAGTTTTGTGTTAAGACCTATGCAGGACCAACTTTATCCTTAGCTCAGTCAATTCAATGGTTGATCAATCTCTAATCTTTATACCTTGAAAGATTCAGCTTAGGTGACATATCTTTTCTTGGAATGCTACATGGTCTTGAGACTCTCGAATTGGTAAGTTGTGCAATGGACAATTTTCCAAGAGAGATTGCAGAAGTGGTGAAACTTAAATTGTTGAAGTTGGAGTTTTATGAATTTAAAAGGAACAATTCATTTGAAGTGATCGAAAGTTGCACTTCATTGGAAGAACTGTATTACATTCATAATTTTCTGAATGACATTTCAATAATGCCCCATAAGGTAATAAATCTTCCTAAATGTCAAAGATTTCGTATATATAATTCCAATTCTTCGACCAATTTCTCGAAAGATGAGTGGTTTGTAAGAAATTTCCTGATTGTTTCCATAGCTAATTATGCTTTCTCTGAAGTGACATTCAAGAATCTAGTGTAAGAAACAAATTTTTTTCATTTAGATAGACTTGAAGGAAGATAGAAAAATCTCATACCTAATATTATTTTGCCTGAAGATGAATGTACGAATAATCTAGTTGAGATTGTTTTTGAAACGTATTTCACAACTCATATGGCTAATTTGATGGGAAAAGGAAACAAGTAATAACAATAAAAAATGCAATGAAAATAATTTTTCCAAACTTGTAAAAAAATCTATAAAGAGTAACAATAATAGAAAATTGTTAGAAAATAAATCACAGAAGAAAATACCAATATTTTTAATATCGGAAAATCCCATCAATATAAGAAGTAAAAACTCACAGCCACAAGTCAGACTAATCGTATAAAAGTGCTTATAATCAGCCAATACAACAAAATAATAATGCTCTCAAATTTGAAAAATAAAGAAAAAAAAAACCTTAAAAATTGAGCACTAGTGCGAGACCTATAACTCTAACCACAAACCTCTAATTGACAATCCCAACGGTCAAACTAAAGACAGCATGTGACAAACTATATTTTCTTCTTTTTCTCTTCCAAAAGATGGCGAAATTAATCCTCTCTTTTCTATATTCTATGTATCATAGAAGTCTTCTCTCTAACTAAGTTAAATAGAATAAAATGAGTTTAACTCAATTGAACTTTTTGAACATATAGTTGGGAGCTCAACCCAACATAACTCACAATACTCATTCTCGGGTACAAAATGTCTTATCCAAGTTGGTTGCGCTTAAATTTTATGAAATGGAAAATTTGAAAGAAATATGCAGTGGACCCCTTCTCTTTGAATTTCTGAAAAGTTTAGATATTTTCATTGTATACATTTGAAAGACACATTATTTAAGAGCAAGATATCCTTCTACAAACTTTAAACCTTCTAACCTTTTTATGTTATATTTTTCTATTTTCTCTTTTTCATGCACTCATTTATTTTATTGCAAATGTGTTATTTTTAATTTGTGATAGGCATAACGATGGATAAAACTACTGGCAGAAAATTTATATAAAAAAAAAAATAGGTGGAGGAATTAAACTTTCAAGTTATTTAATTAACATAGCTAAGTTATTGAGAATCACATTTGTTGTGTTTCCAACACAACTTTTCTTATTCATGTTAACAATTTGCATATAATAAAACTAAATTATTTATTCTTTCAAAATGAATATTTGACAATGATACTAGTTGTTTGAAAAATTTGATAATTTTTATAGCATGATGCTATATAATTACATAATGTTATACCAAAACACTTATACAGTGATGGATAAATATTTTTTCGTAGATACATGCATTGCAACATTTATTCTAACTAACCAAGGGTTGTAATAAGACAGATCTTAGATCAAGTTTATTTATATTTTGTTTTGTCTACCCTTAATAGTAGTATTTGGTTTATAATTATTATTACTAGTAAAAATTCAATCTGTAAGTATGTATACATTTATTTTTCTCTTGATAAATGAATATTTAAAAAAAAAAAGTTAGTACAATGATTGTCAGAACATAATAGAATATTGTTATGTGTTATTCATTATTCTCAAATGGATATATATATATATATATATATATATAAATATATTATTACACATTATATGTATATTATTTCTATTATTTATTATTTTTTATATTTCCTTCCTACAAATCTGCTAAGAATATTATGTACATAATGATAATATTATGTACATAATTATATTACATGATTCTTGCACAATCACAGATTTTCCTCAAAATAATATCTCTCAGCCCAACACCTCCCTTTAAGTTGGTGCGTGCAAATTGTAACATACAAAAATTATACCTATTTTGCTATTATAATGGAATAAAAATCTATCAATACATTATTAATAATTTCTGAAACATCATATAACATGAAACGTCTGAATACATAAAATTTTATTGAAAAATAAAGTCTTTACAAAAGTTTCGTCCAATTATTCATTAACATAAAATTAATTCTCCTTTAGGCAAAACTTGAAACTTTCTTTTAGCTTTCACCTGCATTGTTATCTACTCCCGTGTAACGACACGATCATCGCAGTATCAACAAAACCACAAACACAAATAGAAAGGGTAAGTTAATGTAAACAAAACCAATCAAAATATATATAATTCATAATTTCATCCTCACAATCATTTATCTAAATATATTAAAATGTTCAAACCATCATAGTCGTTCTCAATCACACACATTCATCACACTCATTCATTCACAACACCTAATATGCTAGACAAACTCTTCTGGAAAATCATATGGAGTCCTTAATCTCAGAGGCTAACACCTAACATACGGTTACCGTGCCATAAACACAACCCCTTCAGAGTCTTTTTCACCTTAGGATATCAATCCCTTCAGAGTCTTTTTCACCTCAGGATTGGTAATCCCTTCAGAGTCTTTTTCACCTCAAGATTACACGCCTATCACCATTCTGGTAACCACATGTCAGGGTGATTCCTACACATACTTATCAAAGAACTGATGGCTCCTCCCACCCAGTGATAAGCGTAGTCGAAACCTCCATCGACCTCCACCCCATGGTACCCTTGTCTATGTGACTAGAATCCCATTGAAGTCTGGATCCCTCCTTCAGAGACATCTAGAATTCCATATGTACACTAAAACTACACAAAATAGTACCCCATGGTAACTATCTGGCTCACACACAACAACACAATCCAATTCACAGTTCATCACAATCTCATAGACACACAATCATCTCAAACACACAACCATCTCATCTCATTGTCACAACTACCATCACAAATTTATTGGCTCCACTGCCATCACAATATTGACTCCACTACCATCTCAATCTCATTGGCACCACTGCCATTACAAATCCTTGTGACCTCAGTCACAATTCACAAACAAAATTCACATCATTATCACAAATATCATCTCACAAATCAAATTTCAATCACAATACATCACCAAATCACACATCACATAACTCAATAATTTAATTATAACCTTTTATCACATTTCAACCAGTATCTCCAGTTATAATTAAATGTTGTTGTAAAAGAAGAAAACTATGAACAAGAAAAGTGGTACGTGGCGTTGTTATACCAGAATGCATCTTAGACCTTCAAACGAAGGGATGTTAACAACTGGTTTCCAGCCTATATACCTTGTTTATATATACATAAAAAGCCACATTTCCAGATTTATCGTAATGCATATAAACTTAACAACAGTAAATGTTACTCTATCGTAATGCATATATATATATATATATATATATATATATCCTATTTTTAATATAAATTAGAATATAAATATTTATCCAAAAATAATAAACTTTCGCTCAAGCAAAAATACTTTTGAAAACGTTTCATTCATACTCACAGCATGACCTTTATTCACTCAAAAATTCATAACTTAAGTTCTACATATTATTTTCATGTGAAATAAAACTTTTATGAAGGACACTTTTCCAAATTCAAAGTACAAATATGTCAAAAGGGGTTCACAAGTTAAAAACGAATATAATTTCAGACAGCTTGACCTTTAATTACTAAAATAATCATAACTTGAGTTACACAAAAACACATAATAACACATAATAATCACTTTCAAATATAATAATCAAAATAATTTTCATAAATCTCACGTAATAACAAAAAAACACATATAATCATCCAATCAACCATAATTAATTTTTTTTAATTAACTTCTCTTAACTTTAAAGGATCTCCAAAAGAAATTCTATCCGATAGAATTAATCTACTCTTCACGCTCTTTCCCCCGGTGTTCTTGGATTTTCAAAGAGATAAGAATTGAAGGAGAATTCTTAGAATGGAGATGAATTGGAGAGAAGGAAATTAGGGTTTTCTAAAAATAAGAGTGAAAAATGACAGGATTAGGGTTAAATAAACTATTTATAATCTCTCCCCTTTCCAAGTAATTAGGCTTAGGGTTTACTCAAAATTGGGCTCTCACACAAATTGGGAAGAAAGAAATCAAATTGACGTTTTCCGAGTGCTTTAGGAAAATATCAGTTATTTGACTAGAAGTAGTAACATAACCCGTTGTAATAGTGTCATCCAAAATTGCATCTCGTATAAAATGACAATCAATATCTATTTGTTTGGTGCATTAATGAAAAACGGGATTAGCAACAATATGTAGTGCTGCTTGACTATTACAATAAAGCTTCATAGGACGTAGATGACCAATACCCAAGGAATGTAGAAGACCTTTCAACCACTTAAGTTCACATGTAGTGTTGGTCATTGAGCGATATTCCGCTTTAGTAGAGGAGCAAGATACTGTATGTTGTTTCTTAGTTTTCCAAGAAATAAATAGGTGAATTCCCAAGAAAAATAATTCACCCTGTAAGAGAATGTCTTGTCAAAGGACAAGTAGCCCAATTTGAATCGCATTAACCATAGAGTTGAAGATCACAATCTGCACGTAACATGATTCCTTGTCCAGGAGTACCCTTAAGATAATGAACTACGCAGAGAGCAGCATCTCAGTGTTCCTGAACAGGAGTTTGAATGAATTGAGCAAGCATGTGAAAACTGTAAGAAATATCAGGTCGAGTAACGGAAAGGTAAGTCAAACAACCAACTAGTCTTCGGTATTTGGCTGGATCAGATAGAGGACTCCCTATGACAAGCAGAAGATGATGATTTTGATCAAGGGGAAAGTCAGCATGCTTGGCACCTAAGAGACCAGTTTCAGTAATAATGTCGAAAGCGTATTTTCTTTAGCATAGGAAAATATCAGTAGGACTTCTGGCCACTTCGATACCTAAAAAATATTTTAAGAGTCCAAGATCTTTCATATGAATAGTTACTCAAGTAAGCTTTGAAAGCCTGAATAGCTTTCTCATTATTTCCAGAGATTACAAGATCATCAGCATAAACTAATACATTAAGATGCAGATCATTATGATGAAGAGTAAAAAAAAGTAGTCTGAATAGGATTGTGTGAATCCATATTTTTGTAATGCACTCTTCAACTTACCAAACCAACAACGGGGAGCTTGTTTCAAGCCATATAGAGATTTATGTAACCTGCAAACTTGAGTAGGATCATGAGATTTGAAATGCGGAGGCAGTTTCATATATACTTCCTCATCAAGTTCACCATGTAAGAAAGCATTGTGAACATCCATTTGATGGAGTTTCCAATTCTTAGCAGTTGCAACTGCAAGAAAAGTACGAAAGTAACCATATTTGCAACTGGTGCAAAGGTCTCGTGAAAATCTAATCCTTCAACCTGCTTATTCCCCAAAACAAGGCGGGCTTTAAACCTTTCAATAAATCCATCTGCATGATATTTGATCCGATACACCCACTTACATCTGATAGCCTTTTTATTAGGAGGCAAAGATACTACAGACCAGGTTTCATTATTTTCAAGGGCTTGAATTTCTTGTTACATCGCCTTTCACCAATGTTCATATTGAACAGCATAAGAAAAAGTTTGTGGTTTAGTTTCTGTAGTAATGGCTGCCAAAAATTGCCTATGACGAGAAGAAAATTTATCACAACTGACATAATCAACAATAGGATAGGATGTACCTGAGAAATTGGATAGAACAGATGAACTGGGAGAGGGATTAATCTTATAAATTGTATTAATCACATAGTCACGTAATATAGTTGAAGGGATTTTTCTACGACAACCATGACCCAAAATTTCTATGTGCATGGGTTCTGGTACGCCCCCCTGTCTATAACATTCTCTGATTCAATATCTAGTGTGATATCATTATCATGTGGGGCTCTATCTGGTATGGGAATAGATGAGAGACCATCTGATGTTGGAATAACTTCATTGTTTGGTGAAGTATTTTCGTTCAAGTGTCTCTCAGATATAAGAGGAACCTCATCATCATCATCAATGGAAGCATGTGTAATAGAGAGAGAATTAGATAAACTGGAATCCTATTCAAGAGATAGGTTTGATGCAAATGGAAATTGACAAAAAATGTTTTTGACTCAACATCATATAATTTCCAACCTTTCTTACCATAAGGATAACCCACAAAAATACATTTCTTGCTTCTGCTAGCAAACTTATCTCCTCCATGATATTGATTGTGAGCATAACATAAACATCTAAAAAATCCAAGATAATTAAGATTAGGGGGTGTACCATACAAAACTTCATAAGGAGATTTTCCTTTTAATACTGTTGTGGGAGTACGATTTATTAAGTAACATGCAGCCAAAGCACAATGTCTCCAAAAATCAATGGAAAGATTACCTTCAAAAAGCAAGGCACGTGCAACATTTAGAATATGCTTGTGTTTACACTCTACTCGCCCATTTTGCTGTGGAGTTCCTGTACGAGAAGTCTCATGCACTATACTATGATTATGAAAATATAATCTCATGGAGATAAATTCTGTACCATTATCACTTCGAATAATTTTTATCTTTTTGTTGAATTGACGTTCAGTCATGACAATAAATTGTCGCAAATACATGGAAACTTCTTTCTTGTCATTAAGCAAATAAATCCAAACAACCCTTGAATAATCCTCAACAATAGTTAAAAAATATCGAGCATCACAAAAGCTTGTAGTTATGTAAGGTCCCCATAAGTCATAGTGATTTAACTGAAAAATTTCATTTGTTTTATTTTCACTGATAGGAAAACTTTCCCTTGGTTGTTTTGCTCGAAAACAAATATCAGATACCTGGTTACATGATTTATTTATTCTGCCATGATCCATCTTCAATAACATATCAATAGCTTTATGAGAAGGGTGTCCTAACCTTTTATGCAATAATTCACAAGAAGTTTCTGATGATGATGTCATTACAGCTGCTGTTGTGACTATCTTCCCAAGATAATATAATCTCTCTCGTTGCTCACCTATTCCAATCAATTTCTTTGAAGTGCGATCCCGAATAGTACAAGATTTGTCACCAAAATAAATCTCACAATCTAATTCATTGATCAATTGAGACACTGAAATAAGACTGCAAGTTAAAGAAGGCACATAAATGACATTTGTAAGTGTTGGAATATGACTAAGCACCACTGTGCCTTCCTTTGTAACTGTCATGTGTTCATTTAAGATATGAATTTAAGCACTTAATGGTTTTAAACTTAAGCAATAAAGTGACTTAATTCTTTTAATCGTTGTTGTAAATATGCAATATTGCTTTGTAACCAAGTTATTTTCCAGGCATATAAATTTGGATTTTGTAATATTAATTGTTATCATTGTGCTTAGTGTTTTCTTAATTTTCTTTTGAGAATTTTAATAGTTTTAGTTAATTTTATAGTTGGGATGCTGACTATAGATAGGGCTTGTTCCTACAGGTGGTATCGGTCTTACCATAAACCCAAATCCTAGAGGTATATTGGGGTTATTAATTCTAACAAATTCATTATTATTTTGCATTAACTTAGCATTAAGAAATTTCAAGCATTAAAAAATTCCAAATTCTACTTAGTCAGTTATAATATTCCAAGTTCTACTTGGTCAGTTGTGAAATTTCAAGTTATAATAATTACACTTGGTCAGTTGTAAAATTTCAAGGTTGGTCAGTTGAAAAGTATAAGCATTAACTTAGCATTAAGAAATTTCAAGTTAGACTTGGTCATTCGAAAAGTCTAAGCATGGCTTAGCATTAAGAAATTTGAAGTTAGACTTGGGTAGTTGAAAAGTCTAAGCAAATGCTTAGTAGTGTGAAATTACAAGCTATGCTTCGTCAGTTGAAATATGTGATGTTTTTGTGTGTACATATTTCATTCGTGTGCGTGTTTAATTTTTCCTATTTTCTTATACGTATCTATAACATATGTCTGTTTGTATTTTTTGTATTTTTGTTTGGGATGAACACTTGTATAGGTGAACATATGTTGGATGAGGACAAAGAGGAATTGGTTGATGAAATATAGGTTTCCAATGTCTTGATTTCGTGGGATGCTCTGACTAAGTGTAACATCGAGGCATAAAGAGATTATTTTGAAGAAGTTGATTTCAAGTTTATTATGATTTTATCTTTAACAACTTATAAAGGTTATTTCAATGCTTAATAATATTTTATTTGATCTTCCACATCTGAAAAGAGTTACTATATTTACTGGATATATAATGTGTAGTGTGAGAGTGTATGTCTAGGAAAGTTTTGGCTAGGAAAGACATTGTATTTAAGAGTTTCATTTAGTGACACACCTCTCTTTCCTATGAACTTACTTGGTCGTCACGGTCTACCGTCATTGTTCTAGTAGGCAATAATACTCATAGTAAGAGATTTGTTTTAAAATCTCATTCCCTTGCTTTTGTAAACTTTTATTTAAAAAATAAATATATGTGAATTCTTTCATTTTTTTATTTTCCACAAATTTTAAATTTATTAATTAAACACATCTCGGGATAGACGGGTGTTATATTTTGAGTTAAGCTTAATTGAATTCATGTTTCAGTTGTAAAATGTTTTGGGAGAGCTGCTTTGAGTTGTTCGATCCATTAACTTTTTGAAGAAGAACATGAGAAAAACTTATTTAACACGTTTAGATGTGTCAAATTTATGAATTAGTTCAAGTAAATCGAAGTGATTTTTCTATAGAATTTCTTAATTTGTATAATCCGTTAAGCGGATTGATTTGCACTAAGCGAAATTACCCTGTTCTAGAAGGGAGAATTTAGTTTAAATTTTTAGTATAATGATATGTATGAGTAAAAACTATATGAGATTATGAATGGTGAATGTGAGATGACATTGAGGCATGTGTGATTCCTATTGAGAGGAGGATATTTTAATGGAATTGAGAACCTTGGATGTGGTAATTTAGTATAGATTTAGGGGTATGGTATGGGGTAGACCTTAATTATGATCTAAGTCATATCGACTAAGGTCTCATGTTGCGAAAGATCGATGGAGGTTTAACCAATTGTCTTGAAAACACAATTGGTTGAGACACCTTGATGTGATGCTGGTTATGAAGAGTAGAAGGATAACTTTGAAGTGAAAAAGACACAGTAAGTCGGTTATGAGAAGGTCTGTGGTCCTTGACTATATATCAAGTGTTAATCTCAGATATCTGAAATTTATACAATTTTTTGAAAGTCATCAATATTGTTGTGATTGTGTGTAAATGTGTATAGCCTTGAGGCCTTTACACTTGGAATGTACATTTTTTTTTTGTAATATGAATGTTTAATTAATAGGTATATTTCTTTCATTTCACTAGTTTAACATTTTTTCTTGTGATGTGTTTTATTTCACTATTATGATTGTGTTCTTACACGGAAACAAATAGATTTTTTTTGAAGAAATTTCTTGGTAATAATAGAAGTAGATCTTAAATATTAATTATTGGATGGTTAATTATATAATATATATATATATATTATGCTATGATACAGATTCATTCAATAACAAAATTGTGAAAGTTTAATGTATCATACCACTATTTTAGCTATTAATTTTTAATAATCATTTTATGAAATTTAACTTTCATGTTTGAAAAGTCTACACAAAGTTTGTAATTTAGGTACTATGTTAAAAATAAAATTAAAATAATAAAAATCAATAAAAAAAATTAGTAAACTATTTTTCTAAATATTATATCAAAATTAAATAATAATTAATAAATATATAATAACTTTTTTAAGGTTGATTTAGAACTTAATTATATTTTACTATATTTATAATAATATTATTAGAAATTTTATAAAGGGTTGAAAATTTAGTTTAAGTGAGATGAGGATTTTAAGTAGTGAAAGGTGAACGTTAAGTAGCTATATTTTAAATATATGAATAAAAAACTAAACAATTCACATTTCATTATTTCAAATCAACTATATCTCTAAAATTCTTTTCTTTCAAAAATCTCTATCTTCTCTCTAACCTTTCTTCTCAATCTTTCATTATTTTCAAGACTCGAGCTATCATTCATAATAATTAGTTTTTTATATTACAATAATTAGCTTTTATTATCATAATTAGCCAGCTTGTGCATATCTGTGCATTTCTATTTTCCCTTTATTTAGGCTAATTGTTAGTGTTAAATTAGTGGAATTTATGTTATCAATTTGTATATTTATACTACTGTAACTCAATGACAAAAATGAATAAAAAATTCATTTTCCTATATGGTATCAGCCTAATACGATCCTCTTCTCTCTTTTTTGTTTTTTTTCCAACACAGGACGCCGCTCCTTCCTTTCCTTTTGCCTCCCATGGCTAACGACAACTCCTCCTCTATTAGCAATCCTCATGAGCCATCAAAACCCTTCATTTGCATCACCCTCAGCAGTGTAACCAAGCTTCTTCCCTCCAATTACCTCACCTGGAAACTCCAAGTTGAAGCTCTCCTCGATGGCTATGATCTTTTTAAATATCCAAATGGATCCTTTCCTGTGCCGACGACGACGGTGACAACTCTGAATCCTGCTTATCAAACCTGGCGTCGATAGGACCGTCTGATATACGATGCTCTCCTCACCACACTTTCTCTGAAGTAGCATCCCTGGTGTCTCAAACAAAGACATCACATGATCTCTAGACTCTTCTCCAGCGCACCTATGCCAAGGCATCCTGCAACCACCTCAAGCAGTTAAAGGAGCGTCTCCACACGGCGTCCAAAGGCACCCAATCCATCACCACCTACATGCATTCTCTGAAGCAAACTGCAGATCTCCTTGCCTCACTTGGCTCTCCTGTCTCCGTTGAAGACATGACTGACCATGTCTTGCGTGGTCTCGAGGATAGCTATAAAGCTGTCATTGACGGTGTCAATGCAAGGGACACTGCCATTCTTTTTTATGACCTCCTCGAGAAGCTTCTCATTCAAGAACTCTCCCTTGTTGGTTCCTGCTCCCATGACAGCCTTGAATGCACAGGCTCGACCCAACCATTCTGACAAAACTCGGTCTAGGCAATTTTCTATATCATCCACTTCACGCCCTGGCAATCGTAAACCGTTTCTTGGTCGCTGTCAGTGGTGCAATGTTAAGTGTCATGTTCTGTCTTAGTGTCACACCTTCAAGCAGCAACACCCTGGTGTCTCGACGCCTCCTCGTTACTCTGGACAGGTTCAGGTCCATACTGCAATTGTTGGCACATCTCAACCTAATTTTCTGGTTGACAGTGGAGCGACGCATCACGTCACCAATGATCTTGCCAATCTAGCGCTTCATCATCCGTCACGGGTCCAGACTCACTGTTTATGGGTAACGGTTCAGATTTAAACATCTCTCATTCTGGAACACTTTTACTTAATGATTTATCCCTCTCCAATACTTTGTGCGTTCCTTCCATGCAACAGAAAATCCTTTCTGTCTCTCAACTTACCAAACAAACTAACTCTGCTGTTGTTTTCTTGCCAAACTCTGCTGTTGTTTTCTTGCCAAACTCTTTTCATGTGAAGAACTTGCAGACAGGTCAAACAACCTATAAAGGCTCATGTGTGGATGGACTCTATCTCTGGCCAGCCAACTCCCTGTCCGTCCACTCTGTCCACACAGACTCCTCTACTTCATGGCACCATAGACTTGGGCATCCCTCCTCTTTTATCTTCACATTTATTAAGAAGCATTTTTCTTTGGGTTCAAATAAATTTCAACAATCAGATTGTAACTCATGTCAAATTAGCAAAAGTCATAAACTTCATTTTCCTTTGGAAATAATTTTCTCTGATGTATGGACTTCTCCTGTTCTATCAATTGATGGTCTTCGCTACTATTGCATATTTGTTGATCATTTTACTCGCTATATTTGGCTGTATCCGATAAAATGCAAATCTGATGTGAAAACTCTATTTCCCAAATTTAAATCGCTTGTTGAAAATTTCTTTAATCACACCATCAAAATTCTTTACACAGATAATGGTGGCGAATATATTGGTCTTCGTTCTTTTTTAAACACTCATGGCATAAGTCATCACACCACCCCACCTCATACACCTGAACATAATGGAATTTCTGAACGCTAAAATCGGCACATTGCTGAAACTGGTCTTTCTCTTCTTCATCACTCGGGTTTTCCCTCACATATTGGCCTTACGCCATGACAACAACCGCCTATCTCATCAATTGGCTCCCAACACCAATTCTTGGGTACCAGTCACTCTATTCCAAATTACTCAAAATTAGCCCAGATTATCATAAGTTAAAGTGTTTTGGTTGTTTATTTTTTCCCTGGATTAAACCATATGTTAACCATAAACTTGCACCAAAGTCTGCTATGTGTGTTTTTGTAGGTTACTCAGCTGATCAACATGCATACTTGTGTCTCGATCCAACTACTGGAAGGATCTACACCTCTCGCCATGTCAAGTTCGTTGAATCTGAATTCCTGTACAGCTCCCTAGTCCCTCAAGCCAGTTCGAGTGTAGAGCAACAACAAGGCTCATTTCAGATCTCCATACTTCATCCCATAAACCAACCCATGGTTAGTCCCACTCTAAATCCACCGGCGGAGGTCGTGGCTACCCCTTCATCTTCATCCTTCCCCATCTCCTCGACTCCGGCCCCACCCTCCACTAGCCACTCCGAGTTCCCTCACTTACCTCCATCCTCAACACCATTTCCACAATGTTCTGTGCCACCATCTCAACCTGCTGTCAACCCTCACAGGAGACCCCAACCCGATGAGGGTGGCATCATCACCTGGTCTAAAAACAACATTATCAAGCCCCTCAAGAAGCTTAACCTTCATGTTTAACCCTCTCTTCCACTTGAACCTAGCACCATCACCAAAGCTCTCGCGACCTTAATTGGCGCTCAGCTATGCAAACTGAGTTTGACGCCTTACACCGCAACAACACTTGGGAACTTGTCAGTCGGTCCTCTACTCCAAATTTGGTTGGCTACAAATGGGTTTTTCGAATCAAACGACACCCGGATGGCTCGATTGATCGATACAAGGCTCGACTAGTTGCCAAATGTTTTCACCAACGCCCTGGTTGGGACTATACAGAGACATTCAATTAGGTTGTTAAACCAGTCACCATTCGCATTGTCCTGACACTTGCAGTTCATCAAGGATGGTCCATTCGCCAACTTGATGTAAACAATGTGTTCCTTCAAGGGACGCTCAAAGAGGATGTATTCATGCTTCAGCCCCCTAGTTTTGTCGACAAAAGTTTCCCTGATCATGTTTGTCGCCTCAAAAAGGCACTTTATGGGCTAAAGCAAGCTCCCCGCGCCTGGTATACGGAGCTTTGCGCATTTCTCCTTTCTCTTGGCTTTGTTAATTCAATTGCAGATGCCTCTCTCTTCATCTACCAGAAATCAGGTTCCACACTATATTTACTAGTATATGTTGATGATATCATTGTCACTGGGAGTTCCTCTACAGAGCTGTCCAACCTTATTTTCACCCTTGCTGCTCGATTTTCGCTAAAAGACCTTGGATGTCTTAACTATTTCTTGGGCGTCGAAGTAATTCCTTCTGCTATAGGACTTTTTCTTTTGCAAAGGAAATATATCACTGATCTACTCCATAAATCAAGCATGGCTAACACCAAATCAGCATCCACTCCCTTGTCCGCCAGTGCTCCATTACTCAAGGATTCAGGTGATCTCCTACCTTCCCCAACTGAGTATCGCGCTCTCGTGGGAAGTCTTCAATACTTAAGTATTACTCGCGCGGACATCGCCTTCAGCACCAACAAATTTGCGTAGTTCATGCAACACCCCAGAACGACGCATTAGTCTACCCTCAAACAGGTGCTTCATTATTTGGCGAGCTCTTGCGACAAAGGCATCTTCATCTCGGCAACTGCTCCACTAACCCTTCATGCTTACTCCGATGCAAATTGGGCGGGTGATAAGAACGATTATATCTCCACCACTTGTTACTTGTTATATTTCGGTAGCACTCCCATCTCTTGGAGCTCCCGAAAAACAATGCTCTGTTGCTCGTTCCTCGACCGAAGCAGAATACAAAGCCTTGGCTGACACGGCCAGTGAGCTTCTATGGGTCCTATCCTTGTTCACTGAACTTGATCACATGCCCACAGCCAATCCGGTTATCTATTGTGACAATCTTGGTGCCACAACTCTCAACGCTAATCCTGTTTTCCACTCTCGGATGAAACACATAGCCTTAGCCTATCATTTTGTTCGTGAAAATGTTCAAAAAAGGTAAGTTTCGGGTGTCTTTTATGTCTACTGATGATCAGCTTGCTGATATACTCACAAAACCTCTGTTTCGCCCTCAGTTTGATTCATTACTTTCCAAGTTGCGTCTCTCTTCTAGATCGTTCAACTTGCGGGAGAATATCAATCATAATAATTAGTTTTTAGTTTTTTATATTACAATAATTAGCTTTTATTATCATAATTAGCCAGCTTGTGCATATCTGTGCATATCTGTTTTCCCTTTATTTAGGCTAACTGTTAGTGTTAAATTAGTGAAATTTATGTTATCAATTTGTATATTTATACTATTGTAACTCAATGACAAAAATGAATAAAAAATTCATTTTCTTATACAAGCATACTATTAGGAAGCTCTTGAAGAGTAGAATACTTTGGACTGATTTGAATCTTCATTCGGGTAAGTTTTCAGTTATCTATTTTGCTTTTAGGGTTAGGTTGAGGTTTCTAATTTAAGGGTTCCCAAGTTCATGTGCGTGCCTCTTCTCAATTCTAGATGACTCTATTTTACTGCGAATTCATAATAATGCGGTTAATTTAATCATCAAGCACCCTTGAAACTCTTGGAATTTTGCTTTATGGTGAAGGCAGTGAACTGTTTGGAAGAGCTACCTTAATGTAAGGGAAGCTAGTTTTAAATTAAGTTTAATAGGATTAGGGGAACATAGATTAGGAATTGGGTAGGTGACTTGTTTCTGGATTGCTACCCTTGGACTGAGAGTGGAATGTTGGGTGTGTTGAATGAATGTGAAATTTGCCCTGTTTAGATTGAATACTGTGATTTAGGAACATGTTAAATTGAACTGTTGTAATTTGAGTAATTGACCATGACTTGGTTATTGTTTAGATTGACTGTGCTTATGTTGTAATAATGAAGTGAATTTGGTTTGAGATGTTGGGAATTTACTTTAAATGCATTTTTAATGTAACTTTATTGGAAATCTGGTGGTATTTGATGAGATTGCTATGCACAATAATATGTTAAATGATTCTTGTGATAGTGGGATTTTGAATTGTTGTAATTGTTTGTTTACTTGTCTGAGTATGTTTGAACTATAGAGTAGTACAATTTGGGCTGAATGTGGTGTTGATTGATAATTGAGTGATTGTGATGTGTTGAGAATCTGAGTGGTGTTAGAATATTATATAAAATAATATATATGTATTAGCATTTATTAGTTTAGGGTAATTTAGTCTTTATAATATTGATATATTATTCTATTTATCTCCTTATTATGACTTGTATTTTTTAGGATTTTCCCATATGTTATTATAAAAAATTCTATTTTTCTTTTTCTCTTCCCTCGTGTAGAGAGATTACTTTGAGTTACTTGACTCATCATTTTACAGAAATGTATGACATAAAAATTTTGGAGCCATAATTTGTCATGAGATGAGTTCTTAAGCATCTAGTTGAGTGAACCCAAAGAGTAATTCTAATTACAAATTTAAAAATCTTTCATGATAGATTAATAAATATTTAACTTATTCTTAATTGATAATAAAGTTAATTTTCAATAATATGTTGTATTGCCATGACAACATTATTGAAGTTTCTGTTAACTTAATTGCTTATGTTATTTTTGCACTATCTTTCTTTCTTCATGTTATATATATATATATATATATATATATATATATATAATGAAAAATATACTCATCTCATCGTATCTAAAAACCAAGTATTATGGGATTTAAAAAAAAAATACAATTCTAATTCCTAAATATTTAAATTTTACTTATTTTATTAATTAATATTTTCTATTTAGTTAAATATATTCAAGAAAGTTTAAGCATGCTTTTATTTATTTTGAATTCCTTTCATTGTTTTAAAAAATTATATCAAATAATATTTTAAGAACATTTTCATTAGTAGAATGTCACCATATAAAAAATAAGAGACTCTAATCAAATGTATAATAGATAGACATAATTTAAATAAAATAAAAATTATCAAGAAAAAAAAGGTTTTATTATATATTTGAAAATGTTGATATTTGAACCTGATAAATGTTCTAGTGTAAACAGATAAATGAGTTAGGGAATGTTATTTATATGTACTAATTTTGAAATAATACAAAATATGAATTTGTTAAAAAAATCTAGAAACTAAGAACTTTGTGTGTAGGAATATAGAGATATGTCAATCTCATTGATTTGATCCAAGAGTCAAGGCTTTTGATTTGCATATGGGACAAACATTTTTCTCATGTAACCATTTTCTTATACAATCAGCATGATATTTGTGTCCACATTGAAGAATTCCAATCTCCTCTTTATTCTTATATTCATCCTGCAAAAATCATGTACAAGTATTCCTATTAGAATAAGAGAAAGAAAAATACTAACTATATTTTCAAGTCTAACAATACACACTTTATAATACATCTAACTAGAAATATGAACTGATTTAGACACCATACAAGAATGAATAAGCTCATATAATAAACCAATAAAATACAATATTTGATGGATCATAATGTATTAAATTATACACGCGGTTGAAATTCATACCTGGCATATTATGCAAAGATCAGATTCTTGTTCTTTAGAGGTTTCTCCCTCTAAATTATTAGGTAGTAGATAAGTTTTTGTCTTCATTTCACGTGCAATAATTTCTTCTAACAAACCATTGTCAATATGTTCCTCTGATGCAAGAGAAGTTCCTATTATCCAATTTCAAAAAGTTTCAAATTAAATTTTTCCATAACCTCATAGTCAATCCACATACATAAATTATGAAAAGTATATTTACCTCATATGACATATCCCTTATGTTCAAGGGCAAATCACTATAATAGTCAGAATAGTCATCTAGTGAAGGAATGTCCTATATAAAATAAGACAATCAATATATAAAAATATATATATGTAAAAAAGAAAATTATATGATCGAGATGAAGTACAAAAAAAAGTATAAAGAGAATGAGATATTACATCAACTTGTAGATTCCTCCAATGTCCAGGAGTTGTTTGGTGCATGTTGCCTCTATGAGGTTGAGGTCTTGAAGAACTGCTTGATGGATTTGCTGGAACTCTATATGATGGAGCAATTAGTGTAGGATGAAAGTTGATGGAAGGACCTCTAGTCTCATGCACAGACCGTGTTTGATAAGAAAACATGTGACTCTTTATGCTGCCAAAAGTATCATGATATCTTTGGAAATTCATTCTTGCATATTCTAATGAATTGACATTAGTAATGGGAGTTGGTGCTGAAGAATAAGGCCAATAGTTAGAAAAACTCATTAGGTAAAGAATTTAACGAAAATAACACATTAATTATGTGACTCTTTTGAATCAACACTTTTAGAGAATGATTATACAAAAAAAAATTAAATAATTAAAAATTTATTCATGTTTTAGTTTAATAAAAGTTTCTGTAAATAAATTCAATTTATTTGTTAAAAATACCACATTCGAAAATAATGCTCTTAATTTTCCACTTATTATTATAATGCCTAGATAAAATAAAATAGAACTTGTTACATGCAAGTAATTAATTATAAATAAAGGTATTTCCGACTAGATTCAATTACTTTTTATAAAATATTAACCTACATCAAATATAAAAATCAAATATGATTTGATTTGGTTTGTTTTTAATTTATAATATAATCGGAAATAAATCAAATTAATATTTATAGTTTATTTTAAATTAATTATGTGATTTTTTTTATTATAAAATTTTCAAATATTTCTTTATAAAATTTTAAAATATTATTTTGTAAAAAAATTATTCCATATTTATAATAAAAAATTGTCAAATATAAAAATATTTTATGATTTTTATATTTATAAGTATTATTTTATTTATAATTTGAATTACTGTTATAGTTATAAATAAGTTATATTATCTTATTCTCAAAAATTATAATACAAATTTATTACTATGTTTTATAAATTGTGTGTTTGCATTTTTATTTTATTACTTTTTTAATAAAAATTTTAAATTTGTTTTGATTGGATGAATAAAATATTCTTTTAAATTTTAAATGGATAACAATTGGTAAAAAAATGGACATGAGGAAAGTTAAAAATAAAACAAATTAAATAATTGAAAAAGAAAAAAATGATAAAGTTATAAATAAAAAATAATAATAAATATTAATTTAAATAAAAAATAATAATAAATAAAAATTTAAATAAAAATTTAAATAATTTTAAAATACATTTGCACAAATAACAAAAAAAATACATTTTTTTATATATTTTTATAGATAATATTATAAAAAAAATATTTTATGATATATATATATATATATTTTAGTTATTATTTAATTTTAAAAATATAATTTTACATTTAAATATAATAATATATTCGTACTATTTTTTATTTAAAATTTAAAATTTAAATAAAATTATGTTATTCAAGAAAATATATATATATATATATATATATAAATTTAAACAAATTTAATTTTAATCAATTTTTTAATTTTTAATTAGTTTTCTATTATTTTTTTATATTAATTCGATTTTGAACACCTGAATTGTAAATAAATCTTTTGATAAGAGTAACTAAGGGGAATATAAATGAATATATTTACAAAGAGAATGAAAGTAGTAGAAAAAGGAAAAACAAACATTTTTACATATAAGACATTGGAAGATAGTGATTCGGAGACAAAGCAATAACACAATTGAAATTAGATGAAACTGAAATGGTGGCTCTATTTGAATAGTGTGTCATTCGATACTCTATCTCTTTGCCATAAGCATCTACTATGTAATGAGAATCTATATTTGCCATTAGCCTCATATAGGTTTCTTTCATAATAAACCTACAATTTAATACTCATTCAATTGTCATTCAAAATTTAAACATTTTATTCAAGAAATACTTCAAAAAAAATTCTAGACATATAGAATAAAGACAACAAAAGCTTACAAAAACTTACCTTGTTATATGGAGTTCTGATTTGAAAAAAAAGTAAATCAAATTAAAGAATTCAAAGAAAATAATAACAATGTTTTGACGAGGATGGAAGAATGAGGATGAAGTACAAAAAATAAGAAAAGTTTTATTTCTTGTAAATCTATTACAACATGAACTATTTATAGAATAATGTGGTGAAATGTTAAGATGGAAAATTGGTTAAATTCAAATTTTCAAATTTAATTCTAAATATCGAATTTATTTTATTTTGTTACTAATCAAAATTTATAGTTATCTTTTAAAATTTAAATATAGAATAATCAAAGAAAATATATATAAAGATAATTATATATTAGATTTATACAGAGGTTAAATTATTATTTAATATCTTTAAATTCTAATAAACCAACAAAATTCATATATAAAAATATATAATATATAATAAATTCAATTCCTTTTTTCTTTACATAAAATACGCTTACACCCTAGTTATAAAATATAATAGATAAATATTTATCTGTGTTTTATTTCATTCATAACAATATTATTTCATAATAAAGATAATACTGATAAGATATTCTTCTAAATTATAATAATAATAATAATATTATTATTATTATTATTATTATTATAATAAATTTTATCATTCAATTATTTTTTAAAATTAAAATATCTTTTAAATTTAAATATAAAATAAACAAAATTTTATTATTATTATTATTATTATTATTATTATAATATTGGGGTTATTAATATTAATAAATTCATTTATTTTGCATTATTATTATTTTTAGTATTATTCTCGTCTTCTTAAAAAAGAAAATAGAAGATTATGATGACTCTAATACCAGTTTTTTTAAATAAAACTTATAATAATTAAACGTAATTGAAACGTAATATGATAATAATAATTGATGTAAAATAATAATATAATTAAGCTGGAACAGTTACAAAGAGTCATAGAATTTCAAACACTTGAAAGATAGATGATGGAAAACTTACAAGAAAAGAATACTTTATTTGATATGCAAACTGAGAACTTTTACAAATATATTATAAATAGATTTTTCGCTTTTCTATAATATCTTCTAATATCCATTCCTAAGTAACCTTACTTATTATTTTCTCGTGAATTAATTTTTTTGGAATTTGTATAAATGACTTTCTAAGGTTGGTTTCTACAATTATCGTTTCATCTTTAGGAGAGGATCTTATTGCTTTATAATTATAATCTATTTTTATAAATTTATAGTAGATTCGATAAGTTATTTGTATTGGACCTGATAATTCATCTACAATTTCATCTGAAATTTGTACATATAATTTTATGGCGTCATAGATTTTATCATTTTTTTTATATTCATAGAAAAGTTAGGATAACAACTAAAAAAGGCAGGACCATCATGTAAATTACTCTCTAATATTGCAATTATTGACTCATTAAATTTTTTAAGTCTAATATATCTCAATATCATTAGTATTGGACTATTTACTCCTAATCGATAATTTGACTTGATAGCAACTTGTATCAGTCCTAAATGAATAAAATTATATCTATTTTTTATGTGTTGATTTAAAATTGACTGTTTTAGAATGTTAATAATTTTATTATTTTTAGTCTCTGGATAATTGTATTCTACTATATGTATTTCATCTTGATTTGATGATCAAAATTTATGTTTTTATATACTTCACATTTTTTAACTATCGGTATTGATTAGTCATGTAAAGAGTTTTCTATTTCAGCTATTTGTAATTCTTTATCTTTATTATTATTATTATTAGAAGAAAAAGTCTCATGTTGCGGTTTTCTTACCATTATTTTCTTATCTTTATTTCATAGTCCTAAATCACTTAATGTTCTTAGGATCTTTGACATCCTTAATCTTTCTTTGGTTTCCATGTTACGTGACAACCTCTTCCACTATCTAGCTAATTAACGGTCTCACTATCTTACAGGTTTTATTGCCGGGATCATTAGATCTAAGGGTTGACCAACGTATAAACACCTTTCGGTGCTACACTGAAACCTTTAAAAGAAAAATGATAAAGAAGATTCTAAGAATTTAAGGACTTTAGATTAAGATATGAATTTAAGCACTTAATGGTTTTAAACTTAAGCAATAAAATGACTTAATTCTTTTAATCGTTGTTGTAAATATGCAATATTGCTTTGTAACCAAGTTATTTTCCAGGCATATAAATTTGGATTTTGTAATATTAATTGTTTTCATTGTGCTTAGTGTTTTCTTAATTTTCTTTTGAGAATTTTAATAGTTTTAGTTAATTCTATAGTTGGATGTTGACTATAGATAGGGCTTGTTCATGCAGTTGGTAATTGTCTCACCATAAACCCAAATCCTAGAGGTATATTAGGGTTATTAATTCTAACAAATTCATTATTATTTTGCATTAGCTTAACATTAAGAAATTCCAAATTCTACTTAGTAAGTTATAAAATTTCCAGTTCTACTTGATCAGTTGTGAAATTTTAAGTTATAATAGTTAACACTTGGTCAGTTGTAAAATTCTAAGGTTGGTCAGTTGAAAAGTTTAAGTATTAGCTTACCATTAAGAAATTTCAAGTTAGAGTTGTTCATTCGAAAAGTCTAAGCATAAGCTTAGCATTAAGAAATTTTAAGGTAGACTTGGTCGTTTGAAAAGTCTAAGCATTAGCTTAGCATTAATAAATTTCAAGTTATACTTGGTTATTCGAAAAGTCTAAGCATGTCTTAGCATTAAGAAATTTCAAGTTAGACTTGGGTAGTTGAAAAGTCTAAGCAAATGCTTAGTAGTGTAAAATTTCAAGCTATGCTTCGTCAGTTGAGATATATGATGTTTTTGTGTGTACATGTTTCATTTGTGTGCATGTTTAGTTCTGCCTATTTTCTTATACGTATCTATAACATATGTCTGTTTGTATTTTTTGTATTTTTGTTTGGGATGAACACTTGTATAGGTGAACATATGTTGGATGAGGACAAAGAGGAGTTGGTTGATGAATCATAGGTTTCCAATGTCTTGATTTCGTGGGATGCTCTGATTAAGTGTAACATCGAGGCATAAAGAGATTATTTTGAAGAAGTTCATTTCAAGTTTATTATGATTTTATCTTTAAGAACTTATAAAAGTTATTTCAATGCTTAATAATATTTTATTTGATCTTCCACATCTGAAAAGAGTTACTATTGTTACTGGATATATAATATGTAGTGTGAAGTGTATGTTTAAGAAAGTTTTGGCTAGGAAAGACTTGATATTTAAGAGTTTCATTTAGTGACCCACCTCTCTTTCCTAGGAATTTATCTGGTCTTCACGGTCTACCGTCGTTGTTCTAGTAGGTAATAATACTCATAATAAGAGATTTATTTTAAAATCTTATTTCCTTGCTTTTGTAAAATTTTATTTAAGAAATAAATATATGTGAATTCTTTCACTTTTTTATTTTCCACAACTTTTATATTTATTAATTAAACACATCTCGAGGTAGACGGGTGTTATATTTTGAGTTAAGCTTAATTGAATTTATGTTTCAGTTGTAAAATATTTTGGGAGAGCTGCTTTGAGTTGTTTGATCCATTAATTTTCTTGAAAAAGAATATGAGAAAAACTTATTTAGCACATTTAGATGTGTCAAATTTATGAATTAGTTCAAGTAAATCGAAGTGATTTTTCTATAGAATTTCTTAATTTGTATAATCCGTTGAGCGGATTGATTTGCACTAAGCGAAATTACCCTGTCCTAAAAGGGAGAATTTAGTTTAAATTTTTAGTATAATGATATGTATGAATGGTGAATGTGAGATGACATTGAGGCATGTGTGATTCCTATTGAGAGGAGGATATTTTAATGGAATTGAGAATCTTGGAAGTGGTAATTTAGTGTATATAGATTTAGGGGTATGGTATGGGGTACTTAGACCTTAATTATGATCTAAGTCATATCGACTAAGGCCTCATGTTGCGAAAGATCGATGGTGGTTTAACCAACTGTCTTGAAAACATAAATGGTTGAGACACCTTGATGTGATACTGGTTATGAGGAGTAGAATGATGACTTTGAGGTGAAAAAGACTTAGTAAGTCGGTTATGAGAAAGTCTGTCATCCTTGACTATATATCAAGTGTTAATCTCAGATATCTGAAATTTATATAATTTTTTTGAAGTCGTCAATATTGTTGTGATTGTGTGTAAATGTGTAAAACCTTAAGGCCTTTAAACTTGGAATGTACATTTTTTTTGTAATATGAATGTTTAATTAACAAGTATATTTCTTTCATTTCACTAGTTTAACATTTTTCTTGTGATGTGTTTTATTTCACTATTATGATTGTGTTCTTATACTAAAACAAATAGAATTTTTTTGGAAGAAATTTCTTGATAATAATAGAAATAGATCTTAAATATTAATTATTGGATGGTTAATTATATAATATATATATATAGTAATTTATTATGCTATGATACAAATTTATTTAATAACAAAATTGTGAAAGTTTAATGTATCATGCAACTATTTTAGCTATTAACTTTTAATAATCATTTTATGAAATTTAACTTTCATGTTTGAAAAGTCTACACGAAGTTTGTTATTTAGGTACTATGTTCAAAATATAAAAAAATAAAAATCAAAAAAAAAATTAGAAAATTATTTTTCCAAATATTATATCAATATTAAATAATAATTTATAAATATATAATAACTTTTTTAAGGTTGATTTGGGATTTAATTATATTTTACTACAAAATATTTATACAGAATATTATTAGAAATTTTTTAAGGGATTGAAAATTTAGTTTAAGTGAGATGAGGATTTTAAGTAATGAAAGGTGAAAGTTATGTAGTTATATTTTAAACATATGAATAAAAAACTAAACAATTCACACTTCATTATTTCAAATCAACTATCTCTTTAAAATTCTTTTCTTTTAAAAATCTTTACCTTCTCTTTAACCTTTCTTCTCAGTCTTTTTTCAAGATTCAAGCATATCATTACAAAGCTCTTGAAGAGTAGAATACTTTGAACTTATTTGAATCTTAATTTTGGTAAGTTTTGAATGCTCTATTTTGCTTTGAAGGTTAGGTTGAGGTTGTTAATTTAAGGGTTCCCAAGTTCATGTGTGTCTCTCTTCTCAATTCTAGATGACTCTATTCTACTGTGAATTCATAATAATGTAGTTAATTTGATCATCAGACACCCTTGAAACTCTTGGAATTTTGCTTAATGGTGAAGGCAGTGAACTGTTTAGAAGAGCTACCTTAATGTAAGGGAAGGTAGTCTTAAATTAAGTTAAATAGGACTAGGGGAACATGGATTAGAAACTGGGTAGGTGACCTTTTTCTAGATTGCTACCCTTGGACTGAAAGTGGAATGTTGGGTGTGTTGAATGAATGTGAAATTTACCCTATTTGGATTGAATACTATGATTTAAGAACCTGTTAAATTGAACTGTTGTAATTTGAGTAATTGACCATGACCTTGTTATTATTCTGATTGTGTGTGCTTATTTTGTAATAATAAAGTGAATTTGGTTTGAGATGTTGGGAATTACTTTAAATGCATTGTTAATGTAACTTGATTGGAAATCTGGTGGTATTTGATGAGATTGCTATGCAGAATAATATGTTAAATTATCACTGTGATACTGGGATTTTGAATTATTGTAATTGTTTGTTTACTTGTCTGAGTATGCTTGAACTGTAGAGTAGTACAATTTGGGCTGAATGTGGTGTTGACCTATTGATTGAACTGATAATTGAGTAATTGTGATGTGTTCAGAATCTGAGTGGTGTTAGAATATTATATAAAATAATATATATGTATTAGCATTTATTAGTCTAGGGTAATTTAGTCTTTATAATATTGATATATTGTTCTATTTATATCCTTATTATGACTTGTATTTTTGAGGATTTTTCCATATGTTATTATCGAAAATTCTATTTTTCTTTTTCTCTTCCCTTGGGAAGAGAGATTACTTTGAGTTACTTGACTCATCATTTTACAGAAATGTATGACATAAACTATTTTGGAGCACCTTTGGGTGTGTAAAATTGATGATTGGATTAAGTGAGTGAAAGTTTTTTCTTCTACAAAATTTCCGATCTGCATAATTTGTCATGAGATGAGTTGTTGAACATATAGTTGACTGAACCCAAATTGTAATTTTAATTAGAAATTTAAAAATCTTTCATGATAGATTGATAAATATTTAACTTATTAATAATTGATAATAAAGTTAATTTTCAATAATATGTTTTATTACCATAACAACATTATCGAAGTTTTTGTTAACTTAATTGCTTATGTTATTTTTGGGCTATCTTTCTTTCTTTATTCATCTTCTTGTGTATATATATACATTCAATTGATTCATTAATAAAACAATGGAAAATATACTCATTTCATCGTATATCGTATTTGAAAACTACTTTGTCTATCTCTATTTTATATAATATAAAAGCTAAAGTACTAATTCCTAACTACCCCCATCAAGAATAACCTCTGAAACCAAACAAAATTCATAAGCCAAATATTATGAGATTTAAAAAAAAAGTTACAATTCTAATTCCTAAATATTTAATTTTTACTTATTTTATTAATTAATATTTTTTATTTGGTTGAATATATTCAAGAAAGTTTAAGCATACTTTTATTTGTTTTGAATTCTTTTCATTGTTTTAAAAAATTATATCAAATAATATTTTAAGAATATTTTCCTTAGTAAAATGTCACCATATAAAAAATAAGAGACTCTAATCAAAATATATAATAGATAGACATAGTATAAATAAAAATAAAAATTATCAAGAAAAAAATGTTTTATTATATACTTGAAAATATTGATATTTGAACCTGATAAATGTTCTAGTGTAAACATATAAATGAGTTAGGAAATGTTATTTATATGTACTAATTTTGAAATAATATAAAATATGAATTTGTTAAAAAGATTTAGAAACTAAGAATTTTGTGTGTAGGAATAAAGGGATATGTTAATCTCATTTATTTGATCCAAGAGTCAAGGCTTTTGATTTGCATATGGGACAAACTTTTTCTCATGTAACCATTTTCTTATACAATATGCATGACATTTGTGTCCACATTGAAGAATTCCAATCTCCTCTTTATTCTTATATTCATCCTCCAAAATCATGTATAAATATTCCTATTAGAATAAGAGAAAGAAAAATACTAACTATATTTTCAAGTCTAACAATACACACTTTCTAATACATCAAACTAGAAATATGAACCCATTTAGACACCATACAAGAATGAATAAGCTCATCTAATAAATCAATAAAATACAATATTTGATGGATCATAATGTATTGAGTTATACACGCGGTTGAAATTCATACCTGGCATATTATGCAAGGATCAAATTCTTGTTCTTGAGAGGTTTCTCCCTCCAAATTATTAGGTAGTAGATAAGTTTTTGTCTTCATTTGATGTGCAATAATTTCTTCTAACAAACCAGTGACTACATTGTCAATCTGTTCCTCTGATGCAAGAAGTTTCTTTTATCCAATTCCAAAAAGTTCCAAATTAAATTTTTTCATAACCTCATAGCCAATCCACATGCATAAGAAAATGCAACTTTAAATTATGAAAAGTATATTTACCTCATATGACATATCCCCGATGTCCAAGGGCAAACCACTATAATAGTCTTCACTAGAATAGTCATCTAGTGAAGGAATGTCCTATATAAAATAAGATAATCAATATATTAAAATATATATATGTAAAAAAGAAAACTATATGATCGAGATGAAGTACAAAAGGAATATAAAGAAAATGAGATATTACATCAACTTGTAGATTCCTCCAATGTCTAAGAGTTGTTTGGTGCATGTTGCCTCTATGAGGTTGAGGTCTTCAAGAATTGCTTGATAGATTTGCTGGAACTCTATATGATGGAGCAATTACTGTAGGATGAAAGTTGATGGAGCAACCTCTACTTTCATGCATATTCTAATGAATTGACATTAGTAATGGGAATTGGTGTTGGAGAATAAGGCCAGTAGTTAGAAAAACTCATTAGGTGAAGAATTTAAAAAAAATAACACATTAATTATGTGACTCTTGAATCAACACTTTTGGAGGATGATTATACAAGGAAAAATTAAATAACAACAAATTTATTCATATTTTAGTTAAATAAAAGTTTCCATAAAAAAATTCAAAAAAACATTTATTTGTTGAAAATACCACATTCGAAAATAATGCTCTTAGTTTTCCACTTATTATTATAAAGCCTATATAAGATAAGATAGAACTTATTACATGCATATAATTATAAATAGGAGTATTTACAACTGGATTCAATTTATTTTTTATAAAATATTCACCTGAATTAGACATAAAAATTAAATACTGTTATCACTCTTTGAAGATTGGACAACTCTACACAAGTAATTCAAGTGTTTTAATAATGATCAAGAAAATCAAGAATCAGGACATCAAAGATAACTCAAGAAAACTCAAGTTGGAAGCAAGCTCAAAGACTTACAAGACATAGAAGACTTAGTTGATAGTTAGGAGTGAATGATATCAAAAGGTAATCATCACTCAACTCAGTGTTTACTCAAGAAAATTATTTTCTAAAACAAACTATAAAACTCACTGTCATAATCGATTATGTTTCTGGAAATTTTTAAGAAGAATTTTGTCACTGGAATAATCGATTATGTATTTTGAAAAATAAAAAGTATTTCTCTCTGGAATAATCGATTAAGTAATCGATTATTTATTTTGAAAATGAAAAGTATTTCTCTCTAAAATAATCGATTAAGCAATCGATTATGTATTTTAAAACTGAAAAGTATTTTCTCTCTAGAATAATTGATTATGTTTAGGTGCTTTTGAATAAAGATTTGTCACTGTGATAATCGATTATCTAATCGATTAGTTATTTTTTTGAAAGAGTTTAGAGCACTGTCATAATCGATTATGTTCGAAGATTTTTGAAAAATATTCGTTGCGAAAAATTCTCTAAAAATAAAGGAGTCTCCGAAAATAAAGGAGTATCTTAATTCTTATTTTCTGAATGTTGGAGAGTCTCTGAATAGAGTAAAAAGTATGATTTTGAATTAAAATAAAATAAAATATTTTATTTGGGTATTTTTGGTTATTTAATAAGCATATCAAGGGTTTTCAAGATACCTCTCATAATACACTTCACACTTTTTCTGAGTATCTTGAGTCACGAAATTTCATGTTTTGAAAGTGAGAATATTTTTCTGAGAAAAATCTTGAGGAGACTCTGAGTAGAGCCGGTGCCATAGTTTGACACTTCATTCTAGGTGATATTTATTTTGATTATAATCATCCTCTGAGGCTGTTCAGAGGAGGTGTTTCTTTTTCCTTGTGCGATTCAAGGAAAGTGATTAATTCCTTATGGAACTCAAGGAAGGGTTGGAAATCTCTTGTGGGTTTCAAGAGATCACTTGTGATTAGTGGTTGTAAAAATTTTGATAAATTAAATATATAAGAGTGTGTGATCATCTCAAGTTGAGGTGATTGGGAACTGGACGTAGAGTTAAGGATTTAACCCGAACCAGTATCAATTTCTGGTATTTTTCTTTCTTTCTCTTATCTTTTAATTTTTCTCTTGCGCTTTATAATATTTCTAGTAGACTAATTAATTCAAGAGGGTTAAAATTTGAATTGAAAGACGTTTAAAGTTTTAATTTTTATTGCATCAATTCACCCCCTCTTCATGCCACTTGACAACAAATACGATTTGATTTGGTTTATTTTTAATTTATGAATCAGATATAAAAATTAAATACGATTTGATTTGGTTTGTTTTTAATTTTGATTTTTTTTATTATAAAATTTTTAAATATTTTTTTAAAAATTATAAAATATTATTTTGTAAAAAATTTATTTTATATTTATAATAAAAAAATTTAAATATAAAAATATCTTATAATTTTTATTTTTATAATTGTTATTTTATTTATAATTTAAATTACAGTTATATTTATAAATAAATTATATAATTTTATTACAAATTTATTATCATATTTTATGAGTTCTGTATCTGTATTTTTATTTTATTATTTTTTTAATAAAAATTTTATATTTGTTTTATTGACACAAATGAAATATTATTTTAAAATTTAAATGGTAAAATTAAAAATTGGTAAAAAAATGGATAAGAGGAAAGTAAAAAAATGAAAGAAAAAAAAATTAAATAACTGATAAAGAAAAAAAAATAAAAAATTTATAAATAAAAAATAATAATAAATTATAATTTAAACGAACATTAAAATAAATTTAAAATATATTAAGAAAATAAAAAAATATAATAATATAAAACATGGTTAAAGAAATTTTTTTATATATTGTTATAAATAGTATAATAAAAAATAATCTGTGATAGGATATATATATATATTAGTCATTTGTTATTATTTAATTTTAAAAATATAATTTTATATTTAAATATAATAAATAATTTTATCTTATTTTTTATTTAAAATTTTAATAAAATTATATTATTTAAATATATATATATATATATATATATATTTAAACAAATTCAATTTTAATTAATTTTTTATTATTTTTTTATATTAATTTGATTTTAAACACTTTAAATTGTAAATAAATATTTTGATAAAAGTAAATAAAGTTGATATAAATATTTGAATAGTGTGTCATTTGATATTACATCTCATTGCTATAAATATTTATTATATAACGAGAATCTATATTTGTTAAGGTTGTTGCTAGATTTCTTCCTCTAAATAATCAATATTCTCATAACTACATAATAAACAATAAACATACAATTTAATACTCATTTACATTTATATTGCATTCAAAATTTCAACATTTTATTTAAGAAAGAGTCCTGAATTAAAGAAAAAGTAAAACAAATTAAGGAATTTAAAGAAAATAATAACAATATTTTGAGAAGGAAGGAAGAATAAAGATGAAATAAGAAAAACATATTTCTTGTAAGTTTATTATAATTTAAGCTATTTATAGAATAATGTGGTAAAATGTTAAGATGAAAAATTAGTTAAATTCCATATCATTCAATTATCATGAATTTTATTATTCAATTTTATTATTCAATTTCATTTATATTTGACATTTTATCAATTATTTAAATTTTCAATTAGAAATAGCATGTGACAAAAGAGTTTTTTTTTTCTTTTTAAAAAAAACATCAACACAGTTTTGATATTAATTTTGTAAGATGTCTTTGTTTTCATTTTACATTTTTTATTATTTTACAACATCATTCCGTTAAAGTTTTAAGATATCCATTAAATTTATGAAAAAAATAATAATTATAAAATACATAAAAAATTAATTAATAATATAAATACAATAATTATAATGTGTAATTAAATTTTATAAAATACAGATAAATAAGTTGATAGCATTTAATTGAAAAGAAAAAGACAAAAAAAAATGTAAAACCCTAACGCCTACTTTTTCCAAACTCCAAAACCCCTCTTTCCTCTTCCCTTCCCTCGCTTTGCACGCCCACTGCCACCCAACAACAATGCCTCAACCCAGAGCAACGCGGTTCCTCCTCCTCCTCTTCCGCCCCACCTCCACCCGGAACCGTCCTCCTCCTCCCAACCACCACCGCCACCACCTCCGAACCATCTTCGACGGCACCTTCAAGCCCGTCCGCGACCGCGGCCTTGACCACGCCGTGGAGCGCGAGAAAAACCTCAGGCCCTTACTCTCCCTCAAAACCCTCATCAAACGCGAACCCTCCAAATCCCTCCCTCTCTCACTCATCAAAAGCACCCTCCATTTTCCCTTCCGCCCCATCGAATTCATCCGCAAGTACCCGTCTGTCTTCGAAGAGTTCCTCCCCATTCCCACCGTCCCCCACCCCCACATCCGCCTCACGCCGGAAACCCTCCGCCTCGACGCCGAGGAGCAGCTCGTCCACCAATCCCACCAGTTCAAACACCAATCAGCTGACAAGCTCTTGAAGCTGTTGATGATTGCAAGAATCCACAAAATCCCTCTCCCCCTTATTCAAAACTTACAGTGGTACCTCGGCCTACCTGATGACTACACCGAGACGGTTGTACCGGAATTTCCGGACTACTTTCGAATGGCAGACGGGTTCTTGGAACTCGTATGCTGGAGCCATGAGCTGGCGGTTTCGGTTCTCCAGAACCGTAACCGAAAAGATGAACTTGATAATGAATTGGTGTTTCCTGTGCAATTTTCTACTGGTTTTGAGATGGATAAGAAGTATGAGAAGTGGTTGAGGGAGTGGCAGAGGTTGCCTTATGTGTCTCCTTATGAGAATGTGTCTCATTTGTCACCTACCAGTGATGAGTCTGATAGGTGGGTTGTTGGTGTGTTGCATGAGATTCTTCATGTTTTTGTTGGGAAGAAGATTGAGAAGGATAGTTTGTTGGAGTTTGGAGAGTGGTTGGGGTTGAGGTCAAGGTTTAAGAGGGCGTTATCGCAGCATCCGGGGATTTTTTATGTGTCTAGTAAGGTTGGGACCTATACTGTTGTTTTGAGAGAGGGGTACAAGAGGGGTGCGCTGATTGAGGATAATCAGCTGATGAATTTGAGGAATCAGTATGTTCATCTGATGAATAGTGTTAGTGAAGAGGGGAAAGTGGGTAAGGTGGTGCAAGGAAAGGGTGGTGTGGATGAGGCAGAGGCTAAAGCCATTGAAGGGGGGGAAGGAGAGGGAGAGGGAGAGGGTGATGGGGAGAGTGTGGGGGAGCATGAAGAGGACGCGTGTGAAGTTGAGGATGCCAGTGAAACCGATGTTGATGATGATGATGATGAAAGGAGGTCTTGGAGAAGTAGTCAGAAAATTGCCCCTGGTAGAAGGGACAGGGACTTTGGGAAAGTGAAGTTAGATGTTGACAAATCTTTAAGGGATTCTCGGAGGGAAAGATTGCCTCTGAGAGATTCTGGGAGGGAACGATCGTCTTTCAGGGATTCTCGGAGAGAAAGATTGCCTGTGAGAGATTCTGGGAGGGAAAGATCACCTTTGAGAGATTCTGTGAGGGAAAGATCACCTCTGAGAGATTCTGGGAGGGAAAGATCATCTTTGAGAGATTCTGGAAGGGAAAGATCACCTTTGAGAGATTCTGGGAGGGCAAGGCCACCTTTGAGAGATTCTGGGAGGGCAAGATCACCTTTCGGTGATTCTCGAAGGGAACGATCACCTTTGAGATGTTCTGGAAGGGAAAGGTCGTCTCCGAACGATTCTCGAAGGGAAAGATCACCTTTGAGAGATTCTTGGAGGGAAAGGTCACCTTTGAGAGATTCTCGAAAGGAAAGGTCAACTGGGAAGCATACACAGATAACCGTGGAGAAGAAATCATCAGAAGTTTCTGAAAGAAGACAAGTGCGAGGTGCACATGGAAAGAAGTTGAGAACAAACAAGAGAGATCAAGATCGTCTAAAAGCAGCAGAAGGTCATTAACCAGCAAAAGAAAACCCCTGTTTTGTAAATATTCAATTTTGTTTCTGGCAACTATCACATATTCTGGTACGCGGTTCCTTCTCTTGGTCCTTCCTGATATTAGTTTGAAAATTAAGGTTAAATTTTTTAATTGTTTTGTTCTTCGCTCCTGTTTCTTTATGCAATATAATGTTAGGACCTTTGTTGAGTGATGGTCGCAGTACCTGCTGTGCCAGAGGTTTTTGGGCAAAATCTTTTACTAGCTTTAATGGTTTTTTGTAACAGCAAAGAGGCTAATGTTATATTGCAAATGTGTTATCTAGGCTACATTTTTTGCGTAATTTTAAGGAGGTTTCTTGGCTCATCTGTTGATTTTAGTAAGATTGGGCAATTGCTTGTATTTGGTGTAAAGCACAATCTTTTTAAGGGGGTTTTCAAACAGATGTGCATAGATATTCGGTAGCTATGCTCCTGTGGCATTTTCTTTTTTCGTTCTTTTATTTGTCATGAAGAGTCCCTTGTAAGCTAAATTTTTTGTAGTTTTATTCTATGTTTTAATGAATTTCTTATAGGGAGAAAGATGGTTATAGGAGAAATTATCGAAAAGGTGCCGGTAAAATTTTTTCAGTATATAAGCAATTAACATTCAACAGTTTAAGGATGTTCGATGAATCACAAAGGGATAATCTCTTCATTTTAGTGGTCAATTGTTCTTTAGGTGCAAATATCCTTTGTTGAGAATTCTATTATGTTCTTGTACAACCCTACGAATTTTTATTTTATTTTTTACTCTGCTATAACTACCAACAAGTAAAGAATGAACATGCAGAGTCTTGGAGATTCCGTGCAATGTAATCTGCATCCCATTCATTGTGATGGGGAAAAAAACTCTGATTCTATAACAATTTTTGTATATTTCCATGTTTATGGAAAAAGACAAATGGGAAGAGAGGTAATATGCTGATCTTTAAATTGATAATGTGTTTCACTGCTAGGAGGTATGTTATGAAACCTTCCTTGAAGTTTCCATTCGATTACATTGTGGATTTAGAAATCTGGTGGGGATGGTATGAATATTTTTACCTGTGATGATGCAGCAGTCATTCACAGGTGATGTACATCATTGTCGTTGAGTGTAAAAATAGAGGAAAACAGATAGTTAACTATTTCCTTATATTACTTTCTTATTTCTCATTTTCAGTGTTCTTTTTGGGTAATCACTAATCCTAGTGATTTTTTTTTTTCATAATATCTTAAAATGCTGTGATATAGTAGCATTGAGGAGGAAACTCAAACATAGTTGGACTTGTTAATTTGTTTTAACCAGAATTTTTTAAGAGATATTCGGTAAAGCATTAATAGTTTATCTCATACTTTATTTTGTGTACATCAACTTAGCTTATCATCGCCCGTATTTCATTTTTAATTCTTTAATTTTATGTCCTAGTAACATGAAGCATTCACTGTGTGTATACAAAGGTGGATACTTCAATTTGTTATAACTCATGTCCAGACATGAGACATTACTAGCAGAGATGTTGATAAACTTGTTACAAATAGGAAAGCTGATAAACTTGATGATTGGGCTTTGCTAAACCAAACCAAACTGAACCATACTTAATAAAATTAAATAATAGAAATTAGTCTTAAACCAAACACGAGCTTATGTTGAAAAAATGGTCTGGTAAATCGCACAACAAATAGAACTAGTTCCTCAAATAATCCAAACCATTTCTGATGACTTATGCCTTTTAATTTCAACCCAGTCAGTTAGAAATTCCCAATTTCAAATCTCTTGTGAACCCTACACCACTCCAAGTAATGCTTTTTTGGATTCCCAATTTCAGACACTTCATTCATGAATTGCAATAGGTTCTTGTTTATGAGCACAATTTACTTTCGAACACTTCTTCAATTTTGAATAATTTTTTCCACTTCATTCTTTTTTACATCATTCTTGTGTGTTGTTGTGTCATTGAAAAGTTCAACGAGTTCATATATGGTGCATCATTCCAGTCATTTGAGTCCTGCTATGGTACATCCAGTCCATTTGCTTTCTTTTCTTGTTTTTTACTGTCTATTACCACTCTTTTTCAAATTTTAGAATCATATTTTACACATTAGAATGAGTATTTAGTTTAGCTTTTGCTTCCATTTCCCATATCATAGTTCCACGACAGTTCTATCTCACTAGGATAAGAGGAGATATAAAATTGAAAGGATCTTTAGCTTTTTACAAGACTTAATAATGAACTGGAGCTAGATGAGATGTTGTATTAGAGTCCCGCAAGATGACAGAACTAGATAAAAACAGGAAAGAAAATAGATGAAAAAAGCTGACAAAATGTGTATTATTCTCTGGTTATAGATCTAGAGATGAATTGCAATGCTAAGAGGATTTGAGAGATCCTAACCTATCCCCAAGAGTCCAATCCTTTCCAAAATGTCTAGGTCTCCCTTGCTCTCAACCTCCTCTCTTATAGGCAAAAGGGATTATAGGAAGAATGGACCTCCCTAGGTTGATTGAAGGGAAATAAATGATTAATTTCCTTTTTTTCTTTTTCCAGCCTTGCCTATTCAGGTGTAAGACTTAAAATGTTTGTATTAAATTATATTATTTTATTTTTTATTATTATTTTTAAAAATGCTTTTACTTGTATTCTTTTATTTTATTTATTATTATTTTGTATAAATGTGTCTGGCTTTCATGTCACATGAGACTCATTACTCTAATTGGCAAGTCTCACGTGGCATGCCACTCAGTAGGCATCATTTTATGTTGCATGGAACCAACTAGTTTGACTAGCTAGTTACACTTTGATAGTCTACATCAAATGGACCTTGCTATTTTTATTGGTAAGTTGACTTAGTCAAGTGATAAAATAGTCCCATTTTGTATTTGGTTTCTAGAATTGTTCTAGTTTAGTCAATTAGTCAATCTTATTACAGGTTTTGTTATTTATTTTAATGTTATAATCGTATTTGAGGAAAAGGACATCAATTTCTCAAACTCAACAAATAATCAGTTATTGCCTTGTTAGTAGTAAATTATTTTCAGTAAAACTAAGTAGTAAAAAAGATTCCTTCTTCTTCCTCTTTAACCAATTGATAAGCTTTTGTTGACACCTGCTTGGGTGTCCTGTACTTTGAATAGTTTTAGAACATTAAATGAGGAATTAAAATTTTTAAGAGTTGTGGTTAGAGAATTAATACCAAGATTGGGAGCTCTAATATCAATTAGAAAAGGATAGTGAAGAAGGTGAAATTGTAGTTGTTCTATTTCTTAATTAAGTACAAGGATGTTTTATTTATATAGAATTTTAGAAAACTTTCAACTACCATAATAATAATAATAATTGTAGAGAACTCTATTATTCAAGTGATAATTATAGAGAACTCTAAAGAACTCAACTATCTAAGTAATAATTCCAATAATTAAGAAATACAACTCTTTTTATCCCGACAATATTATTAAAATATTTCTTGTAAATCAAATAAAATCTTTTCGTTAAAACATTCATGACATTGACATATTTAATATTCATATATGTCATATGGCATTCATGTCCGCAATATGTGTCATAACATATGTCTAGATATTCAAGTAGTATATTCATATGGAAAGATAAAGATAAAGGGAAGGTAAAAAGGAAAGAACGAGAAGTAAAAGTGAAGAAAAAATTAAGTAATTGGAAGGGGTCGCTTGGGGGGATTTAGGGCTTGGTCGGGGCATGTGTTTTAGTGAATAAATAATGATTATTACCAGTGTTCAGTCTTTCCACACATGTCCCTACTCGTACTTAAGGTTTCCTTTCTCACAAAATTACAAGGTTCAAAGCATCATAATCATAAAATAAAAAATTGAAAGCAAAAGAAAAGCACTGAACTTCTCTAGTGATTTCACAAGAACCTTGGTGTAAGCATTGCTGCTGATGTAGATATAGCGGGGAGAGATTACTAAATTTTGATGTTACTTCTCATGTTATACTCGTATCTGTGATTGCTTTTTTTAGTGTTAAGTAGAAAGGTTCATTGTTTTGGTGCTGAATCCTTTTCTGCCCCACTATTCAGATTCACTATATTGGAGTTCATTAGACGAATATATGGGATGCCGAGATTGTATTAAACGCACATGTAGATTAGAATTTAAAATTTGCATCGTTGCCTTCTTATCATATAAGATGGGACCTATTTGTTGTGATTGTGAAAATCACACTAGGGACATGCAGTAGAAAAGATCTTGTTTCTCCAGGATTTGCAACGAATGCTCAATTTTTCTAAACTGCAGTTTCAGTTGAATATAATAAAGCGTCTTGCAAATATCCCAAGTGTAACGATTACGGAATTAATAATATAAAGCTTTTATTGAAATCAGAATGGAAATGCATTGGAAATGTCATTGGGATGTGCTCGTATCATTTTTCTATAAAAAGTTTCCACTTTTGATCCTTAATTAGTGCCTAAGACTGGTTAGCATTCATTTATAATGCTTGACATACTTATCCACTAAAAAATACAAGATGGATTATGTATGTATCTTGTGTGTTCAATAGTCATAATAACTCATGTCAATATTTGTTGGTGCAAATGCAACTTTTAAATGCTTTCGAATTGTTATTCAGCTTAGCTATTGGTGTCCTTTGTCATCTTCATTTTTTAAATTCTGAACAGAATGACCAAGACAAAAAGGTTCGGCATTGACATGGATTCGCCAGCCTTCAAATTTCAGCAGTTGATGTAGCACGTGGCCTTAGCTGTCTTCGCTTCGACCGTGCTGCTCTTCTGCTCTTCATGAGAAACCTAGAAGCAGCAAATATGTTGTTAGATACCGTTTTAATTGAATGCAGTTGTTGGATGATTACTCCTTCATAAATTTATGACTTAGGCTGGTACTTATGAACAAATTCTTGATGGGGGGATCAAGGGCCAGAGTTGGCTGCCAACAAATGTCTCTATGCGTCTTCTCTGTTAATGAAACAGAAACATCTAATTCTAACCAAAAGTGTTGAAATTGAGTTCTTTGAGTATTTACCCCATCCTTAAAAAATGTTGTAATGATTCATTTTCATTGAGTCGTAAATGAAAAGACTCTGGTCAATTCAAATTCTTCCAAGGAGCTATACCTTACTGATAGCTGAAAGCTGAACGATTGTCCTCTGGATGAAATCAGAACTGAACTAGTTTTAGAGCTGATTTTGATAAACCCCCCCAAATTTGAGTTGAGTTTTGGAACTAAGTAGTTAACTAGAGAAAGACCTTATAGAAGTAACTATTCAAAATACGTTGTTAATTTATAGTTTGTTTATCGCTAACATGTTTGGGATTCCAAGGCTTAAAGAAACTTTTTCTTCGTGAAATTTAGAATCAGATGCTGAACCTTACCCCGATGAGGGAAGATGTTTCTGAAATTTTAGAGAACCAGGTGCAGGAAGACCATGTTACTCCATGCTCAACCTCGGGAATTTTATCACGAGGAAAATACTTTAGGTACACATACAATTCACAAAACATTAAGACCAAATTGAGCAGGACAAAGCCCAAAAAATACCCCTGCAATAGGGCTCTAATCCGAACCAAAGCTAATTGTGAATGGACAATGGTCCAAGTTTAATTAGTTTTCAATGAGTTATGTCACTGGTCCAATTTGAAAACAGTCATAGTAGAGTGAAGGAAGATTTTCTAAGTTCAAATGTTTCTTTTAACATTTCATTTTCCAATGTTAACACAAAATTCAAAGGGTGAACTTTTGCAATAGGGATGACATTTGTGTGGGTTTTCATAAGATACTCGCCTACCCATTTCTGTATATACATTTTAAAGAAGTATCTATCTTCATATATGAGCATGTATATGTAGTATCTAACATCACTTATTTACATCTCACATGAAAATAAACCTATACTTAGATTCATAATCATAAAAAAAATTAGACAATCAATTAATAATGCACCCCAATTAGCAAAAATGAAGAACAATATTGCCCAACAGCATAATTACAAAGATCATCTTTAATGTTTCCAATTTTTAACATCAAAATAATGTTATCCCTCTTTTGACATAAGATGACTCTTAATGAAATTGAAAGGTTTTTGTCCTATGACTTATAAGTGAGGGTTCAGATCTTACAAATAACATCTTTGCTTATGAGAACAATGAATGACTATTGTGTGCATGAACCTACATATACAATAATTCTTTTTATCCTCTCTAAAATATTGTGTGAACAACGTACGAGATGACAACATGTGTATTCATAAAATACAAACCCCCTTTGTTTTATTACTTGAATATTATAATTATTATGCAGTGCACACTGCTGAAAAGCTTTTGCAAGCTTTTTCCTTTTTGATTCCAAAGTGTTATGTTGAATTATTTATGCAGATTGCTCTCAATCAAAGAACTAGAATGGAATGCCACCTTACTATCTTTAATTAGAATATGCTTTTAATCTATTCTTATGAAGCACTGACTTTTGTTTAGAAGAGGGAAAGGAAAAGAGATAGAAAAGTTTCAACTTTAAAATTAAGAGAAAATTAAAACTCAGTTTTTCTTACATTTTTCTTTTCTTTAATTTTTTACAGCCAAACATAAGCAATATTATTATTATTATTATTATTATTATTATTTATTTTCCTCATGTTCGTTTTTTTTTTTTTTTTTTCAAATTAAACATGATTTTGGTTCAAAGTTTAAAACATAATAGCATAAGATTTTGAAACTAAAAAAAATAAAAACAATTAATTCTTAAAATTTTAAATAAATATTAAAATTTAAGTACTTAATATGACTTTAATTTTAAATATATAATAACATTATCACTTAAATCAAATAAATTAAAATTTTAAATTTAAGTCATCGATAGATTAAATTTTCAGTAACTTCTTCAATTTTCTTTCTTTTAAAATATTAACATGATAACTTTATACACTTTCAAGATCGGAGACAAGTTTTATCCATTGTTTTTCTCTCAATCTAAATTCAGTGAACATAGTTTCATCTCACAATGAATTTGTATATATGAATGTTTCTTCTTGTCATCACTGTCAGGTACAGAAAAAGGTTCAATTCTTTTCTGAAACTGATCTTTAGCCTGCTACTTTATTATGATGCTGCAAATTTGTCATATGGCATAACAAATAATATTTTTTTTTATCTTCTCTAAAGTATGGTGAGCTTGAACCCTAAAAGAACAATACATGTCATGGCAATTATCAATCGATAGAAATATTCACAACATCTATAAAAAAACATTACAATTTTTATTTAACAAAATAATTGAAATAAAATTTAAACTTAATTCATCCTCATAAAATTAATAAAATTTGTATCTCTAGTGAATATGAGATTTTTAATCCATCACCCTTACGTCAAGATGTTTTAATTCAAACATGAACTTACATATGGGTGATTCAACAACAATTCGATAGCGGGTGAACCTATATATAAATGATTCATCAACAACTTGATAATGAGTAAGACTAACAAATTTGTTAGGATAAACTTTATAATAACAAAAGTAAATTTTAATTTTAAATCACTTTCACAAAACCGACTTAATAAAATAAGATTTATACTTATTTAATATATATTAATTTAATCAAATAAGATTTATAATCATCTAATATATATTAATTTAATCTTATTTTTTATTCGAAAGATTAGAATTTGAATTTACAAAGAATATATTATAATTTACTTTCTTTGATAAGGAAGCATAATAAGAGTTTAGATGCGAAAGTACTTACACCTGCGATCAACATTGAAAGTTAAGCACTTTTTTTGAAAAGTTTACAAGAATTTATGTAAAACCTCCAATTTCGTAACTTTACGAATATTGAAGTGATAACTGATATATCAATCACTTTCATTTTCTTAACAGGGTACCCTAAAAATCTCATCTCGAATCACGTTTTCTTAAGACTTTAAATTTAAATCTTATTTTTCTTTTTGGGTGTGTGTTGTGGTTGCAAAGAAGTTTCAGAAGTATGTTCAAGAAAAGTTAGTTCATCACGGAAACACTTTTAGAAGTACTTTTTACAATAAGAAATAGAATTTGTTTGGACATATATATTTAGAAGAATTTACAAAAAAATATTTTTTATATATCAAAATTAATTAGACAAATTTCCCTCATGTAATTTTTTAATTTATATATAAATTAATTGTAACTTATAATTCTTTTCTTAAAAAATCCTTATTGAGAAGTTTATTCAAATATGTTACTTTAAAATTTAGTTATATTTTTCGATACAAGGATATGTATTCCAATACAAAATTACTCGAATTAAGTAAAATCACTATTATTGGCGATAAAACTTTAAGCATATAATAAGAGGTTTAAATTTAAGATTATTAATGTGTTATTGATTCAAGTTATATAGTAAACTTAAATTTTTAAATGTATCGAGTTAAACTACTATAAATGAAAAAAAATATTTCAAAAAATATTATTAAAAATAGTTAATTTTTTTTTTTGAGATATTAATTAATGATGAAACTGGTATATCTTTATATAAATGTCACCATAAAAATAATTGAAACTACCAAATAAGTTAAAACAATTTATACTAGTTGCTCTTGATGTTTGGTGGTTAAGTTTTATGGAATTATATTCTTTTGAAGTTGAGATATTTATTTTAAAATTGAAAAAAAATATAATTGTAAAATAATATATAATATATATATACATTAATTATTATAATCTCAATTACTAATATTATCTTCACCCTTTTTCTTCTTGAGCTTTCTGAAACCAAAGTTTTGATGGAGAGGAAAATTAGTTGAACCTGTTGAAGTAAGATAACTTTGCACCATGGGAAAAGAAATTAAAATTGATCACAAGCTTCATAATTTGCTTCCATGAATTGCATGCAATTTGGACCCATATTTTTATAAATTATGAGTATGTTTATATAATTTTTTCGATAAAAAAATAGAAAAAAATGAAATTTATTTTTCCATAAATTAAAATTAGTTTATGTTTAATTTAAAAAAAAATGAATAAAATTATGATGAATGCATTTTTCAAATAAGGTTCTTAAGTGGAAACTTGTGGAGTAATATAGAAGAGGAGGGTTTTTTTTGGAAAAAAGAAAAGAAAAGGAAAGGAGGGTGGAAATTGTGTTGTTGAATAAGGGCTTGATGAATTCATTCCTTTGGTAGAGATGGCTATTTTTCTTTCTTGGTGGCTTTTGAGAATGATTGCATAAAGACACTTCACTAGTGCTGCACTCAAAGGTACCCCATCCAATCAGATATTCCCAGATTGTTCACAAACATCTATATATTTCTTCTATCATTATGACTCCCATTTTCTTCCTTCATTAAAACCCTTCCTCTTTCCACTATCCCTCCAACTAACATGCATCTCATCTTCACCTTTTTAGAATCAAATACTCAAAACTCATCACTATTCACTCATTACTAAACGTGTATAGAAAATGAGTATGGAGTTTATGAAAGTAATTATGAAATCTAATCAGTTTAAAAGTTTAAAAGGTAAAATTTAATTAAGTCTTATTTTTAATTAATATTGAATCTCTTCGTAATTTGATTTAGGTATAATAAATTTGTTAATAATTATAATTTTATGTAATGATTAATAACCTTATTAATAATTAGGGTTTTTAAATTATGTAAAATAAATTATCATTTAATAATAGATAACTCAATTTAGATTCAACAATATGTTATTTAAGATTCAATATATTAATATTTAGAGTTAACAACATGTTATTTAAAGTTTAATATATTAATAAGTAATACAATCTAGATTTCACAATCTTATTAACTAAATCATGTAAAAAATAATTATGAACCTAATTCATCTTTAAAATCAATTAAAAAATAAGATTTATTTTTTATTTATATATTATAATTAAAACTTATTTTTAATAAATATAAAATCTTTTAAAAAAGAATTTTCTTCTTTTTCACTCATTAACTAACTCCATACTTTCATTTCATTTCTAAAAAGCTTTACAAACTAATAGTGCATGGGTAACTTTACAAACAATAAAAAATGCATTATTTATTAATAATTTGGGAGTCAGTGGAAGGTTAAAAGAAGAAAGGGGAGAGAAAGAATATAAAAGTAGAAAGAAAGAACAAAACGTACAAGAGAATTTCATATTAATGAGATCTAAATTATTATTTTCTTTCTTTTTGTGAAGTGAGATCTAAAATTGTAAAAATATATCATTTAAATTCGGAATACGTATTTACAAAGTAAGAATAGAAACAAGAAAAGTACAACAATTGAACAAAGAAAACAAAATAAATTGCCCAGTGGTTTCTTGATAAAGTAACAAAGTAAAATAACGAGAACTACAAATTTTTTTAAAATAAAAAAATAAATTCCATATGGTTTATATATTATAGATAAGTAGTTGCTGGCGAGTATCACATGCTATAGTGGAAAGGAATGTTTTAAAATTGGAACTATCAAGATTGGTTCAAAGTTTAACGGGTCCAATTGAAGTTAAACTGATATTGATGAACAAAATTAATAATTAAAAATATATAAAATAAAATTAAAAAAAATAAAAAATTATAATATTAAAAACTAAAATAAAACACAAATACTTAAATTTAAAATGTATGTAAAAGTTTAAATAAAATATGTGTATCTTAAATTAAATTTTTAATAATATACATTTACATTTACTTATATTAAAGAAAAAAGTATTAGTATTTTATATTAATTTTTATTTTAAAAAAAAATGAAATTGTAATTTATTATTACTTTTTAAATTAATATTTTACAGATTTTTATATGGATTTCATTTATTTGTTTATTGTGTGAAGTATAAATATGTATACATGAAATCTTTACCATGAATTTTTAATAGTTTGAAAAAAGGGGTAAATTAATTATATATGGAAATAATTTTGAATTTGAATAGGAGAATATAATGGTTGTAGAGTATTTTTATGTGAACAAGAATTTATAGTTTAAGTAAAAATATATGATGGAAACCTATTTGGTTTGATTTCATGTTAGATTTTAGTTTCTCTTGTTCGAATGAAATATAATCTTTTAGAAAGAAATATAATCTTTTAGAAATTACGGATGTTATTAGTATGCATTGATGTAAATGTTTTTAATAGATTAAATATTTTTTATAAATAGTATATATGATGTATAACATGTTATATTATTTATGATTTAAAATGTTAGTTTTTTTTTTTTTTCTCTTGTGTGTTGAAATTGTGATGATTGTATATTATAGAAGAATAAGTGATATTAAAAGTTCAAGTTCTTAGTAGAAGGAATCTTTTGTATGTGTATATATGTATGTATGTTTATTATAAATATTTTATATATTTTAAAAAATAGTTGGGTTGTAATAAAAACTAATTATATATTTATATAGTCAATTTATGTTTGGATTAAGTAATAATAATAAGATAATTATATTTATGGTATAAGAGTTGGTCGTATCTTAGATAGATTTGAGTGAAAAAGATTGTTATGCTTGGTAGTGTGAGAAATTGTATAGTTTATTTGGATGTGTTGTTTGATTGGTTTGAGAAAATTAAGTTAGAGTATTCTAATTTATTTTCTTAACCTATCTTTTCTTATCTAGACCCCTATCCCTCATCTTCCTTATTTTTATATGAGTAAGATAGTCATGATTATAGAGAAGATGAATAATACTCTCCATCAACAGGGTGCTATCATGTCTCATCAACATCAAGTTACAATGCATTAGTTGGAGACTACCATGATGGCAACACCAACCTCTTCTTCCAATCACCTTTCAAAGTAGATGGGTTGGCTGAGTTTATGAGGCATGAACTTCCTAAATTCAGTGGTAACTCTAACTTGGATCAAGTAGACTAGTGGATGAAAGAGTTGGAGAAAATCTTTAGGAAAACTTATTGTCATAAAGATAAGGATATATCTTTTGTTACCTATCTTCTATCTATAGAGTTAGAGTTTTAAAGGATGGGAATTTAGTAATTGATGAAGGTTAAAATAGAGGTAATGAATTGGGAGAGCTTTAAAAAGAGATTCGTAGAGAAATATTTCCTAGATAATGCATGTTATGTAAAGGAGTTAGATATTTTAAAGTTAGTATAAGAAAATATGATAGTCCATGATTATACCATTAAGTTTGAACACTTAACCAAATTTTATTCCCAAACTACTTCTAAGATTTGGAGATGCAAAAAATTTCAGGAGGGTTTGAATCCTGAATTGAAGAGGACGATGGCTCCTATGTGCATTAGTGAATTTTCTGTCTTGGTAGTAAGAACATAGGGTGGTGGATCCTCTAGTGGGAAAGCTATGTTTAAGCATAGAAAGTCATATACCAAACCTCATTAAAGTAAAGGTGGTGCACCTACGTAACAACAACCAACATACATAAGATGTTTTAGAAGTGGTGGGTCACATTATGGAAATCGATGTAACCATCTTTTTGAGTTAAAGAAGTGTTATGTATGTTAGAAACCTTGTAATATGGAAAAAGATTGTAGTGATAGAGTTATAGCAATTCCATCTAGTGTTACTCAACAAGTTCAGAGACATGGAAATAATAAACTAAGTTAGTTGGATAACTTTTGTTATTAGTGGATGTGAGGTTACAAAATCAAAGAGTTTGGTACAAGGTTTGTATTTTATAGCTGATAGAGAAATTAAGGTATTTTATGATTATAGAGCAACACATTTCTTTGTGTCAAGTTTTTATGTTGATAATATGAGTTTGCTTATGAGAGATCTATAATTTGATCTACTAATTTCTACATCAACTTCCAACTTAGTGAATGCTTCTAAAGTGTGTGTTGGATGCCTAGTGGTGGTAGAGACACAAATTCAAAGTGAACTTGATTTATTACTTCTACAAGATGTAGATATTATATTAAGAATGAACTAGTTATCTACTAATTGTACTTTCATACAAATTAGCCAGAAAAAATTAATATTTTTATATCTTAGGCATGTAAAGTTGATGTTAGCTAAAAAAATTTGGAGACAATGTTGAATAATGGTGGTGAATGCTTTGTGATTCTAATCCAAATGAAAGTTGTGACAATAAGGTGAGTAGCATACCAGTGATGTAAGACACTATGGATGTGTTCCCTGATGAAGTCCCAAGTTTACCTTCCAAGAGAGAGCTGGATTTTTTTATTGATTTGGTGTTAGGATTAGGACTAATATCAATGGTTCCCATACAAAATGACTCAAAATAAATTTGTAGAATTAAAGAAATATATTGAGGAGTTGTTGGAAAAGTAGTTCATCTTATCTAGGGTATCATCACCTTGAGGAGCACCAATTTTGTTGGTAAAGAAGAAAGATAAAGGATTCAGGTTGTGTGTGGATTATTGGTAATGGAATAAATAAAAAATAAATATCCCCTATCAAGGATTGATGATTTGATGACCAATTACATAAGGAAACAATAGTTTTCAAGATTGATATAAAGCATATAATCAAATTTGAAGATGTTTAGAAAATAATCTTTAGGTTTAGATGTGATGTCATTTGGAGTAACGAATGCCCCAATCCTATTTATAAATTACATATATAATATTTTTGTCCATTCCTGAACAATTTTGTCATAGTCTTCATAAATGCTATTATTATTTATTCTCATACTTAGGAGGAATATGAAGAACACCTTAAGATAATTTTGAATATTTGAAAGAGAAGTAGTTGCATTCTAAATTATCAAGTGTGAGTTTTGCATGATTGAAGTGAAATTATTAGGAGATGTTATATCAACATAAGGGATTTTAATGGATCCTTTAAAGGTGGAAGTAGTGCTTCAGTGGGAGCAGCCCAAGATAGTTATTAAGATCAAGAGTCTTGTTGACTACTATAGGAGGTTCATTGAAGGTTTTTCAAAATAATAGTACCTTTGACACTACTAACCCACAAGGATCATTCACTTGCTTGGATAAATAAGTGTGAGAATATTTTTTTGGAGTTGAAGTAGAGGTTGATCAATTCTCCTATGTTGGTTATTCTTGCTATAGAGAAACCTTTTGAAGTGTATTAGGATGCATCACACTAGGGGCTTGGTAGTGTGTTAGTGTAAGAAAGAAGATTTATAGCTTTATGCTTTAAGGCATTTAAAGACTCATGAGAGGGACTATCCCATTCATGATTTGACATTAGAAAATATGGTCTTTGCCTTCAAGATTTAGAAGCATTATCTATAAGGTGGTAAGTTTGATGTATTCAATTATTACAAGAGTCTAAAATATTTATTTGATCAAAAGGAGTTAAATATGAAAAAAAGAAGGTGGATGAAGTTCCTAAAAGATTATGATTTTTAGTTGATGTATCATCTAGAGAGGGGGAATGTGGTGGTAGATGCATTGAGTAGAAAGACGGTTCAAATGTCTACTATGCTGGTGAAGGAGTTATAGCTGATTGAGCATTAGAGATTTGAACTTAGATGCTGAATTTTACCCTAATCACATTAGTCGTAACATGTTGACTATAACGAGAGCCATAAAATTAGACTTCGTATGAATTCATGCATGACTAAAATATATCAAGACCTAAAAGAGTCCTTTTGATGGCCCATTAAGAAAAGGAAGGTAACAACATAGTATGTCCTTACATGTTTAACTTGTTAGAAGGCAAAGGTAAAACATAATATACTTAGAAGAAGGCAAAGGTAAAACATAATATACTTAGAAGAATGTTATAGTATTTGGAAATTCTTTAGTGGAAGTGGAATACCATAGTCATGAACTTTGTTACTCATACCATGGTTAGTGAGAGGATTTGATGCAATTTGGGTGATAGTCAACCAACTAACAAAGAATGCACATTTGCTCATCTATTAGTTTGATAATTTCTATAGTAAAATTGGCTCAGTCGTACATCAAGGATATTGTGAGATATCATGGTATACCCTCATGTATAGTGTCTGATAGAAATCCGAAGTTCAATTTTAGATTCTAGCAAACCTTAGAAAAACTTTGGAGACTAGGTTAAGACTTATTTTTGCTTATCATCCTCAAACATAGTCAATTTGAGAGAACTATTCAGACATTGGAAGATTTATTAAATATTTTTGTTCTAGATCACTTGGAGAGTTGGGATGAGGTTTTGCTCTTTAAAATTCACCTATAATAACAATTGCCGTACTATCAAATGATAACTTATGAGGCTTTATATGGGAGAAAGTATAAGACTCTTCTTTATTTGTATCAAGATGGAGAGAGTGTTTTGGTAGGACCTAAATTGCTTTAGTAGACCAGTAAAAAGGTCAAGCAGATAGAAGAGAAGATGAAAACTTCATAAAGTTGATAGAAATCTTTTACAAATTAGAAGATGAAACCCTTGAAATTTTTAGTTGAAGATCATGTGTTTTTAAATGTCACAACTATGACTGGTGTAGAGAGAGTTATCTAGTATAAGAAGTTGACTCCTAAGTTTATTAGACCATACTAGATTTTCAAGTATATTCGTTTAGTACCTTATGAGTTAGTTTTACCTCCTCCGTTATTACACAATATCTTTCATGTATCTTAGCAAAGGAAGTATGTGCATGATCCTAGTCACATCTTAAAGTCAAATGATGTCTAGATAAAAGATTATCTTTCTTTTGAGGTTAGATTGTTCTTGAAAATAATTTTCATAACTTTAATACAATTATAATCTAATAATCATCACATTAGATATTTTTACATTAAAATTATTTTATAAATTACATGAGTCATTATTAAATTAAAATAATTTAACATTCTCCCACTTGGCTCATGTGAAGACTTGAAAATTTAATACGAGACTTTAAGTGCACATCATACATTGAAGTCATCAAGTCACTTTTCATAAATTAAATAATTAAAAGTAATTCAACAACATGTTTCCTTCCATATATCATAAACCATCAAACTTAATTTAAATTTAATTAATATTGTAATATGTATCTTTAATTTTCTTTCAAAGAAACATGTTATCATTTCACAAGAACTATAATATATATCATGTAATGTGAATGACAAAAGAAACAAATTTATAACTATAATTGAATTTTCCAAACAATACAAGCATTAGAATCCTAATGTATATATATACCAAACTACATTGTTAACAAGGACTTATCCATAATACTCATTCTTTCAACATGGCCAATAAATGCTTTGGGTAACGGATCCGCTACCATTAAATTTGTACCTCTTTAACTAAAAAATACTTTAAATTCATGTATTTTGCTCCTTTCAAGTATTTGTCATTCTTAGAAAAGAAAATAGCCGCAAAATTATCACAATAAATTCAGAGTGGTTTGACTATACTATCAATAATGTCAAATCCTAAAGTATAGTTCTGCAACCATAGTGCATGAATTGTAGCCTCAAAGTATGCCACAAATTCAACCTCTATGATAGAAGTGGCAATCACAAATTATTTTTCACTTTTGCATGATATTGCCCTTCTAGCCAAAAGGAATATATATCCAAATGTGTATTTTCTTGATTCCACACACCCAACATAATTAAAATTTGAATAGCCAATCAATTTCAAGGTAATCTGACCTTTTATATGTGAGCATGTAATCCTTTATGCCTTGTAAATACTTTAGGACTTTCTTTACAGCTTTCCAATGATCTATTCCAGAATTGCTTTGATATCAACCCAACATACTTATGACAAAGCTAATGTCTGGATGAGTACATGTTTTGACATACATCAAGTTCCTAACCACTGATGCATGAGAAAAGGACTCCATTCACTTCGTTCCAAGCCATTTCTTGGACATTGAATTTGGTTAAATTTGTCACCTTTCTATATTGGAACAATCCCTGCAGAGAACTTCTCCATTCTAAATCTCTCTAATACCTTATTTATATATGATTTTTGAGATAATCCCAACAGTCTTTGTGATCTATCACAGAATATTTCTATTCTTATCACATAGGATGTCTCACCCATATCTTTCATTTCAAAGTTATTAGAGATAAACTTCTTTAGATCATGTAACATGGTAAGATTATTAGTAGTAGCAAGTAGAATATCATCAACATATAGGACTAAAATTACGAACTTACTCCCACTAACCTTCATGTAGATACATCGATCAACAATATTTTTTACAAACCCATATGACGTGATGATATCATTAAACTTAAGATACCATTGTTTAGAAGTATATTTTATTCCATATAATGATTTCTTTAATTTACACATCATATTTTTCTCTTTTGTGGAAATAAAACCTTTAGATTGACCCATATAAATTTCTTCCTCTAAGTAACCATTTAGAAAGACGGTCTTTACATCCATTTGGTGAAGTTCTAAATAATAATGAGTCACCAAAGCCAAAAAAATTATCAAAGAGTCCTTCTTAGAAATAGGAAAAAAGGTTTCGTTGTAGTCAATGTCATTCTTTTGAGTGAAACCATTGGCAGCTAATTTAACTTTATACCTTTCAACATTGCCTATTGAGTCATGTTTGGTATTAAAGACCCATTTACAATCAACTCTTTTTGAACCTTTAGGCAACTCAACTAGATTCCATATTTTATTGTCATTCATTGATTTCAACTCTTCTATCATAGCATGTAGCCACTTTTCTGAATTGTTACTTCCCATGACTTGTCTAAATGAGATTGAATCCTTCTCAATGCTTAATTCACATTCATGTTCAAGTGAATATATAATATAATAGCTTGAAATAGTTGGTCTTATTTGTCTTTTAGATATTCTTGGTGTTATTTCTTGCGTCTCTTCTATCACTTGTTCATTAATGACATGCACATTATTTGTCAGTTCATTAGTCATATATTCATCTTATTAGTTTTGGATATCATTTTGTTGTATTTTGTTGTTATTTGAATATAATACAACGAAAGGGACAATATCTTGAGAAAAAAAATTAGGTGAAACAGATTCACCATGAGTTTATTCAATATCCACCTTTCGTGATTTCTCAATCGCACTAAGTTGGCCATTTTCAATGAATCGAGCATTACAAAACTCAATTATTCTTGTACTGTGATTTGGACAATAGAATTTGTAATATTTAGACTTTTCGAGATAACCAATGAAGAAACCACTAATGTTCTTGCATCAAGTTTCCTTTCGTGTGGATTGTACACTCTTACTTCTATTGGACAACTCCAACTATGGATATGCCTTAAATTGGGTTTCCTTCTTGTCCACAATTCATAGAGTCTTAAGAATTGCCTTACTAGGAACCTTGTCAAGCAGATACGTATCGGTTTTAATACATGCATCCACAAAGATAAAGGTACAATACTATTGTTTAGCATAAACCTAACCATATCCATTAAGGTACAATTATGCCTTTTAGCAACACCATTTTATTGAGGTGTGTCAGACATAATATACTATGAACATATGTCTTTATTTTCAAGAAACTTTACAAATGAACCAACACATTGTCCTTTTTCATTAAATTTTCTATAAAATTCACCACCTCTATCAAATCTTATAACTTTCACTTTTCTATCTTATTGTCTTTCTACCTCATCAATGAACACCTTTGAGATATCCACTTATTGAGATTTTTCATGCAGAAAATATAAATAACAATAATGTGAAAAATCATCAGTAATGGTGATAAAATACTTTTCATCGTCCTAAGATGGAATGTCAAATGGTCCACAAACATCTGTGTGTGTTAATTCTAAAAGTTCATTACTTCTTATAGCAAAATTCTTCAATTTTTTTTTGCTTTCTTTCCTTTAATGCAATTCAAACATATATCCCAATAATCAAAATCCAATTTATGTAAAATTTTATTTTTCATTAACCTCATTATCCTTTCTTTGATGTCACATGTAAGCAGAATTGTCATTATGTATATTAAGCTTACTACCAACAACACATTCAACATTAAATAAGGATTTCATAAACTTTGTATCAAGATTGAAACAATATAAATCATCTATTAAAGTACCAGATTCATAATAGTACATACTTTTACATAAAGAAAAAAAATTGTTTCCAATCTTAAAATTAAATTCTAATTCATCCAATTTTGCAACAGAAACTAAATTCCTAACACATCTTGGTACATAGAGATATCCTTCTAAATTTACATGACATCTAATGTTCAAGATCAATCTATATGTCCTAATACCCTTTATCCTTGTCTTCTTTCTGTTACCTATGTAAAGAAACTTTTCAATTCCTCTCATGATTTGGATTGAAAGGAATCCTTGCAAAATATATGATACATGAGTAATAGCCTCAAAATCAAGTGACCAAGTATTATTAGGTATTTCAACAAGATTTGATTCGAAATTTTCATATAATATATATATATATATATATATATATAATACCTTTCTTTCCAAACCATTTCTTCCTTTTACGACAGTCCTTCTTGAAGTAACCATCTTTCTTATAGAAATAGCACTTCTTATCCTTAAGTATTCCACCTTAACCTATCTTACCCTTATCCTTTTTACCTCTCTTATTCTTACTACTACGGTCTCCATCATGAGTCATGAGATGAATAGAGTTGTCCTTTATTTTCTTTAATCTCCTTTCCTCCTAAACCAACATGACCTTAATTTCTTGAAAGTTCCATTTTTCCTTAAGGGTGTTATAATTCAGCTGGAACTTACCAAATTCAGGAGGAGGTGTTCAAAATGAACTAAGAAGGACTAACTCACCTCCCTTCCCATTGACTTCAACTTTGTTGTCAAATTGGACATTTCAATCACATTATCATAAATTGATTGAGACCAATCAAACTTTTTATTTGTTAGTTCATTTGTCAAATTTTCCGTAATCGACTTGTTAGTAATAGTAGATTGTGAGAATTCCTTAACCAATTTCATGAACTCCTTAGCATCATTAATTTTGCGCATAGATGACTTAACATTTTTAGTCATAGACAATCTCATCAAGTTTAATGCCAATATGTTGAATCTTTCTCATACATCATGAAGAGATTTTAGCTTCTATAATCATCTAAATAAGGATTAGGGGTCTTTGATCTATTACCAACGGAAGATCTAAGTCCATCACACCTAATTAAAATTGGATCATTTCATGTCAATAAACATAATTCAGACTATTAAACTTAATCAAGCAGTTCCCTACAGTAATCATATTAGACGTAACTGCATAAATTTAAACATATTCAAACATTAATGTTTTGAAACATTTAATGGATATAAATCTAAAATCACCTTTGGTAAAAATAAATACATTCCGTATTTAATGTCCACTAAATATACTTTAATGTGCAATAACTCAAACTAATTTTGATATGCATGACATTTTTGGATAGATTCAACCGGTATAAAAATAATCTTTTAATTATAAACAACATATAACTTTTGGATAATCATGTAAGTCTTAAAATTAATAATTTAATAAACCCAAAAAAATTAGTTCTATAGCATTATTTTTCTAATCCATCATATAATTTAAAATTATAATTTTCCAAAATTTAATTAATTTGGTGATTAAAATAATTTTTAAAACTTTTAATAATTATATCAAAATATAAAAGTGTGGTAGACATATAATTCATAAATCCTAAAATTTAAGTTGATCTAATATCAATTGTTAGAGTATTTATAACTCTTACCTGCATTCATAAATATCTCTTTGATGAACAAAAAATATTTTTGCTTGTCTGACTTCTCTTTAATGTATTTCTTGATCATATGAAAAATATTTCTAGAACTTTTCTTCTTTTGTAATTTTTTTTTACATTCCTTTATTTTTTTAAAATATATAATGTTGGTTTGTGAAGAAAGAAAGTGTTTTAAAATAATTATTTAAACTTCTGATATTAACATTAAAATATTTCATTTTAAATAATTTAAATTAAATAATTTATTAAATATTATTATGTTCTTAGAAAGGAGAAGAAAGGAAATTAGTTTTAATATCTTTAAAATAATTCCCATAACTTTAATATAATTATAATCTAATAATCACCACCTACATATTTTTAAATTAAAATTATTTTATAAACTAGATAAGCCATTATTAAATTAAAATAATTTAACACTTATCACTTATCTTTAGATGAGAGTCATCATATATTGATGAGAGAATAGAAACTAACTTGAAAAAATGAAAAGAGTTCAATTGTAAGGACCCAATGTGACTTAGTTCTGGAGAGGCAGTGAGTTAAGTGGTGAAGGGTGAAATTGTTTAGTAAAGTTTTAAAAATGATTATAAATAGAAAAACTATACCTTTCAACCTTCATTATTTTCAAACCTCTATCTCTCTAATATTTCTTTCTCTCTAAACCCTTAACCTTCTCTCTAACCTTTCTATTTCATCCTTCATCCTCTTAAAGATCGGAGAGTACGTAGTTTCCAATCGATTGAAACTTTGATTTGAGTAAGTTTTTCTCGCCTAAATTTCCTTCTACCTAAATTGCCACCGTGTTGTATGTGGATCTAATCCCTTTGCATGTGACTCTTTCTTCATCAATATTACTCTATGCTACCTTAGGTTCTTAATGATGTCTTTGGATTTTGAAATAGGTGCTTAGATTACTAGTTAAAGCACTTGAAACTTTGCTTTGTGGAGTGGAGTGCAATGGCAGTTTTGAACCAAAATAGGTAAGGGAAGCTAGCCTTCAGTTAATCTTTATAGTGTTAGGGAAATTAAAAATGAAACTGATTTTGGTGGATGTTTTGGGATATTTTCCCTTGGGTCAGATTCTGAAATTTTGATTTGATGAACGAATGTGCACTTTGGCCATATTTGAGGGTTGTTCTATAATTTATGAAATTGTCAAGTATGATGTTGTGTTCAATTATGTGATTTGTGTTACACTATGTTCTTGTGAATTTGGAATGAAATCTGTTATGTTCTTGGGAAATCAGAATGAATTCTGCAATAAATTTGGGTAAAGTTGGCTTCAGATAATCTATTGAGTAAACAATGGGAATTGAAAACAAGGTCATATTGATATTCATGTTAGCATGAGGCCTTGGTGCTCCTATTGAGCTTGGTTTGATAAATGAGAGTCATTTTGGTAACGTAGTGTGTATGGATTTAAGGATATGTTATAGGTATTCAGACCTTAATGACTTTTTAATTATGTCCATATTGAGGACCAAATTATCAATGTCAAGCAAGAAAAATCAAGATAAAGTACACTGCAATGGTTGGATTGAAGAAGAATACATTCCTTAAAAGTATTTTGAATGGTACACAGATTTGCACTTGTGTTAATAATAAATTAAAAGTTTAAAGCTTTAGGTCTTTCTCCTTTGCTACATTGTTTGTAGATGCTCCTTGTAGGGAGGATCTGGTGCTTATGAGGTGTTGGCTTTCTCATTCTCAATTGTCCCTTCTATATTTCCTCTATTTAGTCATTTAGGTGTTTGAATTATGAGAATGCCTGATGTGTGCATAAAATTTATGTGTCATCATGTCCTTGTTGTGTATTGTCAAACTTTTCTAAGGTCTGATCCCTATTGCTTGGAATATAGATTGGAGATTGTTCTATATTTTTAACTGATTCAGGGTGGTAGCTCACCTGTGTTATCCCTACCTAATGATAAATTTTACATTTGAGCTAGACAAACTTGATTTTAGGTCATCTACTTGGTTGTTGTTCATCTTGAACTAATATAATAGAATTCAGTATTTTTGTGGTGTGTATCTATTTCTCTTAAATGCTTAATTCACTCCTGATTTAGGTATTGGTGTATTAATAATAATACAAGTCTTAAATTAAGAATGATACTATATGTGTCAGGAGTAGCAACACGTGCTTGGATTTGATGTTAAATATAGACAATTGGGTCATGATTGTATTTGTCAAAGAAAATCAAATAGGGTCTATTGAAGCTGATTTTTGTGATCTCCCTAATATGAATCTTGGTAGTCAAAATCGAGTGCTGACTTGTAGAATTACACTATTTTAGGCTTTTGCATGTCTGGGAGAATTTTTATACAAGCAAATCTGATGAATTACTGCACAGAATCGTAAACTTGGTGGAATAGTAGAGTTTTTCTTTTTCTGTTTGGTGAGTCTTATTCCAAAAAGTGTTTTTTTTTCTTCAATTTCATTTTTTTGCAACCCATAAACCAAGTCTCACTAACCCTAACTATATGAGAATCAAGAAGTAGTCACTAAGTGAACTGAGAAACGCCACCATTACTTGCATTCATATTCAATATCTTGCAACCCTTCCACCAAATCAAAAGGAGGATGACATGATGAAGTCTTATCCTCACTTTTTTGTTGGTAAAGATCATTTTCGAAAACGAAAATTATTGTAGTTGGAGGGATTGTAAAGACCCAGTGTGAGTTAGTTCTAGAGAGATAGTGAGTTAAGTGGTGAAGGGTAAAATTGTTTAGTAGAGTCTTAAAAAGGACTATAAATAGAAAAATTAAACATTTCAACCTTCATTATTTTAAAACTACTATCTCTCTAAAACTTCTTTCTCTCTAAATTTTCTATCTTCTTTCTAACCTTTTTGCTTCATCCTTCACCCTTTCAAAGATCCGAGAGTATATAGTTGAAACTTGCAAGAAGTAGATCATTTATAACTAATTGGAACTAACTTTGATTTGAGTAAGTTTTTCTCACCTAAATATCCTTCTACCCAAACTGCCACCGTGTTGCATGTGGGTCCAACCCCTTTGCATGTGGTTTGTTCTTCATCAATATTACTCTATGTTACCATAGGTTCTCATGATGTGTTTGGATTTTGAATCAAATGCTTAGATCACTAGTTAGAACACTTGAAATTTTTCTTTATGGAGTAGAGTGCAAAGACAGTTTTGAATCAAAATAGGTAAGGGAAGCTAGCCTTAAGTTAATCCTTATATTGTTAGGGGAATTATAAATGAAACTGATTTTGGTGGATGTTTTGGGATGTTTTGCCTTGGGTCAGATTCTGAAATTTTGATTTGATGAATGAATGTGCATTTTACCTAGATTGAGAGTTGTTCTATGATTTATGAAATTGTCAAGTGTGATGTTGTGTCAATTATGTGATTTGTGTTACACTATGTGCTTGTGAATTTGGAATGAAATCTGTTATGTTGCTGGAAAAATTAGAATGAATTTTGCAGCAAATTTGAGTAAAGTTGGCTTCAAGCAATCTATTGAGTAAATCGTGGGAATTGAAAACAATGGCATTTGAATGGTTGTTGTTATGGTCAGCTGTATTTTGCTGATGATATGAACCTGATTTGCTTATTTTGAGATTGATTTGTGTCAAGTTGATGGTATAGTGAATTTGTTGTGTTTTGAGGCATGAGATAGAGATGAGATGTGAAATTAAATAATGATATATATGTTGGCATGAGGCCTTAGTGCTCCTATTGAGCTTGATTTGATAAATGAGTATGATTTTAGTAATGTAGTGTGTATGGATTTAGGGATATATTATAAGGTATCTAGACTTTGATGACTTTTTAAGTCACATAGACTAAGATTATCATGTGGTGAAGGTCGATGGAGGTGTTGTCAATTTTCTTTATGATAATTGGTAAGACTACCTTGATGTGAGATGATTATGGTGATGAGTCGTGGATGATCATAGGATGAAAAAGATTTAGTGATCGATTGGTTAAGCTCGTGATCCTAGAGTACACATCAGGTATTAGCCTTAGATATCCGAAATTCATATAGTCTTTCGGAAGGTGTCAATCTTGATTGTGAATGTATTTGAAATGTGTAAAGTCTTTGATAGGCCCTTACAAATTGTATGAAATTTTATTCTTACTATAGAATAATTTTATGAATTCCTTATAATTTATCTTGTTTCAGTATCTTATTCTTTTTTATTATCTTATGTGTATTTACGAGCCTGTTATGATCATGTTTTTTACACGTGAGCAAATAACAGTTAGGGAGTGATTATTATATGAAAAAGAAGTAGACTAGATATGAAGATGAATGTATAAAATTTAGTATTATAATATAAAATATTTGTATTATTTTTTTAGAAAAATCAAAAAAGAAAAATAATATTTATATTTATATATTTATTTTTTATGTTATATCAATTAATTTTTATATAACAAGAGACCAAACACCTTAAAAAAAATATTAATTATTAGTCTCTAACATTTAAATTTAATCCATGTTGATATAAATATTTTTAATAAGTTAAATGTATTAGATGAATTATATATATATATAAATAAATAAAATAAATGTATAACATATTATTATGGTATTTTTAATTTAGAATATTAGTTTTTCTTTTTTATATTGAAATTATAATGAAAGTATATTTTTTAGGACAATAGGATTAATTATATATATAATCAATTTTATGTTTGAATTAAGTAAAATAAATATGATAAAGTTATTATATTTTTTAAAAAAGAGAATCCGTTTTTAATTAAATGGACCGATTTAATTTGATTTTAAGAAACATACGAATAGAAAAGTTGATATTATTGATGAAATTTAAATAATACATAGTAAGTCAAGTTTTCTATCAAGTTTAATCATCAATAAAATTGATAATTATTTTGTATAAATAATATGATAAAAAATTATACATTATTTTAAAACTAGTAATAATTTACTAACACTTTTGTTTCCTAAATGTAGTAAACAAACTTAAAAGTTTAGACAACTGTAAATAATATTTTTAGCTAGAGATTTTAGATATGAGATGTCTCTTAATATTATATTGATTCACCAACTCTAATCACGGAAAATAAATAAGAACTTATGATATTAATTTATTTGCAAGTAAAATAAAGCAAATATTTCTCTTATAATATTCAACATCCATAATGGTAACATATACTATAAAATCATCATCTTTCCTAATTGAAACCATCAGTAAAAAGATAAATATTTATGAATAATTGTCATTATTCATACATAGTTATACATTCTAGATTTTTTACAATACCATTTTGTAAGAAAGTATTTTTTTTTTTTTTACTATTCTACCTCAATCATGAAGTAATTAGTGTTGAATATGTTATACTAGTACTTAATTTATAATCAATATGTATTTTAACATATATTTTACTTTACAATTAATGTAGTATAACATTTGCAAATTTTTTAATTCTCTCTTATTTTTTTATCAGATATCTTATATTGATTAGATATAATATTAAATTAATGTATATAAAGTGGGTATAATAAACCTTATCTTATTGAACTGATTTTATGAGAATAAGTTAGACTTAAAGTCTATTTTTATTATGATATCAGAGTTTATTCTAATAAAATTTATTAGACCTTATAGGACTACTTACTATCGGATTATTATTATATCACCTATTTGTAAGTCCATATTCAAGATTGAAACATCTCGATATGAGGAGAGTGTATTAAAAATTCTATATCAACTAAAGATAAAATTAAATTAATATATATAAAATAAATGCAAACCTTACCTTATTAAGATTTTATAATAATGAGTTAGTTTTAAAATTTACCTCTATTATACTCAATTTTTTTAATACCTTATCAGTTCTCCATACGTATGCTTGAATTACATTTCTTGAGTACGATATGCTTATCTAAACCATTGTGTGATCATCATATTATTAGTAACTCGTAGTATGTGTACAGTGAAGATGTAGTTAAATATGATGTGATAATGATGATGATGAGCATGTGAAGAAAAAAAAGGTGTGGATGCTGATATTTGAGTAAAAGGCTTGGGAACAAAATGAAGAGACAAGTTCATAATGAAAAGGTCATATCATATCCATCCAGACAAAGCAAATGATGATGGAAGAAGGTAATAAATAGCCTTTTGGATAAATATGCAAACCCTAATTGTTTGTGTTTGGCTAATTTAGTTGGTGAAGATGAAATTTACCAAATTGTCAAACACAATAGTATCTATATTGCAAAAGCTATTCTTTCTTGCTACCTATACTAACTAGTAAAGGCAATATCATGATGATTTGGTTTGCACATTTTTGTGAATATCTTTATGTTCAATTTCTTCTTCTTTTTTCCCTATTTATAGGGATAATAAATATTTACGTTAATTGTCATTTGGGTCCCCTTATTTTATACCTTATTTTATAACCATAGTTGATGCAGAACATGAAAAATGTTATAACAATTCACATTTTATTCAATTAATTAAGATAAATTTATTAGATAAAAATTAATCACGACACATATAATATTTAATATTTTTATAAAATAATTATGATATTTAACTTATTTTTTAACTCGATTTATTTATATATTATAATTAGACTTTATTTTTAATTAATATAAAATTTTTTTTATATTTTCTTTCATGAAAAATAAATTTTTTTACTTTAATTGTTATCAAATAATCTAATTTAAATATAATAAACTTATTAATAATAAAAAAATTTATATAATAATTCATTAACAATCCAAAATTATTTAAATCATTTAAAAAATTATAATTTAAATCTAATAAAATAATACTAACGAAGATAAACATGTTATTTATAAAATATAATTATCACATACATGTCATTGTTTCTAAACTAATTCAACAAACCCTAATACGTATATTTATGTGGGATTATGTCAAATAGAAATCCATTATCTATATGTAAACTTAAATTACTTTAAATAAATTTTACTTTTTTTATCTAAAATGTAACTATAAAATACAAATATCAAACCAAACACACTATTGATGAAAGTAAAGACATTGGGGCAATTCATGATGATTTTGTCCATTTTACCAGCAAAGGTGGTATAAACGAGTTGTACAAGGAAAGATTTGAAATCTCATATATAAACGTGTTGTCCTATGTCTCATTCGTGGGTTCCGGATTCTCAGTTGAATGGTCATATTATTAGCACATTGTCTCCTTCAAACCCTACCAAATCACAGTTTAAATGGAAGACATGGCTTCATCCACTCTCTGGAGATTGACAATCATGCTTACCCATCAAAATTAAACCTTCAATCTCTCATCTTTTCATGCTCAAGTTCTGTTTATGGCTTTGAATTTGAAACTTATTAGGTGGAAAAAGAACAAAAGAAAATGTTAATGATAGAATTGGGAGTCGTGTGGATTTGGTAACTCTTGCATTGTATCTTTATAATAGGAAATGTTTTCGGGTGCAAAAAGTTTGTGTCTTTAGGGTACTAAAATAATTTAATGATATCGAAAACTGTTAAAAGTTTCAAGTGGGATTTTAACTTTCATATATTAGTGGAATCTTATTTTTCTTATTTATAGAAATTAAACATGAATACTAAATGTCACACACTACTCAACTAACTTGTTTAAACTTTCTTAAATAAATATATAAATATATATAGCACACTTTATTTTATTATATTTTCATATTTAGCATAACTAAATTTTGTAATATTAAAGGCTAAAATATGCTCTTCTCATAATACTTTTAGTTCTTAAAAAAAATGTTATTTTTAAATTTTATAATTCATAAAAATGATATAATTAGTTCTTCTTTAAAAAATTTAAATATTTTTAAGAATTAAAAAGGTAATATATATATATATATATATATATAAAGAATAAATTCACTTACTTTAGTAAATATAAAAGATATATTTTTTATGTTCATTATTATTTTTTAATTTAACGTTAAGATTTAATATTTTACAGATTAAACAAATAATTATAATTTGTATTATATATATATATATATACAAGTTTAATAAAAAAAAATTATTATGTCTTTATACCATAAATAAATTTTTTAATGATGGTTAAAATGAATTTTTAAAGATAACTTTTTAGTTATCGTTAATATAATCATTATTGAAAATAAAATTTTTTTATAATAATTTTGAATTATCGTTATATTTTTACATATAAAAATAAATTTTAATTAATTATTATCGTATGTAAAAGATATAACAATATATTATATAATTATAAATATCATTAAATATAAGGACGGTTATAGTAAGAATAATCGTTAGATTTTTTTATTTTTTTAAATATTAGAATAATTTTTAGATTTTTTTTATTTTAAATATTAGTTCAACTTTATGATTACCTCAAATTTTTCATTCAATAGTTCACGACCCAATCTCAAAAAATACAATTAATTCATAGTACTTCACAACACATCATAAACACTGTTACAAACAAATATTCGAACATCATTTTAATAAATATATAATTTACATAAAACATAATTATAATCTCGTGCTTTGTAACAGTTTTTTTTTTTTTCATTATATATCAATAATACTTATTGAATTTTATTTTTATACGCTTTTCGTCTATTTGTCTATATTACATTGTACTAGTTCCGATAATTGAGGGAGAGATCGCGATAGTTGAGGGAGAGATCGTAATATGGTATCAGAACGGGTTAATTTTCATTAGTACACAATTGAATAACTCCAATTATTATTTTTCGAGCAGATCGATGAAATGTGCCCTCCAAATTAAAAGATAGAAAAGACAGATGTGCAAAGATAATATGTGCAAAGACTCATAAAACAGAAGAAGAACCGTTGTTGGGGTTGAAAGATGGACGTCCCGGATATCGTGGATAACCGGGAGGGTAACCATGTTTGCTAAAACAAACATCAACGGTGTGCCCTGTTCTCTTACAATAAAAACACACTTTCGAAGATTTGACTTGTTCGGTTTGACCACCACTACGTCCACCACCGCGATTTTTACCATTTTCAGAATTAGAGACTACCATGATAGCAGAAAAAGGATATCAACAGAGCTCTCCCTGGAGCTCTGATACCATAAAAGATAGAAAAGACAGATATGTGCAAAGATAATATGTGACTCTTAATATTCTCAATGTGGGTAATGTATATATACAAGGTGATAGACAACAGAAAAGACAAAGTATTTAGAAGCTTCTGATCTTATTGGGTTAAGGATTGAGCTTCTTCTGTTTTATTAATAAAAAATAAGTTGAAGTTCTTTAACGAAAGTATATTAGAGCCCGATCAAAGTGAACCGACCTACGATGCATGGGAAAGATGCAACGTTATGATCGTTTCTTGGATAACCCGTGTCATGACGGAGCAAATTGCTTAGAGCATGATGTATGTCGACATCGCCAAGGATCTTTGGAATGATCTTAAAGAAAGATTTTCCAAGGGTGACCATTTTTGCATTTTTGACCTACTGCAAGAGATACATTCTATCCAGCAAGGTGAGCGAAACTTTTCTAAATATTTCACCGATCTGAAGATTTTATGGGAAGAGCTCGAATTGTTGCGACCAACTCCTACCTACGCATGTGAACCGAAGTGTTGTTGTCAAATGTTGAAAACTATAATTAGTTACAGAGAATTAGAGTATATTATGTGTTTTCTAAAAGGTTTAGCTGATATATATGTCATTATCAAAACACAAATTCTCCTCATCAATCACGTTTTCTCCTTGGTGCTTCAACAAGAGAGACAACTTATAGGAAGTAATCTTCAAGAAACCAAGAATTTTATTAATACCTTTAATACACATATGAATGTGAAACCGGGGAAGAATGGGAATGGCGATTGGAAATCAATGAAGGGAAGAGGAAGAAATCTCAATTATGGGAAGCAATGTAACTATTGCTTGAAGATGAATCATACGGCAAACAAATGCTACTCAAAACATGGATACCCTCCATGGTATAAATTGAAGAATGAGTGCATGGCTAACAACATCATCTCTGAAAACAACATGAATGGCAATGAAAAGAAGATGGAAGAAAAAATCTAATCAAGCAATCTAGGAGAATCCAAGATAGTAACCAGTTTACTCAGGAACAAATACAACCATTATTGAAGATGTTACAAGAATCAAACACTAATTCAAATCACAAGGTTAATAGCTATATTGGTGAGTCATCCTCTAGAATCAAAGAAGAAGGTAAAAATCTTGAAAACCTCTGGATTCTTGATTCGGGAGCAATTGATCACATTACACATTATGCCAATCTTTTTCTTTAACGTTTACAGGTCCAGCGCTGTAGCTAGATATGCTGGCTCTATAGCTTTATCTAATATACTTCTAATTCATGAAGTATTATATGTGCCTGAATTCTCTTATGTCTGTACAATGCTTGATAAAATCTCTCAACTGCAAACTAATATTTTTTCACAAGGATTTTCAGATTTTGGATGCCAAGTCAATGAAGATGATTGGAAGAGCTGAAGCAATGAATGGACTCTACTACATTAGGAGATGTGAAAGCACACAATGTATCAACTCTATCACTGGGAATGATGAAGACCATAACAACACCACGAATAATGACCTATGCATCTCAGGCTTGGGCACCCATCTGAGAAAGTTCTCCAATCTATGAGTAACATCTTTTCTTACATTGAATATAATCAAATTAATGTTTGTCATGCACGCATAGTATTACAAAATCTTTACATACTTTCAATCTTATACATGTTGATATATGGGGTCCTTTAGCAGAAACTTCTGTGCATGGTTACAAATATTTTTTTACTATTGTAGATGACTTTTCTAGATTTACATGGATTTACCTAATGAACAATAAAACTAAGACTAGGTATGTTTTAAGGAGATTCATTAAGATGGTTAAAAACAATTTTAATGTTAATATCAAAATCATCATAACTGATAATGGGAAGGAATTTGCCTATACTGATTTCTATGATGAAAACGAGATAATTCACCAAACATCTTGCATAGAAACTCCACAACAAAATTTCATTGTGGAGAGGAAGCATCAACATATCCTCAATGTGGCACAAAGCTTACTTTTCTCTTCTAATATTCCTACTATTTACTGGTTTTACGTAGTTGCTCATGCAGTTCATATAATAAATAGAATATCTTTAAAAATTATTAATTACAAAACTCCCTATGAATTATTGTATGATATTGCACCCAATATGTTTGATTTAAAGGTCTTTGGTTCTCTTTACTTTGTTTCTACTTCTGAAAAATATAGAAGTAAGCTTGATGTGATGGCTAAAAAGTATGTTTTTCTGGGTTTTAAAGCTGGAACCAAAAGATACGTAATTCTAGACATTAAAACCAAAGAAATCCTAGTATCTAGAGATGTTAATTTCTATGAACAAATTTTTTCCTTTAAGGCAGAAAATGATAAAGAAATAGAAGACCATAACCAACAGGATCTATTTAACTACATAATTGACTTTCCTTATACATTGAATCAGGATCACTCTAATGAAGACAGTCAAGATGTAAATCAAAATTCTATTTTAGGAGAAAACAACAATCAAAACTTGAAGAAATAGAAGACCTCCTAGTTTCTTAAAGTACTACTTCATCAGGTCACTAATTTGGTTAATAAAAGGAATAGAAGACCATATTACATATCATCCACCCTTAGCTATGAGAAACTATATGAAAAACAACTACCTTACACTCTTGCTATTTCTAAAAATGTTAAACCACAGGATTATAAAGAAGCCAAAGACATTTCAGTTTGGCAAGAGGCCATGAAGTAGGAGATTCAAGCTTTGGAAGCCAACAAAACTTGAAGCATTACTAACCTGCCAAATGGAAAGAAACCCATCAGGTGTAAGTGAGTATATAAAATCAAGCGAAGAGCAGATGGGAGCATAGAGCGACACAAAGCTCGGCTTGTGGCGAAAGGATACATACAACTTGCAGAGACAGAATACCTGGATACTTTTTCTCCAATAACAAAGATAACAACGATCTGGGTCCTTTTAGCTATTGTTGCAACTCAAACTGGCACTTGAGGCAACTGGACGTGAACAACGCATTCCTCCATGGTGACTTGAACGAAGAGGTCTATATGACCCCACCACCTGGGGTATTACAGAAAATCCAAGACAAGTCTACAGGCTTCTTAAGTCTATATATGGATTAAAGCATGTCAGTCGTCAATGGTCCGTGAAGCTATCCTCATCCTTGAAGAATGATGGATTCATCCAATCCTCCTCTGACCACTCTCTATTCACCAAGAAGAGTGGTAAAAGCCTCACTACCTTGCTCATCTATGTGGATGACATCATTGTTACAGGAAACTCTTGCACTGAGATTGGCCAAATAACTAGATATCTCGATGAAGATTTCAAAGTGAAAGATTTAGGAGAACTCAAATTCTTCCTTGGGTTCGAAGTAGCACGAACAAAAGAAGGTATACACATCAATTAGAGAAAATACGCATTAGACCTCCTCACTAAGACTGGATTATTGGGTGCTAAACCTTCTCCTACTCCTATAGCAAAGAACACCAAAGAACTCTTCGAAGACGGGATCCCTTTGGAAGATATTTCATCTTATCAGCACCTTATTGGTAAACTAATCTACCTTAGCAACATGAGACCTGATATTGTTAGGTATCCAAGAGGGGGTTAACACTGGGAGATTTTCATCAATGGGGATAAACTAACAACTATATAAGGGAATACGATTCTACTTGTTACCCAAAACCTTAAGGCTAAGCGTTTGTGTGTCTTTCTCACTTATATGTTATTCAACCTTCCTATTTCTACTCAATGTAGGATTTCAACTCACCTTGAACTCCAAAAATCTCCCCCTCAAGTATGAGTTCCTTCCACATTGGCACACACTAGTCCCCCTCCAACAGAAGCATCACATCTTTTCGAGTGGTAAACTTACTTTGACTTGTACCACTGTCCTTTGACGGGACACGCTTACCTTAAACCCATATCAGGAAGACTTTCGATACAAGGATCCACCTTGACTTAGGATCCCTCACCTACTCCTTGTGGGCCAGATGAACCTGGTTCTAATACAATGTAGAAAGTGATTATGAGCCTAACTCACCCCTAAAGCCGGTTCAGAAGGTGAGGTTTACACCTCACTTATATACTATAGTTCGGCCTCATTTTTAGTCAATGTGGGATTTCCCAACAGATATAAATTATACCATTCAATTTTTAAGCCAATTCATACAAGCTCCTAGTACTCGACATATGAACGCTGCTCAGTGTGTGCTTAGATATATAAAAGGATCACCAGCACAAGGTCTGTTCTTCCCCAAGGACTTAGATATCCAGCTCAAGTCCTTCAGTGATTCGGATTGGGCAGCTTATTTGAATACACCAAAATCCACTACAGGATATTGCATCTTCCTTGGATCATCTCTCGTTAGCTAGAAATCAAAGAAGCAAAATACTATCTCCAAATCCTCTTGTGAAGCCGAATACAGAGCTCTCCCTACTACAACCTGCGAGCTCCAATGGCTGACATATCTCCTAAGAGACTTCAATACCTAAGGAGTTCCTGCTGCTGCTTTGTATTGCAACAATCAAGCTACGAGACACATTGCCTCCAATCCTAGCTTCCATGAATGAACCAAACACATTGAGATTGATTGTCATGTTGTTCGTAAAAAATTGCAAGTCAAATTATTCCAGTTGCTTCCCATATCATCTAAGCAGCAATTAGTAGATGTTTTTACCAAGCCTTTAGAATTATTAGCCTTTAGTCCTTTATTTCTAAGCTTGGCGCCTTAAATATCCACTGGCCAGCTTGAGGGGGTTGTTGGAATCCAACTATATATTTTAACCACGTAATAGCTTTGTAACAGTTTTGCGTTTTTCTCTCATTATATATATTCCTCATTACATACAAGGGCGGAGCCAGGGAGCCGTCCCTGTATGTAATGGTTTAGGGTTTAGGGTTTTGTCAAGCATTGCAGCAAAAATTTCAAGATATTTTGAATGCTTTGCATTTAGTTTCTAGCACAAAATTATTAATTCAAAGGTTACGAGATTGTGGTTGGGAAACACTATTTGAGAAAGTTAGCATTTTTTGTGACAAACAAGAAATTGAAATTCCATATATGAATGCTTCTTTCTCAAACATAATTAGATCTCGTCATCGAAAGGATGTTGTTACAGTTGAGCTTCACTATGGTGTGGACATATTTACTACTATAATAGATTATCAATTGAAAGAGTTGAATAATAGATTCAATGAACACACAACTGAGCTTCTCATATTGAGTACTGCTTTAGATCCTAAAGATAGTTACACAAATTTTAATGCTTCTAACATTTGTAAGCTAGTAGAAAAATTCTATTCTTCAGATTTTTCTGAGCAAGAGAAAATTCAATTAACATATGAATTACAATATTATGAACTTGATGTGCCTAAAGTACTAGAATTTCAGAATTTGTCTACTATTGCTGAGTTGTGTCAAAAATTAATGGATACTAGAAAGTCAGATATATATCCTTTGATTGATAGATTAATTCGGTTCATTTTGACTCTTCCTGTATCTACAGCAACAACAGAACGTACATTTTCTGCTATGAAAATTATTAAAACAAGGCTTCGAAATAGGATGGAAGATGATTTTCTTACTGATTGCATGATTGTTTACATTGAAAAAGAAATTGCTGCAAATTTCAATATAGATGTGATAATTGATGATTTTTATAACATGAAACATCGTCAAGTACAATTAAAAAATTATATGTATCATGTATATATTTGATCTTATATATAATTATTTATGTTGATTTTAAATATATGTAAATGATTTATAATTCATTAATAATTTTATTGATTATATTTATTTTTACTTGATAATTAATTTTAATATATATATATATATATATTAATTTTTTTTAATTACTCTGATTCGGTCCGGTCCCTCACCTAAAATTCCTGACTCCACTCCTATTACATATCAATAATACTCACTAAGTTCATTTTCTTCTATATATTTTTTCCTCTGATTGCCCTTGTTACGTTGCACTAGTTATTACAGTTTCTGCAACAAGGGAGAGATCGCAATATTATTCATAAATTAAAAAAAATATCCACTATTATTAAAAATATAAAAAAAAATATATTACTAAAATTTGAAACTATCATAAATCATATATAAAATTATTTTGTATAAAAGCTATATGAACTGTAAAAAATATTATATATTATCAATTATCCCAAAGTGTTATAAGAAATTATAAAATATTTAATCACAATACTTCTAATGTAGTCTAGTGCTTTTGAGTTCAACGGTTAAATATCATCATATTTTTACATTAACTTTTATAATTTTATACGTGTTCAATATATTGTCATCATTTATCAAACAAGTATTAGTAATATAAAAATATTGGTTAGAGCATAATTATATAAGACTAATATTATATATAAAAAAAATATTCGAATTTATTATAATGTTAAAAAAAGCAGAAAATTTTTTCTCTAATTATCACAAGATAACAAAAAAACTCCTTTTTTTTTTTAATTCATTTAACTTTCAAAAGTAAATAAATTTGCTACAAATGGAATTGAAAAATAAATACAATTAATTTATAATGTATCTATTACTTTTAGCTAAAATTAAGAATAGTCATACCTACTAATTAAGAAGTGTGACAATTATAAATATTTAGATCAATTAATTTTTTTTAAATAAGATTTTAGGAATAGTCATACCTAATAATTAAAAAGTGTCACAATTACTTTTAGTTAAGATTTTAGGAATAGTCATACCTAATAATTAAGAAGTGTGACAATTATAAAATTTTAGATTAATTAATTTCTAATTCTACATAGATACAAGACCTTAATATTTAAAGAGTATTCTTATTTTACTTTCATATCTTTTAAATATTGATATAAAATTGTTTTTTCCTTTTTTAACAAAGTATAACATGTTTGAAGTAAATATGTGTGTTTGAATATCTTTTTTAGTATTAACTCCTCTCATATCTTTATTTCAATCAAATTCACATGAACATTTATATCATCCTTCATCTTTACATCATACAAAGTTAGTTGACGTAAAATATAGTGAAGTCTTTACATGAGTAGACATATCTTCATATACATAAGTTTTTGCAAAAGATTTTGTTTCAACATAGCGAATCATGTTTTTCAATCGGTTATCCATTATTGAACCAATAATATTCTCAACTTGATCATTCATGATAAATCTAATAATTTAATATGTCATGTCTATATGTATAATTTATAAAAATATTATAAAAAAAAAATAAGCTTCCTAATTTCTTCAACATCCAATAATCTTCCATATAAATAATTCACAAAAAAATCCCTAAATCTTACTCGATCACCACTAATAGAAATATCACATTAGGCAAATTATACAAAATTATTTCACTTATTTATCATACTCATCAATTATACATGCAAAATTAATCTACATTTATCTATATTTTTGTTTATTATATACATCATAAACATTTAATTTTTCAATATATAAGTAAATTTCACTTTTTTTTAATGAAAGGTGAAATCCTATTTCACATTTTTATAGTTATTTAATACGTAAGTATTAATTAATATTCCTTCTATTTTACAAAATTTTTATATAACATTTTACATTAATCTTTAGGTAACATTAATAAAAATAGTGACGTTACCAATCAAATTAAATATACAGCAGCTAAGGATCAATAAAAAATAAAATCAATTAAAATTTTATAAAATATATTGAATACTAATATACGAACTAATGAGTTATAAAAAAATAATTAATCTTTCTAAACTATTTAATTAAAAATTTCAAGATTCAATATAATAACTATTAATAATCTCTCTTATTATTTCTTATAAAAAAATCATAAAGGTATTTTTAATTGGAGGTACTCCTTAATGTTTATATTGAATTTAAAATGAAAAACTATAATTCACTTAATGTTAAATAACATTTTTTTTTTTTTAATTTCGGTAGCATAACATTAAAAATATAATTTTTCTAAAAGTTAAATAATATATTTTTTATGGGATTAGACACGTAAACCTAATTCATACATTCAACAAAACAATAATAAATAACTAGTCACTATTACAAGCAAAGAAATCCAAATAACTACCAATAGTAAGTAACAAGAATATGATACTTTTGACGGATGGTTACTAAGCAATCCTCATTGTAAAGTTCAAATCATTACAAAATTATCACAATTTTTTTCTCCCTTATAACTTATGTTAAAACTCATAATTGAAATCAACTTTTCTCTAATGCATGCCAATAATAATTTGTTTCCATTATTTGTTATAATTGTCTACTTTCCGAATTATTAAAATTAAAACTTTGATTTAGGTTTTGTGTATGAATTTGAGATACTTGTTAAGTGTTATTTAGTTTTAGAAAATTCAAATATATTAATTTGAATTATCTTAATTTCAAATTGTTTTATTTTTTAAATACATTGTTCGGATAAAATAATTCAAATTTATTAAATTTTAATTTTGTATTTGAATAAGTATTTTAATTATCACCAAATATTAAATTTTATTTAATATTTGTAAGGATCCAGAGTGAGTTAACTCTAGAGAGGCAGCGAATTAAGTGATGAAGGGTGAAATTGTTTAATAAATCTTTAAAAAAAATTATAAATAGAAAAACTATACCTTTCAACTTTTATTATTTTAAAATCACTATCTTTCTAAAACTCCTTTTTTTCTAAACTTCTACCTTCTCTCTAACATTTCTCCCTCATCCTTCATCATTTCCAAGATCCAAGGATACCAAACTGAAGTTTGTGAGGAGTAGATAACTTCTAACCAATTAGAACTTTGATTTGGATAAGTTTTTCTTACTCAAAATCCCTTTTGGCCAAACTGTCCTTGGGGTTGCATGTGGACCAAACCTGCTTGCATGTGCCATTTTCTTCCTCCAAATTACTCTATGCTAGCTTAGGTTCTTAGTAGTGTATTTGGATTGTAAAACAGGTGTTTGGATAGCTAGTTAGAGCACTTGGGACTTTGTTCTATGGAGTGGAGTGCAAAGGCAGTTTCGAAGCAAAATAGGTATGGGAAGCTAGTCTAGGTTTAGACTTTTAGGATTTGGGGAAAACTTGAAATTTGGAACCTTACATGTGACTGTCTTTGAATTTGTGTCTGCTGGAATGAATCTGCTTAATGGTTTATGTGTTGTGTTGTAATTTTGTCCAATTGAGTTGTTGAATTGTGACCTTGGTTACAGTATAATTTTGAATGATTTCGTGAACTTATAAATTGTATGCTTGAGATATAATATATGCAGCAATTATGGTTCAAATCACTGGTGTGGAATTCAATTATTGAAATTTAGTTGAGTTATTGAATCTGATATATTTTGAAAGAGTAAAATGATATTGTGTTGATCTGCATAATGAAAGGAAAATTGGATTTTGCTTGTATGTAATTGTGCTCTTTGATTAAATGACCTTTTGACTTGCTTTGTGAATGAGTAAATAGTAGATGGATTGTTTGAAGTTATAATTGTATCCTGTTTTGACTTTATTTTGTGCTTAAATTAGGAATGACATAACATTCAATTTTTGTGTGGATCCTGTTTTGAATTCTTGAATCTGATATATTTTGAATTAGTGTGTGATCAAGTGAAATGGAACTAATTTGGATTTTTAGAAAAATCTACCTTGAATGGTTGACCCTCAATTTATGAAAATAGTCATAAATGGACCCCTTTTAAACCCCTAGCACTGCCTAAAAGGAAAACTAGGTCAAAGGATTTAAGGTCGATTCTCTACAGAATTCAAGTCTGCATAAGATCCATTGAGCAGATCGGGAGTTGCTGAGTGAACTAACTCTGTCTTAGAATAGTGAAATTTCTCTGTTTTGAAATATTTATAGGGTATCCAGACCTTAATGACTCTCTAAGTCACGTAAACTAAGATTGTAATGTGATGAAGGTTGATGGAGGTCTTACCAATTGTCTTTATGATAGTTGGTGAGGCTACCCTTATGTAAGATGGGTATGGTGATGTTTTGTGGATGATCCTGGAGTGAAAAGACTCAGTGGTCGACCGGTTAGGCCCGTGGTCCTGGAGTATACATCAGATGTTAGCCCTAGATATCTGAAATCCATACCGTCTTCCGAAAGGTGTCAGTCTTGATTGTGAATATGTTTGAAATGTGTAAAGCTTTTGGTAGGCCTTTACACTTGTATGAAATTTATGCTTACTATTGAATGATTTTATGAATTTTTTATGATTTATCTTATTTTCACTAGCTTACCTTTTTCCATTTTCTTTTATGTGTTTGTGAACATACTATGATCGTATTCTTTACAGGTGAGTAGATAATAGGGTAGGTGGTGATTCCTCGGTGGAAAGAGAATAGCTTAGACATGAAGATAAATATACAAAATTTAGTAATATAATATTAAATATTTTTATTATTCTTTTTTGGAAAAAAAATTTAATAGAAATAGTATTTACATTTGTGTGCTTGATATATGAATTGAATCTTTTAGAATAAGTAGTTATTTTAGATATGTTATATAGTACTTATGTATATAAATTAAGTATTTAGAATTAAATTTATTTATTTTTAATAAATCATATTTTGAATATATTACATATTAAATTATATTTAATATTTAATGATTAAAAATATTAATCCATATAAATTGATATTGGTTAAGATTAAGGCTACTATTTTGCAAAATTCTACTAAGATTCTTAAGTTTGAAAGAGGTTAAACTGATTGAAGTTGTTTTTACTAATATTAAAGAACACAAAAAATTTAGATAACATTAAAAAATATTTTAATCAGATTATTTTTTCCAACCACCATTAAAAAAAAATCTCTATCAAGATTGACAAAAAAAAATACTAATTAATTAAAAAACAATAATTTAATTGATGTCAATTTAAAAATAATTATAACTTATATAAATTTAAATAATTGTATTTAATCATAATTATATCAATAAAAAAATATCTCAATCAACTTTAACATAAAATAAACTCTAATAAAAATTAATTAAAAGAAGAAAAAAAAAACAGTTGTCAATATCTTAAAATTTTAATCTTATTAAATAATTATATATAAATTAGATCACTTTATTTTTTATATTATATATATATATATATATATTTTCAACCAAATTTCAAATACAAGTTACATTTATATAGAAATTATAATATTTTTTATAGTTTTAAAAAAATTCATATCATTTATTTTATTTATTAATGCAAAGTTTTTATAATAAAAATAATTTTCTTTTAATTTATAAGAGAAAAATCACGATTTTTAAAATTAATAAAGAAATCAACATTTTTGGTATATAAATAGTTAAATATTTATTATTTAATAAAAGTATATATTATTTTAATAATTCAAGTTTATCTTTCTGTATGATGTAAGTACAATTTGAATTCATCTCTATTTTATAATAAATTTTTATTGATAAAGTAATTAGAGGTATATTGTATGATTATTTTAATTTTTCATAATTTGAAATTATTTTATGAATATGAAATTCAAAATATTATTTATATTTTATAAGATTTATATTAAAATTTTAGATATATTTTATATAAAATAAAACAAAAACGTATAAAACAAATGTTTTTCAAACCTTTAGATGAATTATATAAATTGTAAAATATATTTTTTTATTATTAAAATTATAAAATATCTTTTATAAAGTAGAAAAATTATAAATTATAAAATAATATATTTGACGTGTAGTTACTTAAAAATAAATTTCATTTGCTTTAAAAAATTGATATTATATAACATAATATTATAATTTTTTTAAGTAAATAAAATTATATTTTTTTTATATTTAAAAAAAATACCCTAAAGAATGTGATACGTTCTATTTATTTAAAAAAAATTATATTGATAAAAATGAGATGTAAAGACATGAATAATTTGAATAATTTGAATGACTTCTTTTTTAATAAAAATATAATTTATGTAATTGTTATTATAAGAAAGTATAATTTATGTAATCGTTATTTATTTTGTATTTTACTAATAATTTTCAATTCATTTAAAAAAATATGAAAAGTAAAAATTATTACAAAACTACGAAAATGTGAATCTAATAAATTTGACAAAAATGAGATGTACATGTTCTAATAAAGACATGAATAATTTGAATGATTTATTTCTTAATAAAAGTATATCTTATGTAATTGTTACTGATTTGTATTTTAATGCAATTCATAATTAATTTGCAATACATTTAAAAAATACATAAATTGTGAAACTTATTAATCAACCAATAAAAATGACAATGATAGTGCTTGAACTTTTAAAGTTCAAAGTGTTAAAACTTAAAAATAATGTACTTTTTCTTTTGTCTCTAATATAATAACTCATCATAATTCTTGAAAATGACAATAAACATTCAAATTAAAATATTTAAACTTGAATTCAAATAGTATTGCTTAAGGTGAAAGATGGAAGGTCAATTAACATTAAATAATATTTAAATGTTATAAAAAGGACAATAGCACAATAATATATAATATTTGAACATTATCAAAGAGACAATAATATATAATATTTGAACATTATTAAATATTAAATTATAAAAATTTAAACTACTTAAACAAAATAATATATAATATTTAAAAATAAACTATTATGTTTATAATTTTTAGGCATATAACTTTATTTATATATAAAATTAAAAATATTTAAAATTTAATTTAAATTATATTACTTCAATATCTAAATATAAAATTAAAAAAATATATTAAAATGTATTCTATCATTTATTTTATTTTAAAGTTAAATATCTAAACAAAACACTTTTTTTCTTATTGAAAATATATTTTTATTATTATTAAAATATAAATGGAGGATAGAGTTAAGAGTTAAAAGTCTAAGCTTTGGCATAATGGAATGAAATCCAATTTATGTTTGATTATTTGTGAAGTCTAGACAGACTTAGTAGCATGAAAATCTAAGTTATGTTTGTTCATTTGAGATGCGTGAAGAGTTATATTTTTGTGTGTTATTCATTTATGTGTATATATTTCATTTATTCATACTTTCTTGGGGGTAGATGCGATCTATAAAGGAGGGTTTCTATGGTCTTTTACCTTGATCATGGGGATTTTAGAACAAGGAACCTCTCATTTGAGAATAGAAATGAGGGGCAACATGGTCAAGCTATACTATCCCGACTAGCTCCTATTAGACTCGTTCTGGTGAGAGTAGATTGATAGGGTTCTTCGATCCGGTTCATGTACCTCTAGACTACTCATATGCATTGCGATGGTACCACATGCATTCAAAGATAAGAGCGCATAAGAGCATTAATGCATTTGAGTTAATTGAGTTTGTGACTAAGTATATATTGGTGCGTGTGATGGTATGCATGTGATGTGTGTGTTTAGTTCTGTCTATTTTCTTATAAGTATTTATAACATATGTGAGATATATTCTTCACTCTTCTATTTCTATTTTTCGTATTTTTGTTTGAGTTGAACACTTTTATAGGTGAACATATATTTGAGAAGAACAAAGAGGAGTTAGTTGATGAAGCATAGGTTTTCTATACCTTAATTTTGTAAGTGCTCTTATTAGGTGTGATGTAGGGACATAAAGAGATTATTTTGAAGAAGTTGTTTTGAAGTTATTATGATTTTATCTTTAATAACTCATAAAGGCTAATTCAAGGCCTAATAATATTTTATTTGATTTTCTACATCTAAAAAGAGTTATTATTGTTACTGGATATACAGTGGTAGTGTGAAAGTGTTACATGTGCAGGCCCAACTACTGTTGCAGCAGGTTCTGAAGAGGTCAAGCCCAAAAGAATGATCCGCAAAACCAAAGAGATTCTAGGATTTATATATTATTAGTAATTGAATTGCATTACATGTTATTATTTTGCACTACATGTGTTATTATTAGGACCACTCATTACGTATCATGTTTGTTAGGATCATTCTGTTATATATTGGTTAGAATGAATGGAAAGGGCAGGCAAAAAGTTTATTCTCTTCCTTTCTTGTTATTCCTTAAGGAGGCAGTCTGTCCTCGAATTCAGTGCACACCATATTATTGTTACTAGATATACAGTGGTAGTGTGAAAGTGTATGTTTAGGAAAGTTCTGGCTAAGAAAGACTTGGTATTTAAGAGTGTCCCTTAGTGACCCACCTGTCTTTCTTAAAAACTTACCGAGTGTATTAATTTACGATCCACTATTATTGTTCGAGTATGCAATATTACTAATAGTAAGAATTTTAGTTTAAAATCTTTTTTCCTTGTTTTCGTAATTTATTTATGAACCGAATATATTTGAATTATTTTACTTTCATTTTTCGTAAATTTTATATTTATTAATTAAAAACTTCTTGAGATAGAAGAGTATTACACATGTATTCAGAGATAAGAGCATTAATGCATTTGAGTTAATTAAGTTTTTGACTGAGTATATATTGTTACGTGTGATGTGTGTGCATGATGTGTATGTGTTTAGTTTCTCCTATTTTCTTATAAGTATTTATAATATATATGAGATATATTCCTCACTTTCGTATTTGTATATTTGGTATTTTTGTTTGGGTTGAACACTTTTATAGGTGAACATATGTTTGAGGAGAACAAAGAGGAGTTGACTAAAGTATAAGTTTTCTATGTCTTGATTTCGCGGATACTCTTATTAGGTGTGAGGTCGGGGAATAGAAAAATTATTTATTTTAAAAAGTCTATTTGAAATTTATTATATTTTTATTATTAAGAACATATAAAGGCTATTTCAGCGTCTAATAATATTTTATTTGATTTTCTATATTTAAAAAAAAAAAAAAGTTATTATTGTTACCGAATATATAGTGTAGGAGTGTGAAAGTGTATGTGTAGGAAATTTCTGATTAGGAAAGACTTGGTATTTAAGAGTATCCATTAGTGACCCACCTCTCTTTTTTAGGAACTTATTGGGTGTACTGTTTTACGATTTACCGACGTTGTTCTAGTAAGCAATATTATTCATACTGAGTTTTATCTTAAAATCTTATTTCCTTATGTTTATAATTTTTTTATCTATGAAATAAATATATTTAAATTTTTTATTTTCATTTTTGGTACATTATATATTTATTAATTAAAAAAGTCTTATAATAGAAGGATATTACATTGTTAACAAAAGAAATTTCAGTTTTAGAAAATTCAAATAGATTTTATTGTCTTAATTTCAAATTGTTTTATTTTTTAAATATTTGAAGATTAAATTTGAATTTTCTTTTTTGAATAGAGTATTTTAATTATCACCTAATATTAAATTTATTTAATATTAAATTATATTTAATGATTAAAAATATTAATCTATATTATTTTTAAGTTAATATTTTTTAAGGCTATTATTTTACAAAAATCTACTCACATTTTTATGTTTAAAAGAGGTTTTTGTTGAATGAAACTAATTAAAGTTATTTTTGACTAATATTAAAGACCACATAATGTTTAGATAACATTAAAAAATGTTTTAATTAGATGAATTTTTTTCATCACCATTCAAAAAGAAAATCTCTAATCAAGGTTAAAAAAAAAATTAGTAATTAATTAAAAAATAATAATCTAATTGGTATCAACTTAAAAATAATTATACTTTATGTCAATTGAAATAATCATATTTAATCATGACTATATCGATAAAAAAAAATATCTCAATTAACTTTAACATATAATAAACACACTAATAGAAATTAATTAATATTATATATAAATTAGATCACTTTATTTTTCTTTTCTTTTTTATATTTTCAACCAAATTTCAAAAATAAGTTACACTTATATAAGAATTATAATATTTTTTTATAGTTTAAAAAAAAAACCTGTATTATTTATTTTATTTATTAATGCATATTTTTTATAATAAAAATAATTTCTATTTATAAAAAAAAATCACAATTTTTAAAATTAATAATGAAGTCAACATTTTTTACTACATATTCAAATATAAATAATTAAATATTTATTATTTAATAAAAATATATATATTATTTTAATAATTCTCTTTTTAAGATCTAAGTACAGTTTGAATCCATCTCCATTTTATAATAAAATTTTATTGATAAACTAATTAAAGGTATATTGTATGATTAATTTTAATTTTTCATAATTTGAAATTATTTAATGAACATGAAATTCAAAATATTAATTATATTTTATAAGATTTATATTAAAATGTTAGATATATTTTATATAAAATAAAACAAAAAAGTATTTATTCAAAAAATAAAAGAGAAAATAAAAACGTGTAAAATAAATATTTTTAAAACCTTTATATGAATTATATAAATTGTGCAATATATTTTTTTATTTTTGAAATTATAAAATATTTTTTTGAAAGTAGAAAAATTATAAATTATAAATAATATATATGACGTGTGGTTACTAAATATAAATTTTATTTGCTTTAAAAAAATTGATATTATATAATATAATATCATTATTTTTTTAAATAAATGAAATTATATTTTATTTTTATATTTAAAAAAAAACAATAAGTTAAAGAATTGATACATTATATTTATCTTAAAAAAAATTGACGAAAATGAGATATACTTATTCTAATAAAGACATGAAAAAATGACAAATTTGAATGACTTATTTCTTATGTAATTGTTAGTGATTTGTGTTTTAATGTAATTCATTATTAATTTACAATTTATTTAAAAGATGACATAAAGTGTGAAACTTATTAATCAATCAATAAAAATAAAAATGATAGTGGTTCAATTTTCAAAGTATTAAAATCTAAAAATCATTTAGTTTTTCTTCCATCTCTAATATAACATCTCATCGTAATTCTTAAAAATGACAATGAATATTAAAATCACAATATTTAAATTTGAATTCAAATAGTATTGTTTAACTTAAAAAATAAAAAATCAATTAATATTAAATAATATTTGAACGTTATCCAGAAAGACAATAATATATAATATTTGAATATTATAAAAAAAATAATATATAATATTTAAACGTTATCAAAATAGATAATAATATATAATATATAATATTTAAATATTATAAAAAAAATAATATATAATATTTAAACGTCATTAAAGAAATAATAATATATAATATTTGAACAATATTAAATATTTGAACATTAAATTATAAAAGTTTAAACTATTTAAACAAAATAGTAAATTAGTTTGTTTATAATTTTTACACATATAATTTTTTTTATATATAAAGTTAAAAATGTTTTTAAAATTTAATCTAAATTATATTACTTCAATATCTAAATATAAAATTAAAAAAAAATATTAAAAATGTATTTTATCATCTATTTTATTCTAAAGTTAAATATCTAAACAAAACATTGTTAAATGTTTTTTCTTTGACCAATAATAATTGAAAATATATATTTTTATTATTATTAAAATATAAATGGAGGATAGAGTTAAAAGTCTAAGCTTTGACTAGCAGTGTGAAATTTATGTCTAAGTAGAGGTTTAGTAGCATGAAAATCCAAATTATGTTTGGTCATTCGAGATATGTAAAGAGTTATGCTTTTGTGTTATGCATTTGTGTGTACATATTTTATTCATTCATACTTTTTTTGGGAGAGATTCGATCTATGGACAGTCTCTATGGTCTTCTACTTTGATGTTGAAGATTTTAGAGTAGGAAACCTCTCATTTGAAAGTTGAAATGAGGGGCAACCACAGTCAAGCTATACTATCCCAACTGACTCATGTTAGACTCATTCTGGTGAGAGTGGATTGATAGGGTCCTTAGATCCGGTTCATGTACTCCTCGACTACTCATATGCGTTGCGATAGTACCACATGCATTCAGAGATAAGAACACATAAGAACATTAATGCATTTGAGTTAATTGAGTTTGTAACTAAGAATGTATCGGTGCGTGTGATGGTATTCGTGTGATGTATGTGTTTAGTTCTATCTATTTTCTTATAAGTATTTATAACATATGTAAAATATATTTCTTACACTTCTATTTGTATTTTTGGTATTTTTGTTTGGGTTGAACCCTTTTATAGTTATATATAAATGTTAATTTTATCAAATAATTATATATAAATTAGATCACTTTATTTTTCATATTTTTTTTATATATTTTCAATCAAATTCAAAAACCAGTTACACTTATATAAGGAATTATAATATTTTTTTATAGTTTTAAAAAAATCCCCATATCATTTATTTTATTTATTAATACAAAGTTTTTATAATAAAAATATTTTTTTTTCTAATTTATGAGAGAAAACCACGATTTTTAAAATTAATAAAGAAGTCAATATTTTTCTGTTGCATATCTAATATATAAATAGTTAAATATTTATTATTTAATAAAAATATATATTATTTTAATAAATCAAGTTTCTCTTTCTGTATGGTGTAAGTAAATGAAATTATATTTTATTTTTATATTTTAAAAAAATTATCCAAAAGATTATAATACATTATATTTATGTTAAAAAAAATTGTGTTAACCAAAAATAAAATGAGATGTACATGTTCTACCATTTGAATGACTTGTTTGTTAATAAAAATATATATGTTTCAATGCAATTCAATATTAATTTGCAATTTATTTAAAAAATGATATAAAATGGGAAACTCGTTAATCAACCAATAAAAGTAACCGTGTTTCAAAGTAACAGTGCTTCAAGTTCCAAAGTGTTAAAACCTAAAAATCATGTAATTTTTCTTTCATCTCTAATATAATAACTCATCATTCCTTGAAAATGACAATAAACACTAAAATCATAATATTTAAACTTAAATTCAAATAATAATATTTAAATTGAAAAATGAAAAAGTATTTAACATTAAATAATATTTGAACGTTATGAAATATTTGAATATTAAATTATAAAAACTTTAAACTACCTAAATATTTAAAAATAAACTAATATTTATAATTTTTATGCATATAACTTTATATATAAATGTGTGATGTGTGTGCACATGCGTAGGTTTAGTTCTATCTATTTTCTTATAAGTATTTATAACATGTGATATTTTTAGTATTTTTATTTGGGTTGAACGCTTATATAACATAAGTTTTTTATGTCTTGATTTCGCGCATGCTCTTATTAAGTGTGAGGTCAAGGAATAGAAAGATTATTTATTTTAAAAAAGTTTATTTGAAATTTATTATATTTTTATTATTAAAGGTTAATTCAAAGTCTAATAATATTTTATTTGATTTTTTATAAGGGAAGAGATTTATTATTATTATTATTATTATTATTATTATTATTATTATTATTATTATATTAAAAGATATATAATTTATTATTATTACAAAATTTCTTAATTATTTTGAATTTATTATTATTATAAAATAAAAATGAAAATAAATATTATTATTAATATATTTTTAAATTATTATTATTATAATAAAAAAAATAAAAAATAAGAAAAATATATATTATTTTAATATTATTAATAATTTTTAAAATTAAAATAAATAATTATTAATAATTTTATCTAATATTTATTATTATTATTAATTATTTACTATTTTAATATTATATTAATTTTTATTGTTATAATAATATATATAATCTTTTATATAAAATAAATAATGATTTATGTATAATATACGAAACTTTCTTCTTCTTTCTTCATACTTAATAACAGAAAGTTAAGGGAAGTAAATTTTTTTCAATTTCTTGATTTTATGCATCGATCTTCTCATTTTCTTTGCGGATCCCCTATCTCTACCTTTTCATCCACAGATCCAAACAAAGTATTAGTAACCTACCTATCTTTTCTAAAAATTTACTTAGTGTACTGATTCATTGTCTATCATCATTATTCTAATAAACAATATTACTTATACTCAGTTTTATTTTCAAATCTTATTTTCTTATTGTCATAATTTTTTATTTATAAATCAAATATATTTAAATTCTTTTATTTTCATCTTTCGTAAATGCTATATTTATTAATTAAAAATATATTGGAGTAAAAGGATTTTACAATGTTAACAAAAGAAATTTCAGTTTTAAAAAATTCAAATATATTAGTTTTAATTGTCTTAATATCAAATTATTTTATTTTTTAAATACATTATTAGGAGAAAATAATTCAAATTTATTAAATTTGAATTTTCTTATTTGAATAAAATATTTTAATTATCACCAAATATTAAATTTATTTAATAATTAAAAATATTAATCCATATTATTTTTTAAGTTGACATGGGTTAAGGCTACTATTTAATTGATGTTGTTTTTACTAATATTAAAGACCACAAAAAGTTTAGATAACATTAAAAAATATTTTAATTAGATGAATTTTTTCCAACCATCATAAAAGAGAAAATCTCTATCAAGGTTAGAAAAAAAAAGTATTAATTAATTAAAAAACAATAATCTAATTGATATCGATTTAAAAATAATTATACTTTATGTTAATTATGTTAATTGAAATAATTATATTTAATTATAACTATATCAATAAAAAAATATCTCAATCAACTTTAATATAAAATAAACTCTAACAAAAATTAATTAAAAAAAAAAAAGTAATTATCAATATTGCAAAATTTTAATTTTATCAAATAATTATATATAAATTAGATCACTTTATTTTTCATATTTTTTTATATATTTTCAATCAAATTCAAAAACCAGTTACACTTATATAAAGAATTATAATATCTTTTTATAGTTTTAAAAAAATCTCCCATATCATTTATTTTATTTATTAATACAAAGTTTTTATAATAAAAATATTTTTTTTTCTAATTTATGAGAGAAAATCACGATTTTTAAAATTAATAAAGAAGTCAACATTTTTCTGTTGCATATCTAATATATAAATAGTTAAATATTTATTATTTAATAAAAATATATATTATTTTAATAAATCAAGTTTCTCTTTCTGCATGGTGTAAGTAAATGAAATTATATTTTATTTTTATATTTTAAAAAAATTACCCTAAAGATTATAATACATTATATTTATGTTAAAAAAAAATTATGTTAGCCAAAAATAAAATGAGATGTACATGTTCTACCATTTGAATGACTTGTTTGTTAATAAAAATATATCTGTTTAAATGCAATTCAATATTAATTTGCAATTCATTTAAAAAATGATATAAAATGGGAAACTCGTTAATCAACCAATAAAAGTAACCGTGTTTCAAAGTAACCGTGCTTCAAGTTCCAAAGTGTTAAAACCTAAAAATTATGTAATTTTTCTTTCATCTTTAATATAATAACTCATCATTCCTTGGAAATGACAATAAATACTAAAATCATAATATTTAAACTTAAATTCAAATAATAATATTTAAATTGAAAGATGAAAAAGTAGTTAACATTAAATAATATTTGAATGTTATAAAATATTTGAATATTAAATTATAAAAAGTTTAAACTACCTAAATATTTAAAAATAAACTAAGTTTTATAAATTTTATGCATATAACTTTATATATAAACGTGTGATGCATGTGCGCATGATGCGTAGGTTTAGTTCTATCAATTTTCTTATAAGTATTTATAACATAAGTAAGTGAGATTATTTCTCACTCTTCTATTTGTATTTTTAGTATTTTTGTTTGGGTTGAACGCTTATATAGGTGAACATATGTTTTAGGAGAATAAAGAAGAGTTGACTGAAGTATAAATTTTTTATGTCTTGATTTCGCGGATGCTCTTATTAGGTGTGAGGTCGAGGAATAAAAAGATTATTTATTTTAACAAAGTTTATTTGAAATTTATTATATTTTTATTATTAAGAACATAAAGGTTATTTCAACGTCTAATAATATTTTATTTGATTTTTCATAAGAGAAGAGATTTATTATTATTATTATTATTATTATATAAAAAAGATATATAATTTATTATTATTACAAAATTTCTTAATTATTTTGAATTTATTATTATTATAAAATAAAAATGAAAATAATTATTATTATTAATATATTTTTAAATTATTATTATTATAATAAAAAAATAAAAAATAAGAAAAAATATATATTATTTTAATATTATTAATAATTTTTAAAATAAAAATAAATAATTATTAATAATTATATCTAATATTTATTATTATTATTAATTATTTATTATTTTAATATTATATTAATTTTTTATTATTATAATAATATATATAATCTTTTATATAAAATAAATAATGATTTATGTATAATATACGAAACTTTCTTCTTCTTTCTTCACACTTAATAACAGAAAGTTAAGGGAAGTAAAATTTTTTTTTCAATTCCTTGATTTTATGCATCGATCTTCTCATTTTCTTTGCGGATCCTCTATCTCTGCCTTTTCATCCATAGATCCAAACAAAGTATTAGTAACCTACCTATCTTTTCTAAGAATTTACTTAGTGTACTGGTTATACTCAGTTTTATCTTCAAATCTTATTTTCTTATTTTCATAATTTTTTATTTATAAACCAAATATATTTGAATTCTTTTATTTTTATCTTTCGTAAATGCTATATTTATTAATTAAAAATATATTGGAGTAAAAGGATTTTACAACGTTAACTAAAGAAATTTCAGTTTTAAAAAATTCAAATATATTAGTTTTAATTGTCTTAATATCAAATTGTTTTATTTTTTAAATACATTATTAGGAGAAAATAATTCAAATTTATTAAATTTGAATTTTCTTATTTGAATAAAATATATTAATTATCATCAAATATTAAATTTATTTAATAATTAAAAATACTAATCCATATTACTTTTAAGTTGATATGGGTTAAGGTTACTATTTAATTGAAGTTGTTTTTTACTAATATTAAAGACCACAAAAAGTTTAGATAATATTAAAAAATATTTTAATTAGATGAATTTTTTCCAACCATCATAAAAAGAGAAAAATCTCTATCAAGGTTAGAAAAAAAAGTATTAATTAATTAAAAAACAATAATCTAATTGATGTCGATTTAAAAATAATTATACTTTATGTTAATTATGTTAATTGAAATAATTGTATTTAATCATAATTATATCAATAAAAAAAATATTGTTACCACTATTTGAAGATTGGACAACTCTACACATATATTGAAGTGTTTTAATAATGATCAAGAAAATAAAAAATCAGGACATCAAAGATAATTCAAGAAAACTAAAGGAAGCTCAAAGATTTACAAGAAAACTCAAGTTGGAAGCAAGCTCAAAGACATAGAAGACTTAGCTTATAGTTGGGAGTGATTGATATCAAAAGGTAATCATCACTCAGTTCAGAGTGTTTTCTCAAGAAAACTGTTTTTCGAATAATTATATTTCTCACTGAAATAATCGATTATGTAATCGATTATGTGATTTTAAAAATAAATAGCTTGCGGCAATAATCGATTATGTGATTTTAAAAATAAATAGCTTGTTGCAATAATCGATTATTTCCATAACATAATCGATTATGTTCGGAGATTTTTGAAAAATAAACGTTGCGAAAAATCCTCCGAAAATTAAAAGAGTATCTTGATTTTTATTTTGTGAACGTTGTGAGGCTCTGAAAGAGTAAAACGTGTGATTTCAAATTAAAATAAAGATTTTATTTTATTTGGGAATATTTGTCTATTTAAGAAGCATATCAGGGTTTTTTAGAAACACACCTAACTGATACATTCTTTACAACATTCTTTTCTGAAAAGCTTTACACTTTTTCTCTGAGTATCTTGAGCCACAAAATTTCATGTTTTGAAAGTGAGAATATTTTTCTGTGCATTAATCTTTCTGTGAAAAATCTTGAGGATACTCTGAGCAGAGCAGGTGCTACAATTTGAAAGCTTCACTCTCAGGTGATATTTTTCTTGTTTATGTTCATCTTTTGAGGCTGTTCAAAGGAGGTGTTTTCTCTTTCCTTGTGTGATTCAAGGAAAGTGTTTCATTCCTTGTGGGACTCAAGGAATGTGTGGTAATCTCTTGTGGGGTTTCAAGAGACTGTGAGGTCTATCTTTAATTTTGTATTTTTGCATGTTTCACTTGTGATTAGTGGTTGTAAAAATTCTGATAGTATAAATCTCTGGTGTTATCTTTCTCTTTCCCTTATCTTTTAATTTTTCTTTATAAAATATCTGTTACACTAATTATTTCAAGAGGGTCAAAATTTGAATTAAATAAACGCTAAAAGTTTTATTTTTTATTCCATCAATTCACCCCCGCTTGATGCTACTTGGTAACAAATATCTCAATCAACTTCAATATAAAATAAACTCTAATAAAAATTAACTAAAAAAAAAGCAATTGTCAATATTGCAAAATTTTAATTTTATCAAATAATTATATATAAATTAGATCACTTTATTTTTCATATTTTTTTTAAATATTTTCAATCAAATTCAAAAACCAGTTACACTTATATAGGAATTATAATATTTTTTTATAGTTTTAAAAAAATCTTCATATCATTTATTTTATTTATTAATACAAAGTTTTTATAATAAAAATATTTTTTTTCTAATTTATGAGAAAAAAATCACGATTTTTAAAATTAATAAAGAAGAAGTCAACATTTTTCTGTTACATATCTAATATATAAATAGTTAAATATTTATTATTTAATAAAAATATATATTATTTTAATAAATCAAGTTTCTCTTTCTGTATGGTGTAAGTAAATGAAATTATATTTTATTTTTATATTTTAAAAAAATTACCCTAAAGATTATAATACATTATATTTATGTTAAAAAAATTGTATTAGACAAAAATAAAATGAGATGTACATGTTCTACAATTTGAATGACTTGTTTGTTAATAAAAATATATCTGTTTCAATGCAATTTAATATTAATTTGCAATTCATTTAAAAAATGATATAAAATGGGAAACTCGTTAATCAACCAATAAAAATAACCGTGTTTCAAAGTAACCGTGCTTCAAGTTCCAAAGTGTTAAAATCTAAAAATCATGTAATTTTTCTTTCATCTTTAATATAATAACTCATCATTCCTTGGAAATGACAATAAATACTAAAATCATAATATTTAAACTTAAATTCAAATAATAATATTTAAATTGAAAGATGAAAAACTAGTTAACATTAAATAATATTTGAACGTTATAAAATATTTGAATATTAAATTATAAAAAGTTTAAACTACCTAAATATTTAAAAATAAACTAAGTTTTATAAATTTTATGCATATAACTTTATATATAAACGTGTGATGCAAATGCGCATGATGCGTATGTTTAGTTCTATCTATTTTCTTATAAGTATTTATATCTATCTATTTTCTTATAAGTATTTATAACATAAGTGAGATTATTTCTCACTCTTCTATTTGTATTTTTAGTATTTTTGTTTGGGTTGAAAGCTTATGTCTTGATTTCGCGGATGCTCTTATTAGGTGTGAGGTCGAATGGAAAGATTATTTATTTTAAAGAAGTTTATTTGAAATTTATTATATTTTTATTATTAAGAACTGATAAAAGTTATTTCAATGCCTAATAATATTTTATTTGATTTTCCACATCTGAAAAAAAAAAGTTGTGTGGGAGTGTGAGAGTATGTGTAGAAAAGTTTTGATTATGAAAGACTTGATATTTAAAAGAAGAGGTTTATTATTATTATTATTATTATTATTATTGTTATTATTGTTATTATTATTATATAAAAAAATATATAATTTATTATTATTATAAAATAAAAATGAAAATAAATATTATTATTAATATATTTTTAAATTATTATTATTATAATAAAAAAATAAAAAATAAGAAAAATATATATTATTTTAATATTATTAATAATTTTTAAAATAAAAATAAATAATTATTAATAATTTTATCTAATATTTATTATTATTATTAATTATTTATTATTTTAATATTATATTAATTTATTATTATAATAATATATATAATCTTTTATATAAAATAAATAATGATTTATGTATAATATACGAAACTTTCTTCTTCTTTCTTCACACTTAATAACAGAAAGTTAAGGGAAGTAAATTTGTTTTAATTCCTTAATTTTATGTATTGATCTTCTCATTTTCTTTGCGGATCCCCTAGTTCATTGTCTATCGTCATTGTTTTAATAAACAATATTACTCATACTCAAGTTTTATCTTCCAATCTTATTTTCTTATTTTCATAATTTTTTATTTATAAACAAAATATATTTGAATTCTTTTATTTTCATCTTTCTAAATTTTATATTTATTAATTAAAAATATATTGGAGTAAAAGAATTTTATAGTGTTAACAAAAAAAATTTTAGTTTTAATAAATTCAAATATATTAGTTTTAATTGTCTTAATATAAAATTATTTTATTTTTTAAATACATTATTAGGAGAAAATAATTCAAATTTATTAAATTTAAATTTTCTTATTTGAATAAAGTATTTTAATTATCACCAAATATTAAATTTATTTCATAATTAAAAATATTAATTCATAATATTTTTAATTTGATATGGGTTAAGGCTATTATTTTGCAAAATTCTACTAAGATTCTTTTTAAGTTTGAAAGAGGTTTTTCTTGAATGAAACTAATTGAAGTTGTTTTTGACTAATATTAAAGACCACTTTAACATTAAAATATATTTTAACTAGATAAATTTTTTCCAACTATATCAAGGTTAGAAAAAAAATGTACTAATTAATTAAAAAACAGTAATCTAATTGATGTCGATTTAAAAATAATTATACTTTATGTTAATTGAAATAATCGTATTTAATCATAACTATATCAATAAAAAAATATCTCAATCAATTTTAACATAAAATAAAATCTAATAAAAATTAATTTAAAAAAAAAAACAATTGTCAATATCCCAAATTTTAATTTTATCAAATAATTATGTATAAATTAGATCACTTTATTTTTCATATATTTTTTTATATATTTTCAATTAAATTTCAAAAACCAGTTATACTTATATAGGAATTATAATATTTTTTTTATAGTTTTAAAAAAATCCCCATATCATTTATTTTATTTATTTTATTTATTAATACAAAGTTTTTATAATAAAAATATATTATTTTTTCTAATTTAGGAGAGAAAATCACGATTTTTAAAATTAATAAAAAAGGTCAACATTTTTCTGTTACATATCTAATATATAAATAGTTAAATATTTATTATTTAATAAAAATATATATTATTTTAATAACTCAAGTTTCTCTTTCTGTATGGTGTAAGTAAATGAAATTATATTTTATTTTTATATTTTAAAAAATTACCCTAAAGATTATAATACATTATATTTATGTTAAAAAAAATTGTGTTCAACAAAAATAAAATGAGATGTACATATTCTATAATTTGAATGATTTGTTTGTTAATAAAAATATATTTGTTTTAATGTAATTCAATATTAATTTGCAATTCATTTAAAAAATGATATAAAATGGGAAACTCGTTAATCAACCAATAAAAGTAACCTGTGTTTTAAAGTAAGAGTACTTCAAATTCCAAAGTGTTAAAATCTAAAAATCATGTAATTTATCTTTCATTTCTAATATAATAACTCATCATATCATAATTCTTGGAAATGACAATCAATATTAAAATTATAATATTTAAACTTAAATTTAAATAATAATATTTAAATTAAAAGATGAAAGACTAATTAACACTAAATAATATTTGAACATTTATGAAATATTTGAACATTAAATTATAAAGTTTAAACTATCTAAATATTTAAAAATAAACTAATATGTTTATAATTTTTATGCATATAACTTTAAGAGTGTATGTTTAGAAAAGTTCTAGATATGAAAGATTTTGTATTTAAGAGTGTGTCTTAGTGACCCACCTCTCTTTCTTAGAAACTTACCAGGTATATTAATTCACGGTCTACAATATATTTGAATTCTTTTACTTTCATTTTTTGTAAATTTTATATTTATTAATTAAAAACATATTGGGATAGAATGGTGTTCCACATGCATTCAGATATAAAAGCATAAGAACATTAATGCATTTGAGTTAATTGAGTTTGTGACTGGGTATGTATTGCTACGTGTGATGCGTGTGTGCATAAGAGTGTGTTTAGTTCAACCTATCTTCTTATAAGTATTTATAACATATGTGAGATTATTCCTCACTCTTCTATTTGTATTTTTGTTTGGGTTGAACACTTATATAGGTGAACATATGTTTGAGGAGAACAAAGAGGAGTTGACTAAAGCATAATTTTTTATGTCTTGATTTTGCAGATGCTCTTATTAGATGTGAGGTTGAGGAATAGAAAAATTATTTATTTTAAAGAAGTCTATTTAAAAATTATTATATTTTTATTATTAAGAACTTATAAAAGCTATTTCAACGCCTAATAATATTTTATTTGATTTTTCATATCTGAAAAAAAGATTTATTATTGTTACTGGATAACACTGTGGAAGTGTGAAAGTGTATGTTTAGAAAAGTTCTGATTAGGAAATAGTTGGTATTTAAGAGTATTCCTTAATGACCCACCTATCTTTTTCAGGAAAAACAATATTACTCATACTTAATTTTATCTTAAAATCTTATTTCCTTATTTTCATAATTTTTTATTTATCAAATAAATATATTTAAATTCTTTTACTTTCATCTTTCGTAAATTTTATATTTATTAATTAAAAATGTTTTGAATACAAAGATTTTACATAATTAACAATAGAAATTTTAATTTTAAAAAATTCAAATATATTAATTTTAATTATCTTAATTTTAAATTATTTTATTTTTTAAATACATTATTTGGAGAAAATAATTTAAATTTATTAAATTTGAATTTTTTTATTTGAATAAAATATTTTAATTATCACCAAATATTAAATTTATTTAATATTAAATTATATTTAATAATTAAAAATATTAATCCATATTATTTTTAAGTTGATATGGGTTAAGGCTACTATTTTACAAAATTTTACTAAGATTCTTTTAAATTTGAAAGAGGTTTTTCTTGAATGAAACAAATTGAAGTTGTTTTTGACTAATATTAAAGACCACAAAAAATTTAGATAACATTAAAAAAATATTTTAATTAGATGAATTTTTTCCAACTACCATAAAAAAGAGAAAATCTCTATCAAGGTTAGATAAAAAAAAGTACTAATTAATTAAAAAACAATAATCTAATTGATGTCGATTTAAAAATAATTATACTTTATATATATATATAAATAAAGTATAATTATTTTTAATAAAAATTAATTTAAAAAAACAATTGTAAATATTCTAAAATTTTAATTTTATTAAATAATTATATATAAATTAGATCACTTTATTTTTTATATTTATTTTTTATATTTATTTTTATATATTTTCAACCAAATTTTAAAAATCAGTTACACTATATAGGAATTATAATATATTTTTTTATATTTTTAAAAAAAATCCATATAATTTATTTTATTTATTAATGTAAAGTTTTTATAATAAAAATAATTTCTTTTTTTTTTAATTTATAAGAGAAAATCATGATTTTTAAAATTAATAAAAAAAAAGTTAACATTGTATATCTAATATATAAATAGTTAAATATTTATTATTTAATAAAAATATATTATTTTAATAAACCAAGTTTTTTCTAATTAAAGGTATATTGTATTATTAATTTTAAACTTCCATAATTTGAAATTATTTTATGAACTTGAAATTCAAAATATTAATTATATTTTATAAGATTTATATTAGAATGTTAGATATATTTTATATAAAATAAAATAAAAAATATTTATTCAAAAAAATAAAAAATAAAACAAGTGTAAAACAAATATTTTCAAATCTTTATATGAATTATATAAATTATAAAATATATTTTTTTATTATTCAAATTATAAAATATATTTTTGAAAGTAGAAAAATTATAAATTATAAAATAATATATTTGAGATGTGGTTACTAAGAATAAATTTCATTCGCTTAAAAAAAATTGATATTATATAGAATATTATTATTATTATTAAGTAAATAAAATTATATTTTATTTTTATATTTTAAAAAAAAATTACCCTAAAAATATAATATATTATTTTAAAAAAAAATTGTGTTGATAAAAATAAAATGACATATGTTTGAATGCAATTTACTATTATAATTTATTTAAAAAATATATGAAATGAGAAATTTGTTAATCAATCCATAAAAGTAATTATGCTTCAAGTTCCAAGTTGTAAAGTGAAAAAACCTAAAAATAATGTAAGTTTTTTTCCCTCTCTAATATAATAACTCATTATAATCTTTGGAAATGACAAGAAACAGTCCCAACATTTATAAATTTGAATTCAAATAACAATGTTCAAAACGAAAGATGGAAGGCTAATTAACGTTAAATAATAATTTAACATTATCAAATATTTGAAATTAAATTATAAAAATTTAAACTATCTAAATATTTAAAAATAAATTAATATGTTTATAATTTTTATACATATAACTTTATATATAAATAGAAATCTTTAAAGTTTAACCTAAATTATATTACTTCAATATTTAAATATAAAACTAAAAAAAATATTAAAAATGTATTTCATCATCTATTTTATCCTAAAATTAAATATCTAAACAAAACAAGTTAAAGTTTTTTTTGGCCAAATAATAATTGAAAATGTATTTTTATTATTATTAAAATATAAATGGAAGACAGGGTTAAAAGTTATGTTCTGAGAGAACTGACACGAGTTTTAGACAAGTTGATAAAATAGATCTAAGTGCAGTATTGTGTGCAACAGCTTTCAAGCAAAGTTACTTTCAGTTCAATCTCTCTCTCACTCTTACATCTAAATATTATCAAATGTCAGATGCCAGATTTTTCCTGTTCAAACCACATCTCCATGTACTTCTCACTCACCCACATCAAAACTGACTTCTCCCATCACCACCAAATCAAAATTTTCCATTCAACTTTAATAATAATTTATTTTTAATCATATTTAATTGATTTTATCCTTAACCATTAAACTTTTGTTTTTCATAGGTTAGATTTTTAGAAAATTTAAAAAATACCGAAAACAATTATAGAAATATGTAACAATTGGTATAGAAAGCAAATGAGATTCGGTTCCGAAACAAATTAAATTAAAACTAAAAAACAAAAGAGGAAAACAGATAAACCTTCCTCAAAATTACCAGAAAGGAACTACTCACAAGCTTCCAACCAACCCCATTGATCTTCCCCAACAAACAAAATCTCAATGTCATAATTGGTGTCATTCCTCAAGTGTGGTCTGGTCTCTTTTTTCTCAGCAAATGTCATCTTTCTTGTTCCCATTCCCATTCACCAACAACCCTTTCTTTTCATCATCTTTCTCATTTCTAAGACCATTGCAACTACCCATCTCCACCCTTGTCAGTTTCTCAGCCTTCAGGGCCTCAGCTTCCCAATCTGTCTTCATCAACACAACATACAGGATTGACACTGCACATGCCACCTGGGCCGACAGAAGCCCAAACCAAAGCCCACCAAACCCAACCTTGAACCAAAAGGCCAGGCCCACCGCCACCGGAGTACCCACAAAGTAGAATGAGCCTAAGTTTATATGAGCCCCCACACCGGGCCGGGCAGTACCCCTCAGGATCCCACAGCCTGTGGTTTGTGGGCAGTTCCCAAGCTCACACAAACCCATAATTGGCATCACTGAGGCAACCAAGGCTTTGACTGGTTCATCTTTTGTGAAAAGCCCAGCCCATCTTTGACCCAATATCACAGTCCATGTCACATTGATGAAGCCTATCACAAATGCACATCCTAAGGCAACCATTGCTGCTAGCTTTGCTTTGTATGGTTTCCCAGCTCCAAGCTCATTCCCTACCTGCATATTTTGAAGTGCTTTATGGCAAATTTCATGTGTATATTTCAAAAGGTACATCATACCACTTCTTTGTGCAAGTTAACTTTTGGAGTAAACAGAAATGTAGCAAGATACTATATCAAGTACCAACTAGTTTGAAGGGTCCCACAGAAAATAGTGGAGTCATATGAAGATTGATGGTTAAATTATTTGGTCAAATGAAAATCCATGATGCCCCTTCTATGCAAGCCTAGGAGAATTGCACTTACAAGTAATTAATTAGTTTTTGTTTTGTCCTGTCACATTGCAAAGTGTGACCTAAATGGTCCATATACTCGACCTATTTATACCTCAACAGGCACAAACTAAATGATTCTCTCTATTTTATTTTCCCCTTTTTGTCGTTTTATATCTCTTATAAATTTATTATTTTCATTTTTATAGTCCCAAAAGAAGAAAAGATAACACACTCAGGGTGTAAACCTCAGATAGAAAAAGAAAAAAAGCGAAAAGAACCTACTGTTGCCACTGATTTCTGATGACTCTGATAAAACCATTAAGACAGTGAAAAAAGAAAAAAAAAGAAATTATCAAATCAACTAATGCATCACCTTCATCATTATCATTATCATTATTCATCAACATCATAATGATTCCAACCTGTTTTATGATCCTTTAACAAACCTGTAAAATTGTGTAAACTGAAAATAAAAAGAAAACTTATACTGTTGTCAATGAATATTTATGTCTTGCCTGAAAGGTTAAAGCTATGCTTAGTGGTTTGTTTAGGACTGTTTGAAGACTAAAGTGAAAATGCATGTGTGGAGGAAGGCCATTTAATGCCTTCCAAATCTGTTTAGGACTGTTTGAAGACTAAAGTGAAAATGCATGTGTGGAGGAAGGCCATTTAATGCCTTCCAAATCTGTTTAGTCAATCAATATTATTATGTTTGATTTAAGTGTTTAACCAAACAAAAACAGAAATAACATAATAAAAGAATACTTCCATTTTAGCCATATACAACAAACAAACAAAAGAAAGTTAAGAAAAATGCAGTTTTGGACCAAGTAACATTCTCTTCAAGCTTATAGACTAATCTATCATGGTATTAACTACCATTTATGATTGGACAACTACATTAAATTTTTAAACCAATAAGAAAATGCAGATTTGAATTTATCCTGTCACTTTGACTTCAAACCCCATTTCAATAAGCTAAACTGCTAAAAGTAAATTGTTTGTTCCTGCTCACAATTTCTAACACCAAATCACACAGACAGAAAAAGGGGAAAAAACAAACCAGCCAAGCTAACTGCAATCTGCAACCACTCTCCAGTCCCTATCTTCCCTTGTCTCAGCCAACCCAACTGGTTAAAAAAGGTAAAAACTGAACTATGAACCACTCAAACTAGGATAAAAACAAAAACCCAACATGGTCAAAATGAGTTTTCTTTTTCTCCTGTCAACATTATATTTAATAAAATAACTTGTCCATTGCATACACTCAATTGACATCTTTGGTTTTCTCTCCCTACTTCTTATACTACAATCTAATTTGCCCTTATTTACACAGTCCATGTAGTTGTGACTGTGAGATGAAGATCAGACAGTTCATGCTTTTGAATGTGTGAAAATTTCACTACAGACAATCTCCATCCCTCTCCCTAGGTGGTGTAGGGGGACACATGACATGAGTATCCATGATTCATTTTTGAATGAAAAAAATAATACAACAAATAATACAATAAAGTATTGTATAGAGAGGCTTACCCTGGCAGAAACACACCCCGCAAGTGCCATGGGGACAGTGTACATCATGCTTGTTGTCTGAATCAGAATACCAGTTGCAGCCACAGCTAGTGTTGGACGTGGCAGGTACCCAGCCAACACAGTCACAATCTCGTACCACCACCACTCTAAACATATCATAAGGCAACTAGGTACAGCAAACCCCATCAACTGCCCCAACCCAGAAAACACCCCAGCCACCACTCCCCCTCCACATCCCCACTTCAACACCATCTCCCTCTTCCTGCACACACACAGATATACTGCCATGAGCACTACCATGTTTAGATTGGTCAGCACAGAAGCCATGGCCACCCCTGGCACCCCCAGCTCCATCACCACCACCAACAAATAGTTCAGTGGCACATGGAACAGCACTGCTATCAGGGAACAATACATCATAGGTTTAGTCACCTTTTGTGATCTTAAAAAAACTCTTAAAGGTTGGAGTAAGGTGTTTGTTAGAAGATCTGGTAGAGAATAGAAACAGTAGAGTGATGCCATTCCTGTGATGGCACTGTCTTGACCCATAAAAAGCATGATCCTCTCAAGGTTCAGCCAGAGAAGACTTATGGGGATGATGGCCATGAGGAGGATGAGGACCATGCGTTGAAGAGAGAGAGAGAGGAGGTCCCAGTTTTTGCTACCATAGGCTTGGCTGCACACAGGCTCTAGGCCTGCTGCAAGACCCACAAGAACAGAGTACCCTGTTATGTTGGTGAAACCTATGGAAAGTGCACCACCTGCTAGCTCTAGGCTTCCAAGCCTACCCAAGAAGAGAACTGAAACCACTGCCCTCACAAACACCAACATGTTCATAGCTGTGATGGGTAGAGCCATACCCCACAGTTCCTTCATCTCTTCCACCACCTACTTGCAACATCACATCATTACAACAAACATAAATGAGAAGGATAAGCTTGTTTTAAAACAGTAAAGAAGGTTTTAGATTACAGATACAGTTTCATTAGTTTCTTCATATTGTAAAAATTACAGATAAAATACTACCAATCAAAATCTTGGTCATGAACTATTCTTTAGTTCCTTGTCAATAAATCTTGTTATTATACTAATATTATGAATGAACGAGATTCCTAAAGAACAAAACAAAAAAATCCTTTCTTTCGTAAATGTGATTCCACATAGAAGTGGCATCAACATAAGTTTACCTGAGAGGTTGTGGGAAATTTGTGGGAAAAAAAATCCTGGTCTTTGTTCTCTCGCATTCTTCTTGATCAATATTATGTGTTTTTTGTTATGCTGCAAAAGGGTGGTGAATCAAACAGTGGTGAAGAAGAGAAGACTACTTTTTTACAACACCTATTGAGCAATAGTACTAGTAGCATATAGGGGGGAGAGGGGAAGAAAAGGAGATGGAAGAAACAAAATAAGGTCTACAATATTTCATCATATATATATATATATATGATCATCTATTATTCCATGACAGCAAACATCAAGAATGAGAAAAGGGCATGCTGTATGTAACAACTAAACCAACCAACCTTTTCCTCTTCCTTATGCTGCTTTTCTCCAAAAACTGAAAAGGGGTAGGGGAAAGGGTGTGTGACTTGAAACAAAGACTATGAGGGAAAAGGAAGCATTTAAGTAGAGCAACATAAACAGTATAGCAGTAGAATGGTTTAAGACTTCAAAAAGGTTCAGTTTATCACTAATTCCAACTTGCCAAGTATTAAAACAACTTAAAACATAAGGTCAATAATAACAATACTACTAATATAGTAGTATCATCGTAATAAGAATAGTATCATCATAATAAGAATAGGAAAGAATAATAATATGCTGTTTTTGTTTTTTGATGCAACACTATTTGGTGATGTGGCAACTTCTAAAAGAGGCTAAGGGTTAGAGAGATAGAGTGTTTTTAAACTTTATTATCATAATTGTAAAAAGGAAGAAAAATGGTAATAATTGTCTTGTGGGTTATTTATCTTCTTTTATTTTCTTTTTCATATTTAAATAAGATGAAGCATTTTGTTCTTCATTCTTCCAATCTTTTGCAGTCAAGAGTATATTTGTCTTGCTCAATTTTGAACATGATTTATATAATATTTTATTTTTTATAACTTTATATTATGAATGTAAAATAAACTTTCCCGTCTTATGAGAAAAAATTTATAAACTTTATACAAAAGATGTTGCTGAAATTTTATTTGATTATATATATTATAACTTTTGAAAGTTTAGTTTTTTTTTTTTACTAAAATCCGATTAAAAACCCCAAATGTATAATACAAGATTTTGATTTGTTTAACTTTGACTGTAATTAGAATATAATTTAAAATATTTTTTTATTATAAAATATATACAAACTTTCATGTTAATATTATAAAATATGTTCAAATTGTTCGTATATATAATTTTTTTATGTATTTATTCATATTCATGTTTTCTCGAGTTTTACATTGGATTTGGAAAAAAACATTGGATTTCACGATGAATATTGGATTTTGGAACGACAAAGACTCTTAGTTTAACGTGCCATTGAAAAAGTTAATTAATAATAATAAATACTCAAACTATAACTATTTTTTTAAGTTAAAATCATTAAATAATTGATAAAAATAAAGGAGGTTCTACCTATTTTTCTTGTAATTTGTATTATATTTATTTGTTATACAATGAGAAGTTCATTAGCTATTAATTATGGCAAAACTTTTCATTATAAATAGCTGTGTTGTTTATAAATTGAATTGGATAAAAAAACATAATAATGATTAGAATCACATGTTTGTATAAAAGAATGATTTCTAGATGTTAAACAAAGTAATGATTAATAATACTTCTTTGATAATTATTTATTCATTATAAATGTAATATTAAATATTTAGAACTTTTTGTAGTTTAATTTTTAATATTTGTAATATGTTTATGTATTTTTTTATAATTTTTTTCATATTTATATAATTTTTTTAAAAATATATAATTGTTCTAAATTTAATTTAATAAATGAATTTAATTCAATTATAAATATTTAAAAATACTTTTTTTTTCTATTTTTCTTGTGAATTTATGATATGTAGATATAAAATTTTATATTCAAAGAAAAAAAAATTTATATCTTTCATTCATCCATATCATAAGGATAGTACTATAGACTCAGTCATGTCTTTTTTTTATGATTATGATTTCGAGGATCCAACTATAATCCACCAGACTTTAATAAAGTAAGGTCTGCAGATACAATTGTGGATATATATAACAAATCTATATTAATTTTTTATCATTATTTATGTTTTGAAAAATAGTAAATAAATAATTAATAAAAAATTATTTAAATTTATATAATGTTTATTATTATAATATTTGCAATCTTATTTTAAATTTAAAATTATATTTATTTTTAACTTTTATTTTGAAAATAATTATTAACCGAATCAATTTTATATCATGATTTCCTCCATTCAAAAAGTATTCATTAGATAGAGTCACATCAAAAAACTAATTTTTATTTTGACTTTTTTTATTTTACAGAATCAAAATCATTGTTCCAGTGAAGTATTAAAAAATGTTTTAACTTATAATTGAATAAAAATTGTGATTTTTGAAAAAAAAAATTGTGTTCTTTCAGAAAGTGTTTTTAAAGGAACTTGCTTGTACAATCGAAACACGTTAGTGGAAGAATTTTTATTGATACATGCATAATTAATCTTTCTCTATATTTTGATTATCATATTAAAATAGGGTTCATCATTCAAGAACAGAAAAAATATTTTGATTTATAATAGTAATAATAAATGGTCAGAATTTTAAGCCAGTCACATCACAAATTTTTTGATAAAGGCATATATATACATTAGGAATAAATTGGTCACGGGTGTAAAATAGTTATATAATTTGTAACTTGTATATTTTAACATTATCACATTATTTACTAATCTTTTTAACATATAAATAATGATTTTTTATATAGTTATATATAATGATCCAAACATAGTTACTAAATTATATATTTTAATACAAAATAATAATTTTTATAAATAATATAAATTCATATTATATATATATTATTTATAGCTATTATAAGATAAATTTTCACAGTCTAAAAATTAAGTGTTAATGTTAAAACAATATATTATATTTTCATAACATAATTTATGTAAATAGATAAAAATAGGATAAGTTATTTATTTAAAAATAATATAATTAAAATTATTTTGTAGTATAAAATAAATATTATATTTATCAAATATTATATCAAAATATTTAAATATTTTTAATAAGTAATTGATTATTATATTTAAATTCAAAAATTAATATTTATGTATTATATTATTATATCATAAATCTAATTTAATCATAATACAAATTTGACCAACTTATATGTATAATAGATGATTAATGTTATCTCATCTATTTAAGTATAACTTTTGTATATCAAATGTATTATCAATATTTTTCATAGAGTCTTCATCACCTAATCCTATAATTTTTGTGTCCCACTAATTAGTGAAGTCTCAAATATCATTAAATACAGTTTAATATGACTCAACACACTAATAACATATTTGTACCTCTCTTGATACCATATAATATATATTGTTGATTTTAGTTACCAATCCTAACGACTTAACTTGACCAACAACACTTACTTATAATATGATTAAGAGTTCAATAACTCAATTAAAAACTTAACACATCAACAAATTGGTAAAAAAACCTAACACTTCAATAAGTCAGCCAAACACTTAACATCGTGATAGGTCGACCAAAAACTTACTATTTCAATAGGTCAATCAAATGCCTAATACTTCAATATGTATGCCAAATGCCTAACACTTCAACAAATGAACAAAAAATTATCACCTTAACAAGTCATCCAAAAATCTAACACCTCAACAAATAGACCAAATGTCTAACACCTTGACCGATAAAATAAAAAACATATTGCCTCAACAGGTTAACCAAAAACATATCACCTCAATTGGTTAGGAAAAAACCTAACACCTCAACCAGTCTACCAAACCCCTAAGACCTTAATAAGTCAATAAAAAGCCTATCACCTCAATAGGTTAAGCAAATCTTCCACCTATAAAGCCTCAAGTTTACCAAATGTCTAACACCTTGATAGATCATCCAAAAACTTATTACTTCTTCCACTACCAAAGCACATCTTCCAGCACTACAGCCTTAGGTTGTCCAAGAGCTCATAGCACAACAAGTCAATCAAGTCGGCCAAATCGATCAGATTGATCAAATCCATCAAATTGACCAAGAATTTAACAACTCAATATGTCAATTAAATTGGCTAGGTTTGCTAAAAACCTATCAATCTTACACCAAAATAGCATTCACTTGAGAGATGAAAAATCAAAATCAAAATCATGTATATCAAAACACATGAATATTAAACAACTTATTCATTCAATAGTTTCAATAAATATTATTCCTTGAATAATAACACCCTTTACTTGGATAACTCTTAATTCAATCTCTTCTCAAATATCTTCTTTATAATGACCACATCTTAAATTTTAAAAGAAAAATTGGACAACATCTAATAAGGGAGTTATTCTTCAAACCCCTTAAATGTAAGGGTCAAGTATTAGGAAATCTCTAGGCGCACTTGCTCAGGAAGGGGAAAGACTCTAATCCTCTCATTTGTTTTTCAAAAATTCCTCATTCTCTAAAATCTCTCTAAACTTCTCCCAAACCCCTCTCAATTTCCTCAAGGGGTTCTTAACCGTACCTCATTTCATTGAAAACCTGAAGGCACGAGAGGATTAATTTCAACACAAGGAACGAATTGCACCAATTGAAATCATCAATTGAGATTTTGTAGAATCTAGTAGGACCATGAGAATCATCTTGAAATTTGAAGATTAAGTCTTGGATTAAAGGTAAGGAAAGTTAACTAAACAAGATTATTCATGATTGATTAGATGATTATGTGTGTTGATTGGTTTTTATGTGAAATTGATGAGAATTATATGATTATTAGATGTGAAAGTGTGACTTGAGTTTCGCTCTAATATTGTGATCCTATTTTGGTTTGTTTTTATTTCTAATTTCGAAAAGTGATCTTCATGTAGCCCTAGATGATAACTAACTCATGACTTTTATTTCACGTAAAAAGAATATGTATAACTCAAGATATGATTTTTTTTATAATCAAAGGTTGAGCTGTCAAGAAATTAATTTTCTATGAAATTACCAACCCGTTTTGAAATACTTTTGTTATGAATTTGAAAAAGTGTTCTTCATAAAAGTTTTAGTCTTAAATATTAGATAACTAATAATTTTTATTTCACACAAAAATAATGTGTAAAATATAATATATGAATTTTTTGTGAATAAAGGTCATGTTGCAAGGATGAACGAAATGTTTTTTAAATTATTTTTATTTGAGCAAAAATATATTATTTTTTTATAAATTATTTATGTTCTAAATTGAATTAAAAGATTTTGTATATGAGGATTATGATGTGAAATTTATTAAGTATTGAATTGTGAATTCTATATAATTATGAAAATTGTGGAATATAATGTGAAGTTGAGTTATGTTGAATTGTTGAGGTTTATATATTATGAATTGTGATGGATTATGAAATGAGATTGATGATAATTATATGAATTATGTTTGTCAATTGTGACTGAGGTCACAAGAGTTGTGTATTTGTAATGACAATGGTGCCAATAAATTTATGATGGTAGTGGTGTCAATGAATTTGTGATGGGTGTGTTTCTAAGATGACTGTGTGTCTGAAATGGAAGTGTGTTTATGAGATTGGATGGACTATGAATTAGATTATGTGTTTGTGATACTAAATTATATAAGTGATTATGTGTTGTTTGTGTGTGAGCCAGATAGTTACCACAGAAAACTATTTGGTTAGCCTTTAAGATTAAGGACTCTATATAATTTTTTTGTAAGAGTTTGTCTAATACTTTAGGTGCATGTGAAAGAATGTGTGTGATGAGTGTATGCAACTGAATTGTTTTATTATGATTATTTAAGTACTTGAGTTTACTTGAATATATGATTGAGATGATGAGAATGTGAAGATTATATAAATTATTATTATTTTGATTGGTTTTATTTACATTAACTTACCATTATTGTTTGTATTTGTAGTTTTGTTAATATCGTATCTTGACACAGGAACATATAACAATGCAGATAAAAATTAAGTAGTAATTTTTTAAATTTTTCTCTGAAGAAAAATAATTTTTGCTGATAAATAATTATGTAACTTTTATTTTATTATAATATTTATAAAGACATTTTATTTTAATGTGAGAAACTTAAGTATATTTTGGTTTGTTATATTAAACCGTTAACTTAATAAATCTTAAAAAGAAATTAAACTATAATAGTTCAACAAAACAATTTGACAAAAAAATTTCTTATTCTTTCATTTTTTATTAACTTTTTGGGAAATTCAAGAGAATCTCAGTATCTTTACCTTAAAAAAAACTCAAAGAAATTTTAATTAAAAAAAATAAAACTTATGTAAAAATATATCCAATCAACTCTTTATTTATAACATTTTAAAAAATTGTTTAAATTATTTTATTTTATTATATATATATATTTATTACATATTATATAAAATATTTTATATCATATTTAAATAATTGATTATGGAGATTAACTTTTTATTTATTTATTATATTTGAAGTTTTACTATATTCATTCTCATATATCTTATCAATTAAAATAAGTAATAATTTATAAATATATTTTTTAAATTTATTAATATATATTTTTTAAGAATAAAATGATGATAGAGTTAAATTTAAATTTTAAAATGGATAATATCTTAAAAACAATAATTGATTCTAAGATTATCATAAGAAATTTGAGATAAAATATTAGTATTATTTATAAAAAAAGAACTCTTAATTTTATATTATTTAAGACTGAAATTAAAAATAATTTATAAATATTTTTCTCGTTTAATTACCAAATTATTCTTTTAAAAAATAAATTATAATAAAATTAAATCCAAATTTTAAAATGATTAAAATTTTTAATTAGATATGTTTTAGAATTTTTAAATCTTTTAGAGTTCTTGATGAATTTTCATTAGGGATATAAGTTTCTATTAGATTCTTACTAATTCTTTGTTTGTTTTTATAATAATTTAAATGATTTTATGATTAGGATATTGTAGAGTCTACTAGAATCTTTGGAATCATGTTGAATTTAAAGATTAAAGCTTCAATTAGAGGTAAGGGAAGTTAAATAAACTTTGTGCATGCTAAGTGTTTAGTGAACCTATTCTAGAAATGTGATTAGTGTGAAATGAGTAATTTCTTGAGTTATATAATGAGGAAACTAGATAATATTGCATCAATGTTTAATGTGTCGATATTTCATATGTTAGATGAAGATTAGGTGTTAAATTATGAAGTTTTTAGGTTTCTTGCATGGCACATAAGACTCTCGCTTGAGCAAGATATTTTCGCTCGAGCAACAATCTTTAGATGTGCTCTCTGAAGTTTTTTCACTTAAGCGATGAAATCTCGCTTGAGCGAAAATTCTCCAATAGTTCTTTGGAGTTTTTTTGCTTGATGATCAAGTCTCGCTTGAGCGAAAATCTTCTAGTAGCTCTCGAGGCTATTTTCACTTGAGCGACAAGCTTCCTCGCTTGAGCAAGAATTTTCCCACTCGAGCAACATGTGCCAAACTAAAAACACTACTCTTAAGATTATTTTCGCTTGAGCGAAAATATATTACTTAAGCGAAAATATCTCGCTTGAGCGAGAATACCGTATGCTTGAAAAATTATTTATGTTCTAAATTGAATTTACGGAATATGTATATGTGAAATAGGATGAAATGTGATGTGAGAATTGTTATATAATGTAATTGGTAAGTATGTGTTGTGAGATTTGATGCTACATCTTATGAGAATTATATTGTGGTAAATTATTGAGGTTACATACTTGTGAATTATGTTGGAAGATGATGTGAAATTTATTGAGGAATTATTTATGGATTTTATAAAATTGTGAAATTTATGGAATATAATATGAAACTGAGTCTGTACTGAATTGTTGAGATCATGTATCATGTATCATGACTTATGGTGAATTATGAAATGAAATTAATGATGAAGGTGAAAATTATAATTGTGAGTCGTGACTAAGGCCAAGAGAATTGTGGAAATAATGGTAGTGGTGTCAATGTGATTGTGATGACAACGATGCCAATGAGATTGTGATGACAGCGAAGTCAATGAGAATGAAAATGACAATGGTTCTAATAAGAATGGTTTGTATGATGTTATGAGTATTGAATAATTATGTATGGTTTGTGTATGAGTCAGATAGTTCCCATGTATTACTATTTGGTATACCTTTAATGTACATATAAAATTCTAGATGTCTCTAAAGGAGTTACCCAAACTTCAATGGTATTCTAGTCATGTAGATAGGGATACCATGTGATGAGAAGTCGATAGAGGTTTCAACTACATTTATCATTGGGTGGATTAAGTTATCAGTACTTTGATAGGTGTATGGGAATCCCCTTGATGTGTAGTTGCGAGAATGAAGATAAATGTGTAACTTTGAGGTGAAAAAGACTTTGAAAGGGTTTTATCTATGACTCGGTAACTAGTATGCATGAGCAGGTGTTAGCATCTGAGATTAATAAGAACTCCATATAATATTTTAGAAGAATCTGTTTAGTATATTAGGTGTGTGTGAATGAGTGTGTGATTAATACATGTATTGAGTATGATTATGATTATCTAAATATTTGGATATGATTGAATAAATGACTGGATGATGAAATTATGGATTGTATATTATTATGATTGTTTTTGTTTACATTAACTTACCTTTCCTATTTTGTGTTTGTAAATTTGTTGATATTATGATAATTGTGTCTTGACACGAGAGTAAATAGGAGAGCAAATAGTAGTACACATAAAGTTAAACAATAGCTTTTAATTTGGTAAGAAAGAGATTTTATATGTTGTATTGATATAAATTCGAAAATTTTAGTTATAATATGACTTTGTACAATATTCTTGTTTTCAAGTAATAAACCTGATATGAATATAGTGAATATGTCATATATTTATACATTACCCATTTATAATATCTTCAAGAGTATTGATAATGTTTAGATGAACTGTTATTGTATTATAAATGTAATAAAATATTTTTGGGTTTGTACAAGATTTACATCCCAAGTGTGTATTATAGTTAGACCCCATCTTTAGTTAGTGTAAGACCTTTACCACATCCCTTCATATTGAAAAGTAAATACCAATTAATATAATTTACATATCCTCTTAAAATAAATTTAATTACTTCTGTTATATATATATATATATATTTTTTTTTTTTTTACTTTTGATGACTTTTTCTATTTTCTTATGATAAACAATTTTTAGTATTTGAACATTTTTATACGTGTTTTTTAATAAACAATCTTTTATATACTACTTGATAGTAATAATTGAAATATTAGAAAATAAATTAAATTATATTTATTAACATCAAAATATATTAGAAATGCTATCTAATTTAATAAAGATATGAAACTAAATAGTATAAATCCTTCAAATCTAATGTTAACATTTTAGTCATATTATATCAATAATAGAAGTTTCGTAGTTACAATTTAATAAATAGACTAAATATATTAAAAATCAATAAATAAAAAATTGTTAAATATATTGTACTTATTATTTTATAGTCTTAATAAATTATTTATAATATTTTTTAAAATTTAAAAATTTAAAAATATTTTTTAACAAATTATATATATATATATATATATATATATATATATATCATGTAAAATTAAAAAAAAAAATCATCTTCACATCTTTTACTGTTATACACCTTGAAAAGCCTCTTTAACGTCTGTTATAAGATTATAAGATTGGAAATATTTTTCTTTAGAATTGGTTTTAAGTGAGAAAGAATAAATTAATGAGAGTGAGTATCACGAAATAACTGTCATTGCTCAAAATCATTTTATAAATATTAACGAAGTTGAAGAGGTTTGAGCACCGATTCATAAACACTCACACTTTTGCACTTTTGAGGATATTAACGTTTTTATGATATTTGCGCTCAACGTTGAACGCCAAAATATTGCGTTTAGTTCATGGATACCCATGTTTACGTTTTTTTCCGATACTCATACCACATTTATAATTTGCTCAGAATATTAAAATATAGTTTGGTTTCATTTTTAGTCAATGTGAAATTTTTCCAACACTCTCTCCTCATGTCGAGGAGTTATTCTTAACTCGAACGTGACTCAATCTAGGTCCTACAACTTTGCTAACAATCAAGGCTTTACATAGTGGCCCAATCAAGGCTCTACATAATAGTCTGTTAACAACTTTGTCAACATTCAGAACTCCTCAAACTATATAAAAGAGGATCATAATCTATTAACAGGTGACCCAGTTCAGGTCCTACAACCTTATTAACAATCAAGGCTCTACATAGCAACCCAATCAAGGTTTTACATAATGGTCCATTAACAACTTTGTTAACAATCAAAGCTCTTCAAATCATATAAAAGAGAATCTTAATCTATTAGCAAGTGATCCAATTTAGGTCAACAACCTGTCAACCAAAGTTCAATATATTAACAAGTGGCCGAATTTAGGCGAATTTAGGCCAACAATTTTGTTAACTAGAATCTAATATCATGTAAAAAGTGATTATGGGTCTAACTCACCTCCAAAACCGGTTCAGAATGTGAGATTTATACCTCACTTATATATTATAGTTCGACCTCATTTTTAATCAATATGAAATTTCCCAACACAACGAATTACGGATATCAGCTAGGTGTTCCAAAAAAAATATACATATTCAACAATCGTTTTCGGAAGAGTTTATATATACACACATGTAATAAATTTGATTCGATTTTCCATCACATTTCTCCCTCCATTTCTTTATTAGGTCCTTTTGTGTGTTGTCCTATGTATGATTAAATTTTTAATCAATTACCACAACTTTTTTCGTACGTCCAATAATTACAACTTTCATTTATTTGAAATATCTTTTTTGTTTACAAAAACATTATTTAAAAATGATAATTTGTTAAAAGTATACTTCCTCGTACTCGACATAAAACATCCTTGTAACTGATTTAAGAGAAATAATTAATCTCCAATGTCTTCACTCTTTTCATGATAAAAACCTACCTTCAAAACTTAAGGATAAGTTTCATAAAAAGTTACTTAGATTCGTGTGTAATATTCCTGAACAAAAACAAAAAATCTAAGAACAGGTTGGTTCAGGTGAAAGGATTTGTATTTCTAGTGTTTCAGACTTTGTTCATAATTTTGTAATTGTAATACATATGTATTATTTGGTTGATTTTGTGTTTTTACTTTGTTCATCATAACACAATTGTCTCGTACATATATTAAAACGTGGAGAATGTAAGAACTAGTTAAAAAATATTATAGATGGATAAGATTTATTAACGGTAAAGGTCTTAAAAGATAAAATTTAATTTAGTTAAATTTTAAAATATTTGAATAAAAATTAAATATTTTATCTTTTATTATTTTTAAATTATTATTGTTATTTTAGAATTTTTCTCTTTAGAAAGTTTTAATTTTTGTAAAAATAATTTAGATATCATTTTGAGATCCAAGAATAATGAGTAGAAAATAGTAAAAAGTATATTGAGAATATAGTTGTGATTAAAAATTTTAGTAGAATATATTTTTATTTTTCTAAGTTTCTTCTTAATCTTGTGAGGAATTTATATGGAATGTTTAAGGTTTTTGTAGTTTAATTTCTATAATTAAGTTGAATCTTTGTAATTTCTATAATTAAGTTGAATCTATGTTAATTTAGATTTATGATAATGTTATTAACTTTTAAATCAAATATTTTAAGAATAAGTTAGAATTTTTTTTAATTCAACTTTATTGTTTAAAAATAAAATTAAGAAGTAAAGATAATTAGGTAAGAAAAGTTAGTTATTTGAAATTGTTGGAGAAGACTTTTATACGGAGAAGGAACATTTTCATTTGAAAATTACATAAAAAAGGTTAAGTTGACCAATATTTATCATTTGGGGTCAAGTCGTACTTTGAAAGCACGACTTCATTATGTAGAAATCGTACTTCATAGCACGACTTTTAAATTTTTATTTTTTTTTCCTTAAAATGCACTGAAGTCATGCTTGATAACACGATTTCAAAATTTTTTTAAAAAAAGTTAAAGAAGTCGTGCTATCAAGCACGACTTCACTTTTTTTTTTCTTTTTTTTAAAAATTAAAGAAATCGTACTTGATAGCATGACTTCACTTTTTAAAAAAAAAAAAACTGAAAAAGTCGTACTTGATTTTTGTATTTTTTAAGAAAGTGATAGAACACAAAATTTAAACATTCTAAATTTAGTGTATGTAAACAGTGTTAATGTGTCACATTTCTTATTAGAGTGAGTTTATTGTTTGAGTTTAGTTTTATGATTTAATTAAATCTCATATATTAAAAAAACATGTATTTCAATAAAGAAGACATTCATGAATATTTAAAAAATTGTACATAATACAAAATGTTTACAAGACATAGATAAGTATGAATAATAAAGATACAAAATGTCTAAACCAGTTCTTTTTTCACCATTATTTTTTAGAAAAAAAAAGTCGTGCTTGAAAACACGACTTCTTTAATCTATAAGAAAAGAAAAAGTAAAAAAAATTTGAAGTCGTGTTATCAAGCACGACTTCAGTGCATTTTAAGGAAAAAAAATAAAAATTTAAAAGTCGTGTTATAAAGTACGACTTTTACACAATGAAGTCATGCTTTCAAAGTACGACTTGACCCCAAATGGTAAATACTGGTCAACTTAACCCTTTCAGGTAATTTTCAAATGAAAATGTCCCTCCTCCGTACAAAAGTCATTGGAGAACTTAGGATTGATTATTTGAATGTAGAAATGTGACTTGGTGATACTAGATTTTGTAATGACTTATGTTGAATGAAATATGTGATATAGTAAATGTCAGGGTATTTGAACTTGAATTGAATGTGTAAATCTTATGATAAGTGGTTCATTTGAGTATGAAATTGAATGATGAATCTATTAAGTTATGCTTCTTTTATGATTGATAAATAGAATTACAAGCTTAGTTCCATTTCATCCAACAAATTAGTTTAGTAAAATAAACTTTTAAAGATGTTAAAATGTTTTAAGTGGAAGGTTTTGATCAAAGGAATGAACTGTAATTATGCATAATTGGTTTCTTTTCTACATAATCTATTGAACATTTGAAGATTTCACTCAATAGAATTGTTTTAGTAAAAAATTTAAGGCTTATGTTGAACTTAGGTTTAGATTTGCATAGCGAATGTAGATTCTTGAGTGCAGAGTAGATTTCACTTAATGAAATGTAAAGAGAAGTTGAGATTTGTCTCATTTTTTAGGGTTCAAATTCACTAAGTGAATAAGAAATTTATTAAACAAGTGTGTTATTATAATTTGTAGAGTGAATTTTATTGTTCTTTTATGATTTTTTTATGTAATTTTGGTATATTTTAAATGATTAAATGTGATATGATAGTAGTCATATTGATTTGTAAATATACTATGATCTATGATTTGTTGAAATATGAAACTTATGATATGTAAAAAGAGTGGTGAGATCAAGTACATATCATAATGAGATGAAATATGGAAATGTAATTATCAAAGGGTGTTTCTTTGTTTGTTAGTTAGTGTGTATTGGTTTAAGGATGTCACAAGTAGTTATCCAAACATTTGTGATACTTTGAGTCAATGTCATATGTGCAAATTTGATAGTGACTTATATTACTTGTTCTTAGGCAGAGAGATTAAAAAAGGACAAATGTGTAGAATTTACCTTGATACATGGTTATTAGAAATGAGATAGAGTGGGTAACCCTAAAAGTAAAAAAGATCCAAAAAAATCGTTTATATCTTGTTATAGAGTGAGTGGCGTTAGAAAACTTATTTTTTGTTCAAAATTCACATCTATCTTCAATGCATTACAAATAAATCTATTTATAAGTTAAATGTGCATTCTCTAGATAACCACGCTATGTACTATTAAATGTCCACTAATAATTAACTCCAAGTAGTGTTTTATTTAATTTTCATTATAAGCATCACGACTTCCCACGATGCGAATATAAATTATCATCTTTTATTGTGATTTTTAATCATTCCATACTTGATTCAATTCAACCCATTTATTTAAAAATACAATAAAAAATAAAAAAAACTCAAAATTAATTATTAATTCTTCTAAATCATATCATTACTTACCTTCCAATAGACGATCATGTTGGATTCTAGAAGGCCCTAATATGTTAGAGATAGAACTATTTGATTACCTAAATTATGGGTTACATTTTGGATATGAATGCAAGAAGAGGGAAAACAATGGTGAATAGCAAGATTATTTAGGACAAAAAACAATAATGAAAAACAATCACGAAAACAAAAATAAATACGAAAATACAAAAAGAACGATCAAGATGTAAGAATTTCAAACAATAAGTTAATAAATATTTATATTATTAATTTTTTAATCAAATATTTTATTACTTCTATAAGTAAATTTTGTGTAAAGAAATATCTAACTTACCTACAAATTAAATTAACTATACCTAATAATTATTATTTTTTAAATAATTAATTTATGCTTTTGTCTATCAATAATTTCATAAATAATACATATTTATATATAAATTCTGTATATGTATATTCTATATGTAAATATACGTAGTTCAATAATCATTTATCTACGAATTTAAATTCGCATGTAAATAATTCATCATAAATTCAAAAATGTCATAATATTTTTAAATTTTTAATGTCATAATATTTTTAAATTTTTAATTTTAACATGTATAGTTAATTTATAGATCATTTCATCTATTTATTTTTCCTTTTTTTTTTCTCTCCCAAAAATATTTATAGAGAAGTATTATATATATATATATAAAAGTTTCTTTTATTTCTTCAATTTTATACCATAATTATACAACATAATACAAACTGTAAAATGTGAGTATCACCATATTATAATAGCAAAAAGTAGAAACAATAGGTTGCATGATAAATCGAAATTAATAAGTTCTTATTTTTCATAAAAAGAGAAGTAAACAACTAGACCAAATACTCAAGATTTTTGCCTTGTCCTCTATTTAATATTTAGGGAGGGAAACACCAAAAAGTTCACTTTTGGTTTCTTTACCCATTTCAATTTCAACTAATGATGTGTTTTTCACTAAAGTTTGGTCTTTGAGTTTATTTTCTTTTTCTTCTTTTTATTTCCATTTGTTTTTGGAATTAGAGTCTAGTGATTAACTTTAATTCATCTAACCAATGAGTTTTTCTATTTATGATTTTTTATTTTTTTTTTACATTTATTTATGAAGATTTTGTAAAACATGTAAAGACTTTGATAGCAAATATAAAACATGTAAAGCGGAAATCTAAAAATTATACTAAACATTCCATCATTGTTCTAAAATTTTTTTTTAAAGTGAGTACAAGATAATATTTCTCGTAAATTTATTTTTATAAAAAAATTAATTATTCATAAAATATTTTCAACAAATTTATTTTTACGAAATTTTTTTTATAAATTTATTTATAAAAAAATTTCTTATTGATTTGGTGTGCGAAATTTTCTATAAATTTATTTTTGGAAAAAAATGAAACATAATTTCCTACTAACATTTTAACTACAAATTTATGGTAGTAAGAGATTTGTAGAAAAAAATTATATTTTTTATTAATTTTAAATATTATTCACAAACTTTACTTATGTGAAAAATATAATTTTTCTTAATAAGTATTTCTAGAATTCCAAACCCAAATTCTTTAAAACATATATAAGGTATAATATGCTAAAATATAAAATAGATTTAATGACTTTAAACATAAAATATATATGGTATTTATAGAAGTATGAAAGTCACAAAACTTTAAAATGCATAATTGAAAAAATAAATAAAAAATAAAAAAATCAAATAATTACAAGATAATAAGCTAAAAAATAATCACTTTATATAATATAATATAATCACCATATCATGAAATAACCGTAAAATTATAAGATAACCACTTAATAATGGATAAATGCTAAAAATAAATAATGTTAGCAGACAAAAATGAACTAACTAATAATAGCTTAGTTTAATGGAATAGTAAAATTGATTTTAATTAAAAGCAAAGTGCATGCTAAAATGTAAGAGATTAAATATTATTATAAGCATGAGAGAAGAACATTCCTCTAAGCCCTTTAGTTACAAGGACCACTCAGCATTTTATAATTCAAGCATAAGTAAACAAATAAAATGGTTCCCACAACTTTCTGCCCCACGCACGTAAAATTACTTATCATATCATTGTTTGAAAGATTGTTTGAAAGATCATGGAAATTAAATTCTTAGAATTTATTCTATTCTGAAGTTGTAGCAATCAGAAATTTTTCTTCCTCTGAAAAACATTGTCACACATGAACAATTATTAGTTTGACACATCATATGTATTAGATTTACTAAATCTTTCGTGTTTATTCCTCCTATGGAAGAATAGGGTTTGCATAGAGAGTGTTCAAGCATTTTCATGCAGATATGCGAAACAACCCTACATGACAAGACCCTCCTTTTCTAAAAGTTTTTCTGCTTAAAAATTTTTGATTCCTCACATTTTTATTATATTTTGGTGAAATCATTCTACTCTTACTTTCTCTTCAGAATCAATTATAAAATCATTTTAGTTTTGATGTGGTCAATCAGTTGAAGAATATTTCGAAATATAATTTTTGTAAGAATGAATGATTTTATTGTATATGATGATCATTTATAATTGAATGATAATGTAGAATGCATTTACCTTATGATTAAATTAGTGTAGAAGTTTTATTTTAACTTGTAATGGTTAGAAACTAATAGTTGAAAAAGATGAAAAGAGGAGGAAAATTTTGAGAAACACCCTACTTACTACAAAGAAAAGTAATTGGAATTAGATTCGTTATTAACCAGGATTTAATAATGCTTTCCGCGATATTATCTTTCATAGCAAAAGTTTCCCTTTATTGATTACATACTCATCACCATGAAAAAAATATCATAAATATAATAATAAAAAGAAAATTCATATAACTTATAATGAAATATAGAAATATATTAAATTATAGATAATAATGGAAAAATTTGAAAATATGAAAAGGAAATCCATTAATACTAAGTTTTTAACCTGGAAAAACTTTCAATAAGAAAGAAAAATCCAAAAAATTTAATTTAATAAAAACTTTTATTAATAATAATAATGAATATATCACAAAAATTTTCTTATAAATAAAAAATATTCTCTTCATCAATAAGATGATAATTAAACCTTATTTAATATTTAAACTAGATAATAAAAAAAATCATAAATACAAAAATTGATTTCAAGTATTTTTCTTCTATAATTTCTTTTTTTTTTTAGGATTTTCTCTTTCACTTTTTCAGAGATTTCTTTATTTTTTTTTAACACATTGCTATAATTTCAAATTAAAAAATAATTCTTTATCACGTACTAATTTAATTAGCATAAAAAATAGGTTTAGGATTCACATTTTTCTTTTTTCATTTTTTTATATTTTAATTTATTCTATATGTCAAGTGACTCAATTATTGGTGATCACTTAATACGATAAATATCTAAAATTTTTATCATAAAATTATAAGATGAATATTTCTTACATGTAGGTTAGTTTAGTTTTAAGTTATTAATATTTATGTATGGAAAGATCAAAGAAGATGATTAATGTTGTGGCAAAAAATAAGGATATCATACTCAAAAGTTGAAAGATTTAGTGTAAATTGATTTGTTTTGAGAGTTCATAATCTATTTATCAACTAAAAGATAGTTGATTCTAATCCTCTTTTTAAGTAGGAAAAAGATTTTCAAGTTATAAACATTGCATATGTATATATGGTAGTATCCTACTACTCCACAAAAATATGTGAAGGTTAGTATTTGAAGTTTAGTTAAGTTTTGCAAATATTGAGACATGTTACTTATAAATTATAAATTAAGATCATCATCAAATTTTTTTATAAATATGAAATTTAGGAAGAGATTCGACAAATTATATTTTAAAAAAAAATCAATGATAAAATATATTTGCCAGAAAAAAAAGTTAGTGACAAATAGCATTGTCAGAAAAACATTAGTTGGAAAAAATATTTAGAGTGACATAATTATTGCTGAAAGAGGAAAAATAATAATAACAAAACATGGTGGAAAATTTAGAATGACTAAGTCAGAACCTATACATCTAAGAAAAAGAGTCACAATCTAACAATTAATTAATGGAAATAAGTCATGAAAATAATATCTTTGATACCATGTTAAGAAAATAAATAAAAATAATCTATCTTATATTGTATGTACTAGAATGAAAAGATCATATATATATATATATATATACGCAGAAGTTAATATCTACACTTATGATATGGTATACAATTTTGTTCCTTTAATTCTAGAGTAGTATCCAGACAAATCAACCATTCTAATGAAGATAATGTGTTAAATATGTTTTTAATTCCTATATTTAAAAAAAAATTAATCTTTATATTTTTTAATGAATCAATTTAATCATTTAACTTTTAAAAATATATGATTTTAATTTTTTTTATCAATTTTATAATAATAAATAAATATTATATTTAGATATAAATAATAATTTAAATCATATTTAATTCTTCTATCAATTTTATTAAAAAATTATGGTTAAATATTAAATTTAGATATAAAAACAAATAAAATTATATATTTTAAAAATTAAAAAACTAAATTAATTTCTTAGAAAATATAAAGATAAAAAATAATTTTTAAGATAAATACAAAACAACAAATATATGTAACTCTAAAGTCAATTATAATATTTTATATAAAAAATATGATTAATTTTCGTAACATTTATAAATATCCGATATTACGAAATTTTTCAATTTCAAATCTAAATAACAAAGAGACTAAATTAAAAAAACAAGGTCATAGAAAAATCTGACGATACTGTTATAAAATTATAAAATCTCCAATAATTAATTAAAATTATACCTTAAAGTAAATATAAAGTTCAATATTTATATAACAAATAGACATTAATATCTATATTTGTATTGTATTGATTTAAATTACAACAATATTTATATTTTTGGGATATTCACGTAATGCGCTTAATGTAGTGTATTTAGTAAACATTGTTCAGTGTCAAAATATTAAAATTTTGCTGAGCACACACCATTTTGCTGAGCGTTAATTTAGAGTGTATTAGTGGGTGCGAACCGATTTTATAAAGATGAATTAAATTTAAAATTTATTTTTAATATGATATCAGAATTTATCCCAATACTACTATCGGACTATCCATAAATTTTTTGGACTGCTATCAAGCTATTTATAAATTTTTCGGACCATTATTGAATCAGTTATAAATTTTTTGATCATTATCCATAAATTTTATTGCAGATATTATGTGGGTGATTATGAAATATATTTTTTTCGTTGAATCCCTTTTTCATTGTTCCTTTTGAAGGTGGCGATGTTGCATGCGTTATATAATTGTATTGTAAGAATGGATGATGTTACGTCAGATTTTTAAATAGAATGCAAATTAATAGAGGAAGCTGGTGATATTCCCACTAAAATTTACCTGCATGTTCTTGAAAATGATAATAACAACTTTAAACCTTTTCTCAGAAGCATAACATGGTGAAGGATTCGAAAATAGTTGCAGCCTAAGCATCGATTCGCATACTAATGAAATTCTAATATAATTTAAGTGAGTGTTTAAGCATGTTAGGTAGAGAATGGAACTTATTCTAAATAATTCCAAAAGAGTTAGTGTATAATATTTCGAACAAAGTGGATTTCAAATTACGTGCCCCGAAAGAGGGAAAAGCACAACCTTTATCCTCTTTGTCGAGATCCTATGCATTATCATAATCTTAACAACATCCACATCCATGTAAAACCACACATTATTTCACCATACAATAACTCAATATAATGCACGTACTATTAATTTAATTCACTCTACATAGTGAAAGCTCGACCATCATTATTCTTGTCTATTTTATGTCCATGCATTCTCTCTCTAAAACGGCTATAATGCATCATATACAACAAAAAAAAATAATCAGTCATGTTCATTGATAGATGTTATTTATCGACCAAGTTCATAGATATTTGATACTAGTAACTTAAAATATAATATAATACGTAAAAAAAATATTTTGAAAAGTAAAAACTGTTTTTTAAACTAAATACCTCAAGGCAAGACAGCTTCACAAATTTTCTCTATTTTTTCTAATTATATTTCAAAATTTTATTGAACACTTTTTTAATTACATTTAACATAATTATATTTCAAAATTTTATTGAACACTTTTTTAATTACATTTAACATTTAAGTTAGGATTTTTTTTTTTTTTTTTACATTTTGATGATTTATTATGCTACTATGAATGTAAGTAAAATTTTTCACGGATTTAGAGAAATTGTACTTCAAAATATAATTTATTCAAAGCAAAATCATATTTTAAAATACAAATTTAGATTTAGTCAAAAAGTCAATAATGAAGTCATACTATATAAATACGATTTTTCTTTTTTAATTCAAGTTTTCTTGCATGATTTGTATTTTTTTATATTAAATTTGTGTATCATAGTACGACTTTGGGTGAAATTGGTGATGAAGAAGGTTTGTCACCTCCCCTACTCTTACACAAAAACAGAGGGATCAATCTGTTGAAGTGATTATTGGTGATATCAAAGAACTTGAACCTCTCATTTTAGCTCAGGTCCTTAGACAATACAAAGAACATGAGACTAAGGTTTTTTAGTTGGGAGAAACTTGTGAAATCTCTCCAACAAGACCATTGAACGAGTGATCTAGTGACATGAGACTCTCCATGATAGAGAGACGAAGTGGTTTCGATGAGGTTGTTCATTTGCAAAAACCTGAACATCGTAGGAATTCATGTGTATTTTGAAGAGTTTCACAAAAAAAAAAAAAAATAATCATGTAAAGAAGCATGAATTAAAAAAAAAAAATCATACTTAAATAAACTTTATCATTAACATTTTGACCAAAACTTTATCATTAACATTTTGACCAAACTTGAATTCATGTTTTAAAGTATGACTTTGCTTTAAAAAACTCGTATTTTGAAATACAATTTTCCTAAATTTGTAAAAATAAAAATTTTTACATTATAGTATAATAAAAATACCTAAAAATATTCTCAAATCAATAATATATTTTTAGAAATATTAATTAGAATTATAAAGATGTTTCATATCTAATAATTATTTTATATTTATATTATTATTTGACTAATCTTATATTTATATTATTATTTGACTAATCTTATCTAGTAAGTTTTGTTTAATAAATTTTATTTAGTGAATCCTACGTAATAGATTTCAATTACACTTCTTAATAAATTCAAATACGTCCAAGTCACATATATAGTCAAAATATTTTATTGTTGGTTTTCCTTCAATTTAATTTCTAATAAAAAAACTAAAAACAAAAATTATACAATCATATATCAATTATTAATATTAAAAATATTTAATAATCACGTCACTAGTACTTATAAATGTGCTCAAATACTTTGAATCTGTAGTTTTCATTTTTCTATAAAAAACAAAAACTCATGGAATACAATTTCAGTGAGAGAATTACATCACTATGAATTACATTGTTATTATATTATTGATAATATAATAATTGGTGTAGGTTATAACAATAATAGTATAATTTAATAGCTGGTTTATAAATCCAGACACACATTAATGTCTTAGTTAATTTTCCACTAGGCATTGTTTAATTAGTGCTGAAAAGTGATATTTCTAAAGACTCATTTTATCATTGTAAAGTAGGTTTGACCGAATAAAGCTTTGTGTATTCCCTTTGGTGCTTTGCATAGGTTCCATAGAAATGCACTTCGATGTCTTTAGATATAAATCAGGTTTTGGTTCATTCATGGAAGACAAGTATGAACATATATTTAAGTTTATTGCATTCCACTATTTGACATGAATCCTGTCACGTCTCAATTTGCGGAAGCCTTAGATGAATGCATTTGTTATCATATATAGTTAGATTTATAATTAATTATCTTATAATAACTAATTTCGCACTATAAATATATCAATTTGATATTTCTATAAGTTCCACATTTACACTAGTGTTTTAAAAATTATATAAAAAATATTTTTGTTTTTGTCTGAATTGAGATTGCAGTAGTCTAATTTCACATTAATTTTTAGATGTTAGGGTGAATGATGAACACTTATAAAGCTAATCTAAATTAGGAAATTCATAAATAGATTTAAATTAGGATGTTAGGGTTGATATATATATATATATATATATATATATATATATATAATATTTTTAATTATAATATATATAAAATAGATAATATTTTATATAATAATTTTTTAGTTTAATTCTTATAAAATATAAATATATTTTTCTAATTTTTTAATAATATTAAAAAATCTATGACATAATAAATAAAGATAATAATGTAATACGATTATTTATAATTTTATTTGAATAGAATATTTGTTGGATTTTTTTTTAAATATTTACTTATTAAATTAATCTATATAAATTTTTTATATTGGTTTAATTGTTGTAAAATTTAAATATATTTTTTTTTTCAAATTTTTAATACAGTTAATGTATTATAATTATGTTGTGGATAAAAAATTAATTTAAGATAGATAAAAATCTAATACGAATTTTATGTCAAATCTAATTAACAAATTATATATATACTTTTTTTTCATGATGTTATATTACCATAAATATAATTGATTTTTTTTTTAAGAAATTGACAGGCGTTACAAAAATATAAAATTCTTAAATTTTTTAAGTGACAACATTTTATTACTATTTCATTATCAATTTCACCATTTTTTATTCTTTCGAAATTAAAAAGTTACTCAACTCATATTTAGATTATGGGTAATAAAATATGACTTAGGTATAATGAATTGATTTTCTTAATTCATTAAAAATGACAAATTAAACTATGTGATTCAACTCACTAATCATCTCATCATCTTGTTTACAAGGGTGGAGCGAGGGGGACTAGGGGGCTACAGTCTTCCCAACATTTTGGATTTTTTTTATTATTATATAAAATTATAATTAAATTATGAAAAATATACCCTCTAATCCCCCTATTTCGTCCCCCCTCATAATATTACATGATTGTTTACATTGAAAAGGAGATTGCTGCAAAGTTCAATACAGATGTAATAATTGATGATTTTTATAACATGAAACATTGTCGAGTACAATTAAAAAATTAAATATACCAAATATATATTTGATTTTATATATAATTATTTATGTTGATTTTAAATATATGTAAATGATTTATAATTTATTAATAATTTAGTTATTATATTTATTTTTACGTGATAATTAATTTTAATGAATATATATTAATTTTTTTAATTACTTTGACCCGATCCGACCCGATCCGACCCGATTCGACCCAGTCCGACCCGATTCAACCTGGTCCGGCCCACCCCACCTAAAATTCTTGGCTTCGCCCCTGCTTGTTTATAAGCTTGATAACCTGACAAACCTTAGACACTAATATGTTAACCCACTTTTTTCTAAATTTTTTTTTATAAAGTGTTTAGGTTTAATTCTATAACCTAACCTTAGAAACTAATATGTTAATCTACTTTTTTCTAAAAATAATAAATTTTATAAAATATCTAAGTTTAAAGACAAGTCTTTAAGACAAGTCTTTATATATATATATATATATATATATATATATATAATCTTTTCAACTCTTAAAAATTTTGAGTAAAAATATTTATTCATCATTTGAAGAAACTATTTAAGATAATAATAATTTTAATAAAAAATAATCAAATTTTCTGAACACTTAAATTCACAAAAACATCTAGTTCATAAAAAAGAGACACTTCTATTTATAAACTTTTAGAAGTATGATCAAGAAGTTGAATAATTACTAGAAAAAAGACTTTTAACATAAGTTATTTTTATAATATTTGTTGCGTAATTAATATAGATACCATCGATGTTAAAAGTCATCAATTTTTAACATTTGTTATCAATCCATGTTAAATGTCAACATACATATAACATTGGTTATATGCATAATGGATGTTATATACCTAAATTTGAGATCTTCTAATGATATAAGACTCTTAGTATTTAAAGAGCATCCTTGAAGAACTTTCTCACAGGTTTCTTAAATCTCCTCTAAATTATACAAAATAAAAAATTAATTTTATTCAATTGTGTTGAATTAGCTAAATGACATTACTAGAAAAATGTAAATTTACATCGATTAAAATAAGTTATTTACATCGGTTCTGGAACCGATGTAAATAAAACCGATGTAAATGTGGATAGCAAATTTACATCGATTCAAAAGTAACCGATGTAAATGTGAGAGCAAATTTACATCGGTTATTTAAACAACCGATGTAAATTTGAAATATCAAATAAGAAAAAAAGCTACAAACACAAATACTGAAACCTAGAAGCAGACAAAATTAGTGGAATGCAACTGAACAAGATCACTCATAGCCTTCATCCTCTTGTGCAACTCTAAATCTTCCCGGAACCAAATATTGTAACTCAGTATCTTAAACGAACAAAAAGCTTTTCCCGAGTCCATATTCTCTACAACTTATCAAACGTACAAAATCAAACAAATGCTTAAATATGTACTCACTCATAACCCTTTTTGGAACCCTCGAGTAGTCATGTGGAAGAAACAAACGAAAAGAAAGGAGAAAGGCTTGTTGTTGCCAAGGCCTATTCCTCGACCTGCCATGTAAACCCATATCCCATGGAAGATATCAACATATTAACCTAAAACAACAGAAATAATTCATAATGTTATTTACCTTCAATTTTGAGGGAAAGTAAATGTATTGAAGGTGGAAGATAGGGTTTAATGAAGGCGGAAGAGGAAGAGACTCACTTTGTTCACTGCGGCCTGAGAGACAACAGAGAGGTGCCCTGAGAGACAACAGAGAGGACGAATGTGAAATGAAAGGGCTCAGTGCAGGTTTTGAGTTAAGGATATGAAACACATTTACATCGGTTATTTTACAACCGATGTAAATATGTGCATATTTACATCGGTTATTTTACAACCGATGTAAATGTGTTTTAAGAACCGATGTAAATGTGCTTTCACCTTGTTTTTTATTACAAAAATGCCACTGCGTTTATATTTACATAGGTTTTCCTTAGAACCGATGTAAATTTGACGATGTAAAATGATCATTTTGTAATAGTGTGATGTAACAATCTATCATGACTTCTTTTATTTACATGCTAAGTAAGGTTTAATGTATCATTAACATTAGCAAATAAATGCTTGAGTATTGAAATGATTAGAAGATACCACAATAATTTCGTAAGAGAACAATTTTCTATATTGTCATCATCATAATCATCATCCTTCATTTTGTATCATGAAACCTCACACATTGGACACTTATTAATGTTTCAAAATCTCCTTTGTATAAAATGAAATCATTGGAACTAACATCTATTTTCTTGTACTTTATACCCATCAAACACAATATATTTCTCGTCTTAAGTGAATAACATATTACCTTTTGAAAGTATTTCACTCAATAATCTAAATAATTCAGTGAAGTTTTAATTATTCCACCCATTTCTTACCTTAATATTTACCGATCTTAATACAATAGACAAATGCAAGAAACTTGTATAGCAAAAATACAAAGATTTCTTTGAATCAATTTTCGAGGTTTGATACACTTATGCTTGTTAAAAAAAAATGTCCAAACTTTATGAATCATATCCTCTAATCAATCATTTAAATACATATCAAAATGTTGAAATTGGAATACATGGAAAATGTTTAACAATGAATTATAAAAAAATATCATCTTTCTAAATTGACCAATTAGATAATTCAAAATTTAATAAAAATAGTACTCGATTAATCTTTATAATCAATTTTAAATGTAAAACTAAGTTGCACTAACCGTATTTGAGTTAAATTTAAAATATATTTAATATAAACCACCAATAATATAAGTATATAATCAAACAATAATACAAGATTAAGTAAAAAGTAAAATATGATTTTAAATTCTCAAATTATATTATTTTTAATGAAAATTTAGTAGAATCTCATTTATTTTTTGAACTTCCTCATATACAAGAGCAAGAGCATTTTATAACCAATAAGGATATATCTAATCATCTTTCACAAACAACATTAAACAGAATATGCAATACAAAAATAAAGTTTTTTCTAACTAACATCACATTATTTAAATAAATTCTAATAATAAACTTTTTTTTCGTAAAATCTAAACTTTAATATAATATAACTTATACGAAATTTAGTAATATCACATTACAAATTTAATATTAAAAAAAGAATGAGGTAATGTAGGGTAGAGAAGATGAGAAGTTAGAAGGTTGAGAAATGAAAATGGCCAGAGTTGTAAGAGTGACTAAATGTGAAGGTGAAGAAAAAGTTTCTATATCGATTCTACTTGCAACTGATGTAGAAAAGAGGATATAACATCATTTATATAAGAATCTATGAATTGCAAGTAAAACTTACATAGAAAAGTTTACAAAAGTGTGACGAAACAATTTCCCTTTCAATTAGGTCTAAAACTTCCTACATCAATTATTTTAAGAATTGAGGTAAAAAGTGAAATATAATATTAGTTCTATTGATATTATATCTTAATTTCATCATTAGTTCTGATATAAAAAAAGTTTCATTTTATTTAAAATTATTATTCCTTTCCTTTTACATTGAATTCATTTTAATCAATAATGTATCTTGTCATTAATATTCTAGATATATTATGGAACTAACTTAAATTTTTATTACACTTATCACAAATTTATTATTATTTTTTATTATTTTCCTTCTTTTATTTTTTTTTCTTTGTGATTTAATTTTTACAAGTTATATTATTTATTTTTTCATTACTTTCTTTGTCTTGAACTAAATCAAAAGTAGACCAAAATTATTTGATATCTATTTCATTAATGTATGAAAAATCACTATTTTGTTTAGTTTATTGACATTATCGTCATTTAAATTTTTTAAGAAAAATCACTTTATTGTTGCTTTGTGTAATAGTTTATTCACATTTTCACTATTTTAAATATTTTTTATCTTTGCAATTGAAGGGTTTATTTATTTATTTTATTTCGCTCTAAACCTTTATCCATTCAACTTTGTAATTATATACATGTTAATTAATGAGGAGTGTGAATATGAAGGTGTAATCATACGGTGATGTTTCTAAAGAGGTAACAAATAAAAAAAATATTGAAACATGCATTGGCATCACGCCGTAAATGGTCGAGGAATCCAACACTACGCATTTGATAAAACATGACGATGATATGTTCAGATTTAACCAAAAATTCTGAAGGAGAAGAACACCAACATGAAAATGATAGATACATGATGAATCAATATACCATTTGTTGGAAGAATAAGGTGCAAATTATCAAAGATATTATTCGAACACTGGTGTATGGAATATTTTCTCTAATTTAATTTGATTAAAAGATAGATCACATAATATCTTAAAAATATTAATTAGGGTTAATAGAAGTGGATTTTAAACGTAATTCAATTAGATTTCATTGACAAAGTCTAATTCAACAAAATTTTATTAACTCGAACGTGATATTAGATATTTATAAAATAAAACAATTATGAGACAAGACATGTGTAGGTGAGAGGTAGTGTGATAGGTCTATAAACCTTGTTAGGTTTATAAGATAAAATATTTGTGAGACAAGACATGTATAGGTGAGAAGTGGTGTGATAGACCTATAAACCTTGTTAGAATAAGTTCTCATAAAATTAATTTATAATGTGAGATTTACACTATTTTAGATATATTAATTTGATCATATATTTAGACGATTAAGAATATCTAACAAGGTTTAATTCTTCATCATACATATAATTTATTTTAACAAACTTCAGTATATTTTCCTTTTTCAAAATTAAATTTTATCTCCACAAGTAAAATATTTTTATATATATCTTTTGAATAATACATATATAAGTCATGTTGAAACTTTGTAGTCTTTTGTAACTTCTCTTCGTAATTATCCTAAGCTTCTTTTCATATCAATAAAATCATATGCGAGTATTTTTCTTTATTTTGATACCTTTCCATCAATTTTTATAAAAGATAAAAAGACTTTTTGTTAAATACCTTTCTATCACAAAAGCAAATTATTCTATTGATCCTTTTTTAAAAAAGAAAATATGTATACGTGTAAAATGGTTAAAAGTTATTTTTGATAACCTTTTGCACTTTAAACTACGTATGATGTTATTTATAAGTAGGATTTTTTTTAAGTCTTTCAATGAGAAAAAAAGAGAATATATATATATATATATTTATATTGGTTCGTTCAACTATATTAATTCCTACTTATTCCATCAATTTTTTCTAATTTCAAATAAAATATAGTATTCTTTTTAAGCCATTATTAGTGACTCTCAAGTATATATCAATTGTTTTTGCTAAAAAATATATGTCATTGTTATTTTTTTTTTTAATATTTTTTGCATCCAAAAATATTGAAATAGATTTTATATAAATTTTTCATGTTACAAAATTTGAATATATTACTTTAATCTAATTTTTTAATAAATTTAGACAAATATCTATGTAACATAAAAAATAAAAAATAAAGTAATAATTTATATGTAACGATATATTTTTATATTTTAGATAAAATATAATTTTAGTTTTTATAAAATAAATAATATATTAAAATAATTCTTATAAAATTTGTTATGTTAATTTGGTTTTCAAAAAATTTAAAGTTTTTATTTTAGTTTAAACTTTTAATAGATATTAACAACTATGTGAATAAGTTTTATTTTTCATAAAATTAAATTTTTCTACCTCTTTAAAACTCGTATATAATAATTGTGATGATGATCTAGTGGTAGTAAATATCATCTCTCAAATCTAGAAATTTTCATGATAAAGAGGTGAACAATAGGGTGGTAGAATCAAAGATACAAGTACTTTGAATTGAGGTTAAATTTCTTAGAGTGGTATATCTACTACTACATAATAATCATTTTTCACACCAAACTTTGATTTGCCATGTAAATGTTTATCAAAGTCTATTAAAAATTTGGACTAAAATAATATGTTAAAATTCAATAAAAATCAAACTAACACGAAGAAATTTATAGGAATTATTTTAATATATTACCTACTTTACAAAAACTAAAATCATATTTTATCTAAAATATACAAATACATTATAAAAACTAAAATCATATTTTATCTAAAATATACAAATACATGATGTGATATATATTATCATTAAATTCTTCTCAATTATCATTTTTCACGTAAATATTCATCCACATCTATTAGAAAGTTGAATTAAAAAAAAACTAATATAAAAAATTTTACAAAGACTATTTTAATATATTTGATATTTTATAAGGATAAAAAACATATTTTACCATTTTTTTTAATAGTTCTTTCAAAATTTCAACTCACTCTCAAATATTAAAAGAGATTGCATTGATTATAATGTCTTGAATCGACAGATAAAAAATATAAACTTAAAATTTTGCTAGAAATGTTAGACTAAAATAATTTAAAAATCAAATTAACATTTAAGATAAGTTATATTAATTTTTTATTTAATAATTTTATGATAACTAATATTCAATAAAAATCTTAAGATGTTATAAGCATTGTAATCTCGACAAGCATTTTACGTGAATAATTTGTCTGATCTACACGTCATCAAAGTTATCAAGAAAAATAATACCTTGTAACTAAGACTATTATTGCAAGGTGATTATAAATAAGACATGAAACTCTCTACATGAAGTTGATAAAATTAATATAAAATTTATATAAAAATAAATATTTTTTTATTCTATTATATATTTACACTTATTCAATATATAACTCTATTATATACTCTAATCTTATAATAATTATATAACAACTTATTTTTAAAAGTATTTTTGAAAAAAAAAATTAATTCAAATTTTCTGTTAGAATTCTCTTTTATTTAAATTATTTATTTATTTATATAAATTTAAACTAAATTAATAAAAGTCTAATAATATAATTGACATAATTATCTCTCCTTCATTGTAATATATTATTCTTTAAATAGTAATATTAATATGAAAAGAGATACGATTGCTTATAGTATTTTGAATAGATGGATAAAGTATATATATAAATCAAAATTTTATTAGAATGATTTATTTAAATCCAAACTAAATTGATGAAAGCTCAATAATATATTTATTATTTCTTCTTGGTTAATTAATATAAGTCAATATTAATCAAGATTTTTATCTACAAGGAAGAAAAATGTTATTTATTGGCTAGAAAGCTAGTTTTGCATCCAAATTCTTCATAATTTGTTTAATAATGTTACACATTGGACTTAAAATTATATGATCATCTCCATCCACCAATTATATCCCTTTGTTTAGAAGCATTTCCCTATGAAAATATTTCTACAAAATCCACTGTGGATAACATGATAGCAACAATCATCCATTAGCTTATTCATCCATTGTCATCCATATTTCTAGAAAGTAATTATCAGTGCCTAACTCACCCTCAAAACCGGTTCAGAAGGTGAGGTTTACACATCACTTATATACCATAATTCGATCTCATATTTAGTCAATGTGGGATTTCCCAACACCCTCTCCTCACGTCGAGGAGTCATTCTCTACTCGAACGTGACCCATTAACAGGTGGCCCAATCTAAAAGCCCAACAACCTGTCAACCAAGGTTTAGTATATTAACAAGTGGTCGAATCTAGGATCAACAATCTTGTTAACCTGGCTCTGATACCATGTAGAAAGTGATTATCAGTGCCTAACTCACCCTCAAAACCGGTTCAGAAGGTGAGGTTTACACCTCACTTATATACTATAGTTCGGCCTTATTTTTAGTCAATGTGAGATTTTCTAACAATCTCATACTCATTTTGAAAATTATTATTATTATGAAAAGATTAAAATTTGTAATTTTCTGAGGATAAAATTTAAACATTTAATATTATAAAGCCTAAAATCTAACTTTTAGATTTCAAACAGAATAAAATTAGTTTTTGACATATTTAGAGATAAAATAAATTTATTTGTCACATCAATATCGCATCATCTAAAATTTAATATTCAAACAATTTTTTTTTTTTTAAATGTGAAAGTTCAACCAGAAACAAATAAAAATTGGATGGATGAAGTCTGAACTTAAACTATTTTAGAAGAAGGATTTTTTTTTTTTTGTTTTTGAAAGATTAAAACAATAACTCTCCAATTATAAGTATAATTTCCATTTTACAACTCGAATCCCATTTATATGACTTATCATTCTTGTGTAAACACTTTTATAAGTATAATTTACTTAGTTCAATATTTATCTCAAGCTAAATTACACTTATAATTTTTTGTAGCTAAAGTGCACTTTATATGCATATTAATAAATAGTCTAGTTTTGTAATCTTGGACTTGGACAGTACTCCGAATAAAATTTCTGATACATAAGCCAAAATTCAATGATTACACTTTTTTTCCTTTACTTCCCTCTCTTTTCATTTTCAAAATATTGAAATTATTACATGTGTTTTTTTTTTCTTAACCATGTATATTCAGATTTAATAGAATAATAAAGTGTAAGTGTTAGAGTTTACTTAATCTCACTCATCATCATCATGTTTTGATATAGACGGAATTGGATTTAAGAAAATCTCGTTTCTTTAAGAAAATTTCATATTTAAGTTTATAATCATATTCAAATTTATAGATATAAAAAATAATATAAAAAGTGAATATAAAAATAGATATGATATATAATTTATTCTAAAAATCAACGTTTAACGTTTTGTATTGTTGGTTGTAGGTCTCAACACTTTTAGGTATTCAGGAAAAGTGTAATTTTGCGAAATTTTTACCAATGAAATAAATTATAATTATATAAGTGAATACATTCTATTTTTTAAAAAAAAATCTTAAATCTAAAGGTTTAAAGTAGATGTCCAAGTATTAATACAAGAGATTTGATTCCTTCATTATTAGTCTTGGATATAACAGACTAAGTTTAAACCTTTATACCTATTATAATAGGTTTGGTGAGAATAATTTTGTCATTTTGTTATTGTATGTGGATGACATATTTGATTTATATATTATAATCCGGTCTCATTTTTAGTCAATGTAAAATATGTAACACATCTCCTCACATTGAAAATAAGAAGTGAACATCAATCAGTATAGTTTAAACACTCTCTCATATTAAAAATAAGTAGATATCAATTAATATAGTTTAAATATTTTCTTATATTAAAAATTAATAAATACAATAAATATAATTTAGATAATATAGTTAAATACCTTTCACATTAAAAATCAATATAATTAAATCCCCACAATTTTTATTAACTTTAAGATTTAATTTTATGTAAAAATTTGTAAAATAAATAAGACATTATATCCACTTTTTATATTAAACATAAAAAAATAATCAAAATAAAATTTTCACTACAAATAACAAGTTTTTGATAATTTAGAGTAATGAATGAGTATTTTGGTAAAGATGGTGTGATATGTGGATAGTGTATTAGGCATTGAAAAGCATTGAATGGATTTGGGAGATGAAAAGAGGAATGATGAATAATTGATGTTAGGCATTGAGAGAAGGTGAGTTTAGGTTTTAGAGTGATGTGTGGAGGTGGAGAGGATGGCCTACCTATAGAGATTGAGGAAATGATTGTGTGCCATATGCTCATCCATAACCATCTATCTCAATTTCACTTTCTTTTTCTTGCATAATCAAATTATTGCAATTCAGTATATAAAATGCAGCTATATATACAACAAAGTTTTTAACATTTGCTTTGGGATTTAAGAACACCATATGACTTTGTTTCTATTATTAAAAAAATCACCCATAAAAATATTAGCCACAACAAACATATTCAAGTTGTTTTTAATTACAATGAAGAAGATTGAGTATGAAAAATTATTTGCTCAAGAAAGAAGGGTCGACCAAAGCCAACAATTAAGGAGTTTTTTTTAAGATTCTTCAAAAGTTTTTAAGCCCGTTTTGACTAAGTCCAATATTTTGAAGAAACTCCAAAATTCTTGTCATGGGCTCCAACTTTGTTAAGACCAAAGAAACAAGACCCCTGATTTTAGTTTTTTTTTTTTCTCTTTCTACTTTCTAGTTTTATTTTTATTTTTATTATTATTATTATTGAAAATGACATCGTTTCAATTTAATTTCCCTTTTTAACTTTTTCATGACAGTTAGTTTTTTAATAAATAACAAATCTTTTAGTGTATTTAAGAAAGTGACATGTAAAGAAAAATTTTGTTTAGTAAAAAATAGTAATAACAATATTACTTGAATATAAAGAATTTTTTAAATGAGATTTTTTTTTTATCTTCGTGAGTAATAATAAATATTTTTCATGATATTTAGTTATGAAGTTCTTATTATTATAATTACCTCTCTCTCTCAGTATACATACCATTTTCAATAAAGTTGAATAATAATCAAACACAATTTATGAAATTTTTAATAATAAGAATTCTGGAATATCAACCTAAAAAAAATTATTAAAAGAAAAATTTCTTGTATTATATTATCTATGAACCATATAGAAATTCTTATCAAGGATAATGAAATATAGATTTTTTTTTTTTAAAATCATGATATTGGTATTCAGATTCTACAAGAATTAACTAAGATATTTACGATATTAATTGCGTCAATCAATGTTGTTATAGTAAAATATAAAAGTTAAACTATTGATAATTGATTCTGAAAAGTTATTAAATTTAATTAAATATAAAATTTTATTTTACTATATTTGATTTGTATTAATAGTAGATTCTTCCTATAATTTCTCAACTTTGAATACTTTAATAAGAATTTTTTGTTTAGAGTGTTGAGTTTTAAGAGCAATGCTATGTTATAAGGGTTGCAACTTGAGGGTGCCACTGTCTTGGCAAAATCGTAGTTTTCACGCAAAATCGTAGTTTTCATATGACTTGCTGAGAGATTTCATGTCATTAACGATGACTTGAAATTAGTTGAACATAATTTGGATGTTATCATTATCCTTCACGTTGAAAAGTTGTACTGTTTGGTCATTAAGATGAGTTGGTTTTTCTTCACTTCTATGGATCCTTCATAGGTGATTTATCAAGGTGTCCCAAATTTTTTTTTATCCTTTGTAACCATGAACCTTTATGTACTCCTCTTCAAATATAGGACATATTAGTGGATTTTAAGCCTTAGAGTTAAATAAATACCTTTTATTTTTCATTTGATCACATGTTTCTATAAAGAGGAGCTATAGTATGATCTATGAGAATGTAGTTGTCGTTCTTAAAAACATTCTACACATTAATATGATATGATTCAAAAAATGTAATCATGCGTTGCTTCTAATAATAAAAAAATTCTCTCTTAAATAAGAGTGGACGGTTGACAACATAGTCTTTATTGTACAAATCTTGTAAAGAACTAATTCTGAAAAACTCTAATACCAACTAAAGTTAAAAAAAAAAAAAAAGGGTTAGACAATTTGTATACAAAGTTTCTTATATTTAAAAACGATTTATAAAGTCAAATTAGACAAAAGTAATAAAAATAAGTAGTTATTTTTATATAAATTCACTCAATTGACTTAAGATCGTATTCTCACTCAAAAACTCTTGAGAGGTCCCACTAATCAAATAATTTATTACAATAAGTTTCACCTCTCTTGACTTACATGAATACATAATATCACTACTAACTAAACACTTAACTCTCCTTAAATTAAGTCTCAAGTACACAATGTCATTTTTGACAACAAGATTTTGATACAATATTTAGAAAGAAAAAAACTCTCTTGGAGAGAATATAGAAATTACAATATTTTTTATCAATAAAATAACTTCTAAAAAAAGAATATACAAATAGGTTTTCTTAATAGTATATTCGTTTAAGCAACAAACATTATAAGTTTAAAATAAAGTACTTGAATTAAAGTTTAAAAATAATTTCAAAAATATTACTTTATTTCGTTTCATTTTAATTCATATATTTTTTGCATGTAATGTTATATCTAAGTTATAACCTTTTCAAAAATAACTATTACTCATAAATAAATATCATAGTTATTACTTTTTTTTAAATGTGTAGACACTTTTCAATGCTTTTTATCTTAAAAAAGTTCCAAAAATAACTATTACTCATAAATATCATAGTTATTACTTTTTTTTACAATGTGCAGACACTTTTCAATGCTTTTTATCTTAAAAAAAAGTTAGGTTTTGAAATGTTTTCTAATAAAGAAATTTTTTTATATATATTATCTGATATTTTTTTTTCTAGTATATAATTTCTGTTGATTAAAATATATGAAATGAAGAAATTGACTAAGTAAAAGATAGGATATTTTATAATCTCTAAACTTAGCACATATTATTTACCAATTGAATAACAAATATATATTATATATAGTATATATTATAAAATAAAATACATAACATCTTATCAAATTCGAATCAAATAAAATATTAAACAATCAATATATTTATTAACATAAAAAATTTTATATGTATAATTATTTTAAACTTTAAATAAATTGTTAACTAATTTAATTTTAATATATGATAATTATTTTAAATTTTTTTTCTATAAGTTTAGTTTACTTTTCACTATAGATGATAAATTCTTTTCTAATACTTACTTTATATATTTTTTTCACTTAATATTTAATAAATATTTCATATTTTATTTATTTAGAGTAATGTAAGACAAATAATAAAATTATTTACTATGTTCAATAATGATCTTAATGTTATTTGTATTTTGGATGATTTTCGGTGATATTAATACTAATTGTCTAATTTACTACATAAATATACATCTCAATGTAAAAAAATAAAGACATAATTCTAATTTTTCTTTCCAAATGTATAGAATTTTTTAAATTATTATAATTCCTTAAAATCTTTTAAATTTTTATAATTTCATACTTTATAAATCCTTTAAAATCCAAATTACAAAATCCTAAGCATAAAAAGTCTATTTAAAAATCATTACATTCTTTCAAATCTTTTAAAATCTGCATAATATTTTTTTATGTAAAAAGTTTTTGAAATTCCACTTAAATACAACCCTAAATATATATTGTTAAAAATCCTTATAACTATTTGTTGAAAATTAAAGATTCAATTCAATATATTGCGGTGTTTTTGAGAAAACTTTGTAAGAAGGTACAGAGTGAATGCAAATGGATCAAAATATTTAACAATATACTATGGAAATTTTAAGTGAGTTAGGCCCTAATAGCTTGTTAAAGTTAAAAATATCTGAAGACTTAAAAAGTGTTTATAGATATACTTATAAATTATTTAACTGTTACGTTAAAAATGAAGTTGGGATTATTATACTTTTAAAATAAGAATCTGATTCTTACAAACAGGGGTAGCCATTGTTGACATTAAAACAGAGCTTTGCATTGGGAGAAGGGTATTGGAAATAGTAGAGTCCACAAACAATAAAGCGAGAAAGACGCAAGTTGCATGATAGATGTGAGATGTCATGCATATAATTGACCTTGGCGTTCTAACTCCTGCTGGCTGCGTTGCTGTGAAATTACTTACCTGGACATTGTGACAACTAGAAAGTCCTCACAGTTGATCATTATGTGCATGATGAAACAAAAAGTCTCACGTTTTCAGTCATTCTCCCAAAACTTTTAGGTTTTGTAAAAGATAAGATAAATAGTTTACAGATGGGTACCCAATGAGAACATAAAATGTTACAACTTTTATTGGCACACCAAAGATATTTGGTTGTTCCACTGTTGACCCAAAAATATGCTGACCCATGTGCAAGATAATGTGTTTATGCAGACACATAAGCACATTTTCAGGAATTGAATACAAATAATTACTACAACTTTGCAATATCCAGTTTTGAAGGAGCATACACAATGAAAATATAAAGAAAAGAAAAAATGAAATACAATATACAATCAATATTATTATACATGGTTTGACCAGCAACTGTTTTACTTCTGCTGTTCCAGCATGAAGTCCCAACCCAAGTGAATGTGACTTTGAACCAATTCTTACTGGAAATGTGAAAAATGAAAATGGAAGCAATTTTTCTGTCATGTGTCTGATTGTAAAAGGGATGAGGTTGCCTTCTCAGTGGTCCTTCCTGAGGTGAAGGTTGAAGCACCACTAATCTGAAATGATGAGGTAGAGGAGGGACCAGGGGGTGAAACTCCAACCGTGGAGAATGCACTGGCATTGCTACTCAGGTATGTGCTGGTTCCACTAACAGTTCCTTCTGTCACTGATTTTGGGGCAGGAGGCTTGTCAACCTCAGTTACCCCTTCTAGCATTTGCAGCACTCTGCTCATTGTTGGTCTCTGAGATGGCTGCTCTTGGATGCACCAAAAGCTTGCCTGAATTGCCCTTCTTACTTGCTCCATATCAACTTCTTGGTCAGCTAGTCTTTTGTCCAAAATTCCACTGATATTACCTTTCTCAAACTCTTCATAGGCCCAAATGGAGAACTTCTTCCTATTTGTTTCATCTGAAACATCAAAATTCCTCCTTCCACTCACAATCTCCAACAAAACCATACCATAGCTATAAACATCAGATTTGGATGTTATTGGAAGATTTGCAAGCCACTCGGGAGCTAAATATCCTCTGGTTCCTCTCACACTTGTTAAGGTCCGATGCCTATGATCCTTGGGATTAATAAGCTTTGCAAGACCAAAATCAGAGACTTTGGAAACATAATTCTCATCCAAGAGAATATTTTCAGGCTTTATGTCACAATGGACTATGCAGTCACGGCACTCCTCATGTAGGTATGTGATGCCTCTTGCTGTGCCCAGTGCAATGTTGTATCGGTACTCCCAATTCAACAATTTTCCTGAATGCTGTTCTGTCAAGAATAGAAAATTATCAAGAGATCCATTTTTCATGAACTCATACACCAGAAGCCTGTGGCGCCCTTCTGAGCAAAAGCCAATAAGCCTCACCAAATTCAGATGATGAGTGCTACTTATAGTGGCAACTTCCATCCTAAACTGCTTCTCACCTTGCTCAATGCCCTCAAGTTGCTTAACTGCAACAACAGTTTTATTAACTAGAGTTCCTCTATAAACAGCACCAAATCCACCAGCTCCAAGCTTCTCCTTGAACCCCTTGGTCGCTTGCTGGAGCTCCTTGTAAGAGAACTGCACCGGAGCACCAGAAGCATACTCAAGAAGAGCATACTGAGCTGACAACGCACCAAACCTCTTATTATTCCTACAACAGAACATCCACAAACCCCCTTCCAAGGCAATCAAACCCAAAAGGGTACCCAAAACAACCACCACCACAACCCAAGCAGGCACCTTGGACCTCCTTTCCCTCACAGTCTCCGCCATAGAGGGTGGCGGATTTGGCGCCAATGGAGGACAAACCTTGAAATAAGAAGTGCTAGGCAGCGAAGGATCGTGATATCCACTAACAAAATCTTCTGATTTTATTACACACTGCCCAGTGCCATCTGACAAGGAAGTAGAAGCAAAACAGGCACTTGAACTCGAAAGACAATTTGTTCTACAAGCTGATAAACCAATGAAAAACGTCTGCCTCGAAGCCTCAGGGGGATAACTCAACGCCACAGCATGATCCAAGGTCAACATAGTGGCACTCCCTGGACAACTATCAAGACTCACCTTCCTCCTGCACCCTTTCCTACTATCATTCGGATCAACCATCTCGAAATTCTCTGAAGGGCAACCACATACCGGGCTAGAATCATTGTAACTACACACACCATAGTTCCCACAGTAAGCATAAACCTGACATTGATCAGCAACAGCAGCCCATCTAACAGTAGAAGTTCCACCTCCCTGACTAGTACTATAAATCCTCAAATTCCCATCATTATCCAACTTCAACACCCTAAACACATCAGCATTCCTATCATAGTCACTACTATAGGCAACAAGAACAGGAGCACTCAATTTTACATCAGAAAGTTCCAAAAGCCCAATCGAAGTCAAAGTCAACACAGGGGACTCCAAACTCACATTCACAGAGGAATTCAAACCCTGGTTCCAGTAGAATATGCTATTGTTCCACTCCAGAGACAAATTCCCAATTTGACTAAGTCTAAAAGAGTAACTTTCAGAAGTGAGAACCTTACCAACACTGAAATTCTGAGAGGGCACAAGCGTATCAGTGGGGTTGTCGAAGCTCGACCAGAGGGTGCGATTGCCGTTGGAAATTACCAAATTGCCACTATCCTCAAGGGCTGCTGACGTGGCTCCCGCCGTGCCGGAGTCCCACGCGATGGCGCCGGAGCCGTTGACGAGGCGGAGGGACCCGGAGGTGACGAACTGGAGGGACCCACCGGAGTCGACGGCGGTGCCGTTGCCAGCGGACCAGACAACTGGGTCGCCACCGGTGTAGGCGATGGCGGCGATGAAGGAAGGAGGGGTGGTCGGAGGCTGAACGGAGATGAATCCGAGGTGGAACGTGCCACTGGGAGAAGACCACGTTTTGTTGGAAGAAGCAGAGAGAGTGGAACCTAGGTCTATGGCGGTTGCAACGGTGGCTGCTAAAAAAAGAGGGAGGAACAAAAACTGTATTTTGAGGAACATGTTTTCTGATGTTTCAATTGTGTGTGTATGTTCATCTGGGTATATGTGTGGGAAAGCAATATAAAGATGTTGCTGTTAAAGTTGTTAAAGTTGTTTTTTTTTTTGTTAAATGTTTGGTTTGTGTGTGGAAGAAATGAGGTTCGTAAATGGGGTGTGAATGGAAGAAGACTTTGACTTGGTCCTTTCTTGGTGGTGATTGGTGGAATGATTGAAAATAATCTCTGTTTTTGTTTTAAATTTTGAAGAATGAGGAAAGGCTTTGAATCTTAAACAGTGTTGATTATTTTATGGGAGAAACATTTGCTGCTGGTCCTTCACGTTTTGGAAGAGGAAAAGTTCCAAGCTTGACCTTCTAGTTCCATTGTTCTCATTATGAACATTTCTAATCCCTTTTCAGGGTTTGGATTAGGTTAAAATGGAGATAAATTGGATTTTGTTGAGCTTTGAACAATGAACACCTGATAAAGGTTGCAGCTGAATAATCTAACCTTTTGTTTGGTTGCAGAACAAACAAGAAAAAAGGAAAAGTATGTTATAATGATATTATCTATCATTTTGGTTTTGAAAATAACTTAATTACCCTTTTAATTTGTAAGATATAATGATTATACAATTTAGTTGTATAGGTTTGAGATGCTTCAATTGGATCTTATCCATACATTAAATATGTGATTTTTGTATTCAGATTTTAATTATGTTTTTATAGTCACTTATATAATATAATTATAATATTATGTCAGCAAATTTCAATTAATAAAAGACTAAAATTACTCTTTTGGAATATCTTCACAAAAATTTCTTTCCTTCTATTTTTGAAAAGAAAGTCAACTTGTTAGAAAAAGACATAAATATCCTTAATTAACTATTCTTTTTACACGTTAATTTTATTAATTAAGAAAATTTATATCATTTTATAAAACCTATTTCATTTTTAATATTTTTTATTGTTTCACATTCTCTAATAATAATAATAATTAAAAACTAACATGTTTTATATAAAATATATTATTATTATTCAATGTAAATTTTTTAGTATTAAACAATTTAAAGATAAAATGGATATATTTTATTATAATAATAATGATGATTATGTTAAGAATAGTATTAAAAAAAAAAGAGATAGATGAATTAATTCTTATACTTTTTCATAATTTAAAAAATTATAATTTAAACTTCAATAAATTAAAGGTTTTAAAATTTATATTCAATCACTATAGTTTTAAAATCAGTTTTAATTAATTGAGATAAAAACTAGTATAAAATTAACTTATCAATTAATTTTGTTAATATGTTAAAATCCGTTAAATATTTTTAATCAATTAAAAGTATCAATTAAAATAGATTATTCTTAAAAATTTATTCTTAAATAAAATCAACATATTAAAAGAAGTTTTAATCAAATAAAAAGTTTTGAAAAGAAATTTTCTCTTCTAATAAGCTTTTAATCAGCCAAAAGAAACATTTCAAATCAATTGATCTCCTAATTTATGAAATACATATGTTAACTTTTTCTAATAATTTTGAATTATGAATACTTCATTTTTAATAAATTAGAATAATCAAATCATCAATAATTAATGTAGTAATATCATTATCAACATATACTAAGATAGTCAATTCTCAAATTCAAATTAAAAAAAAAAAGAATTAAAAATTGAAAATGGGTTATAATAATGCACATTTAATATTGAGATTAAAATATTTATTAGTTTTTTTAATCTATATAGATAAAGGAAGTATAAATTTCTATATAAGTGATTTTTTTTTTTTAATTTATTAAGAGACTTATTAGAATTTAATAATAGATTTATAGATGATTTAGGAAGCAATCTCACAAGTTAAATAATTTAGGGTGGTCTCCTTCCAAAACTAGATAGGGTGGTATAGAACAATTAGTCTGTGTTTAATTTAGAAAATTGTAAGTGAAGTGATAGAAAAATAAAGAAATGAAAAGAAAGTGAATTGAAAATGAAAGTATTTAATTTATTAGAAAGAGAATATAAATAAATGATTTGATTATAGTGATGAAGGTAGGTAAGTAATTTTGTTGTATAATATTAAAATTATCTTTAGTCATTTTTTTGAAAAATATAAATATTTTACGGAAAAAATGGAAAAAGATTAATAAAGAAAAAAATAATAATTTAGATTTTAAAATCTTATTTGTTAATTTAAATTTAATAAAAAAATAATTAAAGAAAAACTCATTAAATATATAAAAAAATTGATAAAAAAATTATAATTTTTAATAAAAGATAATATCAAATTCATAACATATACGAGAAAAAAAATCTAAATTACTTAAATTTTTTATAGACACTTTTTTTAAATTCTAAATTGATAAGTTATTTATCAATCTTATTCACTTTAATGAATCCTAAAATTCTTCAAATTTTTACTAAAAGTTAACAAATTTATGGTCAATATGTTTAAAACCTTACGTACGAATCTCACTGTTTGTATCTTATTAAGTATATTATCATCTAAACTATGAAAGTGGTATTGTTATGACCTTTTACCATAATTTTTATCTTTGTTGCAAGTTCTTCATGTTACTATATACCATTAACTTGTACACTATTCAACTTTTTTAATCACCTTTCATCAAATAAATTTGGTCATGCAAGAGTAATCTTGATTAATCATGTTCAATTTATAATTTTCTAAATACAAATTATTAGAAAACTACAAAGAAGAAACATATTATTTGTCTTACATTTTTCTCATATATTAAATGATGTGATGTGTCCAATTTGAATGTGTTATCATGATATATCATCATGCATTAATTGTGTATAATTTATTGATTTAGGACTCAAAATATGTATGAATATTAAATAAATAATTTATTTTCAATAATCAAATTAGTTCCATTTTATACATATCTTTTCCACAATTTTATTCTAATCATGTTTGATAACAATGTCTTAGTAATACTTAATTGATTCTAGTATTCTAGATGCACTCATTGTTTATCTCTAAAATTTCAAGATTACCAAAATTAACAAATACTAAAGTTTGACTTTAATCTTGATGTGCTTAACTTTTCACTACAAATTTGATTTTCACCTCAATAAAATCCATAATTTAAAATAGATAATAAAATGGAAAGAAAAATCTTCTACCAATTTTATTATTTCTAATCTTCTACTACTAAAATAACAATTGTGATTCAACATATGTTTCAAATTAAAAATTTCATAACTAGACATTTAATCAAATTTAAAAGATATTTTTTCTTCTTTTTTTTTCTCATATCTTCTTACTTTATTATTTTTTTATGAACTATTCATAGAAGAAGTCTTAAAAATTATATATATATATATATATATTTTGTAAAGACCTAGTATGTGATAGTTCTAGTAAGATGGTAACTTAAGTAGTGAAGGATAAAAGTGATTGGTAAAATTTTAAAAAGGACCTTAAATAGAAAAACTTAACATTTCTACCTTCATTATCTTAAGTTTATCATCTCTCTAGAAAATATTTTCCTCTAAATTCTCTCTACCTACTCTTTAACCAATCTTTATCACCTTTCATCTCTTTCAAGATCTGAGTATACCATTGTGAAACTTGTAAAGAATAGATCAACTTGGGCCGATTGGATTTTGATTTGGGGTAAGTTTTCTGTTCTTCTTCTTCTTTTAGGGTTCGAATTGGGGGTTGTGAAATTAGGAGTCTTGTGGCCTTTGCATGTGTTTTCTGCTTCCTCCATTCAATTTTATACTAGATTGAGCACCTAATGATGGAATTAATTTGACCTTTAGGTATTCTTGAAGCATTTTGGAAGCTTTGTATAGGGAGGAAGAAAGAGCTGATTTTGGAAGTTTTGTGAGGTAAAGGAAGCTAGAACTAGGTTTAAATGCTTGTTTGGGTGCTAGATCTGTGTTTGTATGTCTGTTTCGAGCTTTGCCTGCGAAAATTTGCTGAACGCAGGACCTTGGTGCTGAGCGGATTTGTTACAGAGATTTTGGGTTGAAATTCGTTGAGCGGAGAACACGGGGCTAAGCGCTCGGTGCACGCTGATGATGATTATGAATAGAATGTGGCATGTGGTACATTAGTGTGTATATATCTAGGGAGATCATATAAGGTATCCAGACCTCAATGTGAGTCCTGGTCATGTAGACTAAGGCCACATGTGGTGAGAGGTCGATGGAGGTCCCATCAGTTACTCAGAGGAGGAAGCTAGACGGGGCTACCCTAATGTTGTGAGTAGTGAGAGGATGATACTGAGATGAAAAAGACTAAGTTAGCCGGTTGTTATAAGACCCTTGGTCTATGTTTTGATACATCAGGTGCTACCTTTAGATGTCCGAGATCAATACAGTCTTCCGGAATGGTCGATCTTGATTGTGATGTGTGAATGTGATTATGTGTGTAAAGCCTTTGGTAGACCCTTACACTTGAATATGATAATAGTAATTAACCTGTGTAATTTATTTTAATTATGTATGCTTTTTGTATATCTAGCTTATCCTGCTTGTTTTGTTGTCTTTACTTGACTGTTATGATTGTTATGATTGTGTCTGTTGCACGAGAGCATGTGTCAGGTTAAGAGAGAACTCCTCTACGGAGAGACAGTAGTCTTAGAATGTTGTAATAGGACTTTAATATTATATTTTATGTTTTTTGAAAAATTTTATTTGATCCTTTTGGGACATTTTTTTGTAAATGTAATATATTTAACACTTAAATATTAAGATATTTGTGGATTGGGTAGTATAATATAGTAAAATGGGTATATTCCATTATTATTATTATTATTATTATTATTATTATTATTATTATTATTATTATTATTATTATTATTATTATTATTATATATATATATTTTTTTTAATCGGCAAAATGGGTATATTACATATATGCATATAAATTAATGTACTAAATAAATATATATAATATATAAAATAGAGTTAATCAAATATAAAGTTTTACATCATATAAATATAATAAAGTTAAAAACAACACTCAAAGTAAATATATTTAACATCTATAACCAACAACTATTTATTGAAACCTATTTAATGTAATAAACTAAACTTAAATAATTCATAAATAGCATGTCTCACTCACATTCATTGAGACTAGTTACGTCAACGTGTCGTCTTACATTGTAATTAAAAGTGTTCGAAAATTAATCCAAATTTATAATATCAATTAAAATGGATGGAAATTTAATAGGTCCTTTTTTAAGAGGTCATGAAATATATCTTGAATGTTGGGGAACTATGAAAGGGTTGATTAAACAGGGGAATAATTGAAGGTCATTAAGTCTCATTTATGAATGAAATATGAATCTTTGTTATATAAAGAGGTAATGCAAAGTGAAAATGATTCATCAAATTTGAAGTGTCACCACCTAAAGTGAGACATGGTATTATGTAATATAGATTTTTTTTATTTTTTTATTTTTTTTTAAGTTTGCTAAAAAAATTTAGTGAAAAAGTTCTCTAAATCTTATAAAAAAGAAAACTTGTAATCTAAAAGATAAAGGAAAACCAAACATTGAAGGGTTTCATTTTTTTTAAGTGAGATATTTTGGAGGAATTTTAGGTTTAGGTGATTATAGTAAAGTGTGAAATTTATTTGTTATTTTGGGTTTGACTTTGTTAAATTCATTCTATTGTTAACTTTATGGGCAACTTCTTTTATGATATAGTTTTCTATGTTGCCACTTTCTCTTGTTGAATAGATGTAGATATAGTGAAATCATATTTTCCTATTATCAGTCTTCTAATTTCAAAATTTGGCAAGGATAAATTTATTATTTAATTATATATAATTATTTTATACTAATATTAAATATTTTAAAATTAATGCATCATTTATGAATTAATTTTAATTTTATAAATAATATCAAATATTTATTTATATTAATTTTTATTTAATATTCTTCCCTTTTAATTAAAAGATATTTTAGTCATTCTATATTTTATCTAATTATTATTATATATATTATTTTGTTTTAATCAATCAAATCAATTATAATTTTCATACTTATTTCTATTTATTTTTAATACATTTTTTCCTAATTTAAACAACCCTATATAAAAATTAATAAATATTAATTATATAATTAATTATTATGTAAATATTATAAAAATTTAAATTATATAATTAATTAAGTTTCAAATACAGTTAATAAGAATCAATTTCTTTTTTTAAAAGTATTGACTTAATTTATATGGCTGTTAAGGATCTTCTAAATTTATAAATTTTTCATTTTTAATCTGATTTTAAAAAAAAATTAATCTCACTTGACAAAGTAAGACTTTCAACATCTATCATCTTTATGAGCATTTAATGAAGATGTGACATTTCTTATTAATTATTCTTAATGAAAGAATTTTTGAAGTAAAGAAAGGTATAGATTTGGGTCAATGCATAACAAAATTATCATTTTCTTAAATTTGAAAGAAAATTATTTAATGTTTTTGAGAAAGTTTGTTATGGTCAATTTATCAAAATTGATATAAAAAAATTGTCCTCGAAATAAATTCATCCCTATGGTGTGTTCATTTATTCTTTACAAATATTGATTTAAGTTGATTTAGATGGAATTAGTGTAATAATATAAAAATTTGAACAAAATAAGATTTATTTAGTTTTCAAAATTCTATAAATATAGATGGTAATATAAGTTGTCTATCTCATTTTAGTTTGTTGTAAGTTTAGTACGTGAAAAATAACATCAATATTAATTTATAGAACACTGTGAATTGAATTTCTTCACTCGTCTCACACAATTCTAACATAATAATTAAGAAAATTAAATTAAATTAAATTAAATTAAAAAAATAATTTTAATTTTTTTTAATAATTATATATATATATATTTTATTATAATTATTATAATTTATAATTCTTGTAATAGGTTTATTTTTTTTCTTTTTTTTAATAGTTTTATATATTTTTTTAATATCATCTTTAATGATTTTTTCTTATAATGAGACATATTTTTATTGTTATTTTTAATTTTTTAAATTGATATATTAATTATAAATTATAAGTTAAATTAAAAGATATTTTATTATATTAAAAGAAATTTTAAATATAATATTAAATAAAATATTTATAATACTTTTAAGCAACAAGAAATTCAATAAAATAAATAAATAAATTATGTGAGAAAGATAAAAATATAAATAAAATAATAAATAAATGAAGGAAAGAAAATGAAAAAAAAATTAAGAAAAATATAAATTAGATAGTGAGATTGTTAGTTGACTAAATTTATAATTTTAAACTAGATAGATTGATAGTTAATTGTTTATATCAATATCAATCATCGTTTTATAGTTCTTATAGACGTGTCTTATATTGTCATCTCTATCTATAAATAGAGAATTAAACTGAAGAAATGATTTTAAGATTTTCTTAAATTTCATATTCGAAAGAGATAATGTAGAATTAAAGGAATAAGAAAAAGTTCTACTAATTAATTTGTTGAATGGGTAAGTAATTTAACTTATTTTAAGGGTTTTTTTAAGTTAAGGATTTAATGATTTGAGGATAACCTTTTTATTGGGATATTGCATAGGTTTCTGTAGACCTTACACTGTAGTTATTGAAAGGAAGATATCTAAGAAGGATTGGATTTAGAGATATTTAAGTGAAAGGAGTTATTACTCAAAAGATAATATTTTTTTTGGATGAAAATATAAGTATAATACCTTATTGAAGACTTATTAGCAAAAAGTCAAAGTTTTATATGTATATTTATTAATTTTGAAAATTATTATAAATATGAAAGTATGTTTCTCTTATTGATTTACAAGTTTAATGAAGTATTCTTGATTGGTAGTGGTTGAATGTTGATGTGTTGGTGAAGACATGTTTGTATTGTAAAGAATGTGTCTTAAGTGTTTGAAATCCTGTATTTTTAGTCTCATTTTCATTATTTCTAACATTTTTTGTTTAAATGAGAGGTTTTCGTTCAAACAAAAATGTGACGGTGGAAGATGTGACTTTTAACTGCGACGATTCCCTCAATAAAAAATTAAGACTTTTAACTGCGACGGTTCCCTCAATAAAAAATTAACACACTAACTTTTTCGATTGAGTGAGGATTGTATTGCTTAAGTGCAAATGATCCATAAGAAAAGAGAGAATAATCTCGATTAATTTTTTATTTAAGTGAGAATTACTTACTCAAGCAAAAAATTATAATAAAGATGTGGTCTTTCATTTTCACACAAGCGAGAAATGTTCATTCAAGAAAAAATAGATTAGAGATGAATAATAATGTCATAATTTAAATAGGAAACAATTAATAATAAAAATTATGAATTAAGATTTAAGGATGATATGTTATAAAATATATATTTAATTTAAAAAGAAGGTATCTTTAAAACTATTAGGTTTATACCTAGTGAGAAAATGAGATGTATTATGACCTAATTGAGTTAAAAGTTATTGTCTAAAACCAAATAAGAGATAAGATTAAAAGGAAAATTGGTCAGGGGATGATATAAGTATATGATATTGTGTAACTATTTTTTTAAGGATTCGATAAGATCATAAACTTCACTAATTTACTAGGTTTTATATATATATATATATATATATATATATATATATATATATATATTATGAAATCAGATTACGATATTATGAAATCAGATTACCAGGAGTCAATTGGAGAATGTTACTGCAAATAAGATTGCCAATAGTTATGAGACAATAATATATGATTTTGGATATAATAACCAGTGTCATCTAAAACATGTCTTTATTCTATTTGTATACAAATTCTATTATGTAATTTATTTAAGAAATGGTGAGAAAAATATTTTGATATTATTTTTAAATAAATAATTTATCTTATTTCTATCTCTTAAAATAATTATAATAATTGACTTGTTACAAGGATTAAAAATAACTTAAAAAAACACATTCAAAATTATAAAAGAATATTTTTAAATATAACCCAATATTTATATAATTAATATCTAATAAAAATTAAATAACTATATCAATATTTTTAAAAATATTTGAATTTAATTATCGAAATTCAACTGGTTGAAAAAAAAAATAATAATATATTAATTTTGTAAATTTAATATATTTATGAATATTTAAAGTTAATGAATATACTAATATGTGTCCTCTTTTTATTAAGTTTGAATTCTCTCATTGATATTTATTTTTTAATATATATATATATATATATATTTATTAAAGTAAAAATAGCCTATTATGTTCAACAATGAAAATAATAAATATAAATTATTAGAAATTATTTAAATAATTAAAATTAAAAATAAATGCACATAAATTTTTACTTATATAATTATTAAATAAATTTTATATTTTTGTTATCGTAATTATATGTTTTTGATTTATAATTTTTGAATTCTTAAAATAAATTTAATAATATTTTTAAATTGAATTAAATTTTAAATAAAAATTACTTTCTAAATACTTAGTGTGATATTCTTGGTTATGTAAAGTATTTATTTTATTTTAAATGATGAAAAAAAATTAAGAAATAGTAATTTAAGAGGAATTCTTTTTCTATAAAAAAAATTATTATTATTATTATTATTTTTATTTTTTTATAATTAAAGTTTAAGAAGACTTATTAATCTTTTGATTTTATAAAATAAGAGATAATAAAATTCAAATATTAATTATATATTTATAAGTAAGGTGAAGAATATATATATATATATATAGATTAAGAAAAAATTAAATTATTATTAGATTCAAGATTGTGCATTTTTGTTCATACTTATATAATTAAGATAATATATTTTGGGTATGTTATATTTAGTGGTATTAGAGTCTAAGTTCTTTATAGTCGCTTGGGATAATGGATAAATGATATAAAGTATTATTTATGATAGAATATTTTCTCGACATCTTTTTTTATAATTATCTGCATTCATATCCATGAAATTATTGTTTTAGTTACTAGACACCACCCATTGAGGTGAAATTTTGTTTCTAAAGAAAAAACATAAAGCAGCATAACAACTCCTTGATGTAGTAAAAATAAAAATTATTTGTCTTGCTTTTTGCTCCTATTTGATCTGTTATACCTTTCTGAACGATTGATATTCAAGTGGTACTCAAGCATGAGTTTGGAGGGAGATGTGCTTTGTAGATTGGTATTATCTGAATTGAATCAGACTTCAATTTTGTGATAGAAAATTTTGTTATGGGTATGGTAAGAATCTCATTCCAATTAAATAGTTTGTTGTAATCTATTAAGTTAAAAAACAAATAAAATCAGAAACATAGACTGATTTACCATGTTTGAGATCTTGTTTACAAATGAGTTATTACTAAGAAGCATAATGTGTCTTGATTGATCTTTTCTTTATTTGGATACAGTTTTTTTTTTTTAATTTCATATTGGATAGTGGATTTTGAGCTTTTAGAATATACTATATGTGTTATATCCAACATACACATATAAAATTTATGAGATTTTTTTTTTTTGTATGAATGTCATGGAACAGTTGATGTTCTGCTGTTTTCAATTGGCTTATTACTATCTCTCTATCATTTATGCACTATTGTATGTTGGATTATACATTCATTTATTTGACTATTGGATTTGAATTATTGGATTTATTATCTTTTGTTTCCTTTCTAAGAAAAAGTTACCAATTGAGGTAAATGAATTCTTTAGATAATGAGTTTTATTCTACTTTATACTCTGTAGGTGTCAAGTTAGGAAATAAATTCTATTAGCATTTGAATTGCTTCAACAAAAATATTGAGAAGGTAAGGTTGATCAAAGAAAGAATGAAGACCTCGCAAAACTATAAAAAGTTTGATGCTGATAAGAGAAGACGACCTCTAAAGTTGAGGAAGATGAACACGTATTCTTGAAAGTTACCCTGATAACTAAAATAGGAAAAACCATCGAGTCGAAGAAGATGACTCCTAAATTCACTAGGTCAGATCAGATTTTGAGGTGTCCCAACTCAAAAAGGGTTGAAGTTGAAGAAGATTTATCATTTGATGATACACAAATTTGGATTGACGATTTGAAGATTAAAGAACTTAGAGGTAGAAAGATTAAGTTGGTCAAAGTAGTTTAGAATGTGAGGACTGGTGATTCCACCTAGGAGCTTGAGGACGAGATGAAGGAATCCTACCCCTACCTATGTGCTGGTAAGAAGAAATTTTTTAGGAAGAAAATTTTGTAATTGGGGAGATGGTAAGGATTTAGTAAAGAGTAGTTGATCGAGAAGGAAAATTAATTAGTAAAGGGTGAAAATTATTTAGTTAAGTTTTCAAAAACATTTCACCATCTCTCTAAAACTTCCCCTTTCCTAAATCCTCTGACTTCTCGCTAAGATCTCTTATCCATTTCTCATCCTTTTCAAGATCCGAGCATACCATTAGAAAACTCTTGAAGAGTAGAGCACTTTGCACCGATTAAAATCATCTTTTGAGTAAGTTTTTAGTATCCTAATTTGTAAAAAGAGGCTAGGTTAGTGGCTATTTGGGGGATTTTTGGACCCCATGCATGTGTTCTGTTTTGCATGACTTTATGCTAGCCTAGACCCATAGTGATGTGTTTGGTTTGTTGATCAAGCACTCATAGAGCAAATTAGAGCACTTGGGACTTTGGTCAATGGTGGTAGTAGTGAGCTGTTTGGAATCCCGATTCAGGTATGGGAAGCTAGTTCTAAAATTTGTTCTTCATTACCCATAGAATAGAAAAGCATTGTACTATGAGGATGATTGTGTATCCAAATCTGATTTTGGGTGGAGTTGAGAAATATGGAATTCAAAATTTGGGGATTTTTGGATGAAATTGTATACTGAATGAAAAGTTGAAAGGTCATTGTGATGCTGAAATTGTGAGTGTTGAAATGACTTGTTTGGTTGCCTGGACATGTTTGAAATTGAGGAGAAGTACAATTTGAGTTGGATGTAGTATTGACATGTAGATTAAACTGATAATTGGTTGATTTTGTTATGTTGTAAATCTGAGTGAAATTGTTAAATTATATAGATGGATTGCTTTGAGTTACTTGACCCATCATTTGATAGAAAATATATGATATAAATCACTGCGGAAACTGAAACAACTATGTTGAAGTCTAGGATAGGAGAAATTAAATTTTTAAGAATAGCTTGATTTTAGTTTAATTATCTTTGTGTTTGCATTTGATTTGGATTGAAAATGTAGATTTAATTATCTGTTTTGATGACTTGTTAGTGGAATTTGTTGTGAGTTATGATTGTGGACAATAATATGTTTGTTTGGTTTGCTTGAATATGATTGAATTCTATAGTGGTACAAACTTGAGTTGACAAGGACTTTGATAGTTTAGTTGAACTGATATTGGTTTGTTTAATTGGTTTTGGTGAATCTAGATTTAACAAGGAATTGTGTAGAAGGACTACCTTGAGTTACTTTTTATTATTTATGGAAAAAGATATGACATGAATCATTTTAGAGCATATTGAATGTGTAAAAATGAGAAATTGGACCAAGGAAGTCAATAATCCTTCTTTTACATAATTTTTTGTTCTTCATAATCCGCTAAGCGGATTCGGTTTGTTCTAAGAATGATAATTTTATTTAAACATCAAGTATGATAACAAGTGTTATTGAGATTTGTATTAAATTTAGTATCACTAGCTTACCCTACTTTGTTGTGTTATGTATGTTTAACTACTAAGATCGTATTCCTTATACGCGAGCAAATAACAAGTCTGGAGAATGATTTTCATAAGTAATCTAGTAGGATGTTGATTTTGTTTTAAATCTTTTTGAAACCATCTTGATCATGTAATAGAAGTAGACTCAAAACTGTACATTTCTGTTCAAAATTATATAATTAAAATAGTATATTTTGGGTATATTACATAAATTAATATTGATTTTTGAAATTAATGACCAAAAATTTATTTATGATGGTTAGTTGTATGAAAGAATAAATTTAAATTTTATGTTTTTTTATTTTATTTTGTAACCACTAATTATAATATTTATGTTAAAAAATATTAAATTTATTATGTTTAACATATTATATATTCATAGTTAGTTAGTCCATCTTTTTTATAGATTACATATAGTAAAATATATATTAAAGAAAATGTTTATTTTTTTATAAGACGTATCTTCTTCAAAAATTTCAAATGAACCAAAATTTGACTACACTATACAAGAAAGGGAAATAGATAATAATATTACTGGTTTGGACAATCAATTATCATCACATGCACAATAAAAGTTATAAATATGTATGCAAGTTGTATCTATTACCATGTTATACTTTGTTGTCCATGAATTAAATCTAACTGATATTTTGAGTAGTACAAATAATAATATTAGGAATTTTAATCTTGAAAAGGAATGACGTCGAGGTGAGTTAATGAGTTTTATTGTTTATACTAAGTGGTGTTATAATATAATTTACATGATACTAAGGAATTTATTCAATTATGTTCAAAGTTAAGAGACACATGAATGGTGAAGGATAATATATGCTTAAGAATAAAAGAACAAGTTGCAAAAAAATTTCATATGATAGGACATAATGCAAAAAATCAAATTATTTTTTTTTTTTTTCATCAATCCAGAGAGACAATGAATCGTCATTTTCACAATGTATTGAATGTGATTATTGCATTGGAGGAAAGAATTTTATTTCAACAATCAAAGAAGGAATTGCATCCACCAATATATAAGAATAACATATTTTATTCATATTTCAAGGTAAGTTATATACTTTCATCCTAATATTAATTTAATGTGACATTTATATTTAATCAGTCATTTTTTTTCTATAGTTTAATATTTAACTTTTTTACTATAGTTTAAGGGTCATTGAAGGAATACATGTTCAAGTTAAGGTGTCCAAGATGAATGTCTCACATTTTTGTGATAGAAAATATTATCCTACACAAGATGTGTTTGCAACTTAAAATTTTCAATATGAAATTCACATATGTTCTTGCTAGGTGGGAGGAAACAAGCTCTAGAATATTGAAAGATGCACTTACTAAGGAGGACCAAATTACGATACCACAATATTAGTTGACTAGCTTATGGGTGACATTGATTGATGTATGTATTCAACATTTTTTTTGTCTAAGTATATGTGCATTTGTTGTATGTGGGAGAATATTATCTAGGCAATGCAAGTTTCATGGGTAGTATTATTACTCCTTACCATGACGTAAGAAACCATTTCAAGAGTATATACACAAATCACCACAAACTTTGCATGATTTTTTTAATCATTGTCACTCTTCTCTTAGAAATGTAAAAACTTTAGAGTATTCAAGAAAGGGAAATAGATAATAATATTACTAGTTTGGACAATCAATTATCATCACATGCACAATAAAAGTTATAAATATGTATGCAAGTTGTATCTATTACCATGTTATACTTTGTTGTCTATGAATTAAATCTAACTTATATTTTGAGTAGTACAAATAATAATATTAGGAATTTTAATCTTGAAAAGGAATGACGTCGATGTGAGTTAATGAGTTTTATTGTTTATATTAAGTGGTGTTATAATATAATTTACATGATACTAAGGAATTTATTCAATTATGTTCCAAGTTAAGAGACACATGAATGGTGAAGGATAATATATGCTTAAAATAAAAGAACTAAGTTGCAAAAAAATTTCATATGATAGGACATAATGCAAAAAATCAAATTGTGTCTTTTTTTTCATCAATCCAAAGAGACAATTAATCGTCATTTTCACAATGTATTGAATGTGATTATTGCATTGGAGGAAATAATTTTATTTCAACAATCAAATAAGGAAGCGCATCCACCAATATATAAGAATAACATATTTTATTCATTTTTCAAGGTAAGTTATATACTTTCATCCTAATATTAATTTAATGTGACATTTATATTTAATCGGTCATTTTTTTTCTATAGTTTAATATTTAACTTTTTTACTATAGTTTAAGGGTCATTGAAGGAATACATGTTCAAGTTAAGGTGTCCAAGATGAATGTCTCACATTTTTGTGATAGAAAATATTATCCTACACAAGATGTGTTTGCAACTTAAAATTTTCAATATGAAATTCACATATGTTCTTGCTAGGTGGGAGGAAACAAGCTCTAGAATATTGAAAGATGCACTTACTAAGGAGGACCAAATTACGATACCACAATATTAGTTGACTAGCTTATGGGTGACATTGATTGATGTATGTATTCAACATTTTTTTGTCTAAGTATATGTGCATTTGTTGTATGTGGGAGAATATTATCTAGGCAATGCAAGCTTCATGGGTAGTATTATTATTCCTTACCATGACGTAAGATACCATTTCAAGAGTATATACACAAATCACCACAAACTTTGCATGATTTTTTTTAATCATTGTCACTCTTCTCTTAGAAATGTAAAAACTTTAGAGTTTATTCAAGAAATAATTTCCTATCATAGCTAGTTGTACAAAACCACATTACTCATTGGAAACCATGATGAATAGTTCTTGTATGTTGCATACTACACAAATTTTCACATAATGTGTGGATAACGATGAATTTGTGATCATGAAAGTTGATCTTAAATTGATGGATTAAGATGCACATATATTTGTAAATCAAAGAGAAGGGACAAATTTGAGAGATATGATAGAAAATCAAATGCGGAATGATTATCATTGTTGACTATATGTACTTGTAATGTTTGACCTTTGATTGATTTACTAATGATAAACATCTTTATAAATATATATACTAAATTAAGTATATATTTATTCATTTATATGATTGTTGTTTTATTTATGATATATTGTTCTTATGTTGAATAATGAGTAAGGAAAAATTGATGTTAATAAAAGTAGCTAAATAGGGAAAGAGTATTCAATATGGATTAATGATTTGGAAAGATGATTACTAAACACAATGCTTGATTAGGTAAGACTTCATAATCAAGTTTATAGTAGTTGGAGAACATAGACTTATAAAAATATTTTAGAAAAATTAAAAAAATCTAGGTTGACTAAAATAACAAAATAACATAAAGAATAGATAGAAAAGATTAAAGGATAAATGATGTGATGCGCATGACATGTTTAGTAGTACTAGTAGCTTTGCTTGGAGTAAAACAACTAAAATATTCATTGAAAATATTCTCTTTTGGTCTTAAAATAAACCCATAGTAACATGGCATCAGACAAATGCCTCAGAAATATTTAGGAAAATTTAATAGTTGACTGAAATGATGATATTGAAGAAGTCACATTTGACGTTACATTGCGGACATGAAATTTATTTGTTTGGCAAAAAATTTCACAAGTGATTGTTATGTGGTTATGTCTATGTAATGGATATTGGGATGACACAAAAAATATGAAAAACATTTTTTTATCAAGAGCATATGCTACTTGAAAGTAGTTATTTTATAAGTTGCGAGATTTTGTGTCATGGACAATCTAATTATGTATAGTTACATAGTTATAGAGATACATTGCGATATGGAAGATTAGACACTATTGTTGTGATCTAGGGAAAATGTAGGGTGATAAACACTATTATCAATTGTTTTATGTGATTGATTGAAAATGAGTATAATCAGATGACCTCATGCTCATTTCTTGACTAGACTCTTGACCATGCTTTTGGATAAAGGGACTATGTTTTGCATCATGTTATATTCATGAGATGCATACGATAAACCAACAACTATTTACCTAGTCTAAGACCTACATGATCTATTGGTGGCATGTGGACATTAATGGCTCAGTGGTACCTAGAGTAGTGACAAATTGTAACCACAATATATGTATAAGAGTATGATATATGAATTATAAGTTGTTGATGTTTGTCAATTGTTTGAAATGTCTTACATAAATTGTCAATCTTACTCTTGCTTTATGTTATTATTTTAATTTAAAAGCTACATATTTTTCTTTAATTACTAGATTTGAAAATTTAGAAAACATACCTTGGTTAAATTTATAATGGAAGGTGGAAATAACTTTATTAAAGAGTTACTTATTTTCAATTTCTTTATATCCTTAGACTAAATGGATTGACATCTATACTTATTATAAAATTAGTAGACAACTTTAATGTATTTTTTAACTTTATTTGTGGTGGAAGGATTAATCATACTTTGAGTGTGCATCATTATGAAGGGACTAGTAACCCCCAAATGCCAAAGAAATATTTTATTTTTTATTGATCATAATCATAGGAATTAGTCAACTAGTTATTCTAAGGAAAAAGTAACCAAAGTTCTTGTCACTACCAACTCAAGAAATTTTAAATGTAGGGATTTAACTCCAAATAAACTAAAGATATTAGTAGAATCAAAAGGAGATTATGATTTTTTCTAAATCATGTCTTAAATGTTTTATTAAGAGATAACTTCTTTTTTTTTGTAGAAGTAATCTTCATTTCCACTTGCAAAATAGCAACTCAAAACAATCTAGTATCCCCAAACTTTCCACCTACTATGTAGGGTTTGAGTTTGAGAAACTAGGAGAAAGTTAAAGTACAAATAAAATCAATGAATTTCATTAAGTATCCTATCAACTAAGACCTTGTTAGGCCAACTTCTAAAACTAGGAAGAATTAAAGATATCCTAAGAGCCACCTCCTTCTTAAGTAACACAAAGACTTGGTCCGGCCTCTTGGATTTGTGCAAGAATTGTCTCCGATTACGCTCCATCCAAGTATGGTACACACAAGTTGGCATAGCTAAGTACACGAATTTCCTCCTCGATTTTTTGAATGCAAACCGCAACCATCGGCTCTAGTTGTCAAATCTATAGCTCCACTGGTCTAAGCAGCACCATCCACAAACAGCTTCTAAGAGATCACGACTCCATGTTCAAGAGAAGAAAAGGTGGTCTCAAGATTCCGTGAAATTGTTGCAAAGGTAGCACTCAGGTTGAATCTGCATATATGTAGCTAGAGAATCCTTTGTTTTCAATCTATTATTGACTGCCAGCCAAAGAATGAAGTCATGCTTAGGAACTGAATAACTATTCCATACCAATTTATGCAAGTCAAAGTTTACTTGAGGTCCGAGTAATAGCCTATAGTCCTCCTTCACAATATAGTCATTGTTCTGCTGGCCAAGCCATAGACCATTTGTATAACCACTGCTCAATCTGTCCCTAGCCTTGAGTAATTTTTTCCAATGCCAACTAGCTGCTATTGTTTGCTGACATTGCCACAAATCCCCTTGTTTGATGTATACTGAACTTATCCATTTGACCTATAGATGATCCTTCTTTATAGCTAATTGCCAAACTTGCTTGCCAATCGCTGCAACATTCCAAAGGTGGACATCTTGAAAGCCTAAACCACCATGTTTTTTCTGCCTACACAGGGTCTGCCAGGCTACAACAGTTCTTGGCCTGCCCATCTGATTAAGGCCCCAGAGAAAGTCCCTACACTTTTTTTCAATTCCCTTTATCACCCGTTTAGGAATGATGAACACTGTGGCCCAATGAGTGTGGATAGTCAGCAGAACTGATTGGATAAGTTGAGACCTCCCTTGATAGGAAAGGTTTCTTGATTTCCAAGCATTCAATCTTTTGGTGATTCTTTCTACTAGACAATGACATGTTGCAGTTGACCACTTCTTGGCTGAGAGGGGTAAACCAAGGTATCTAAAAGGAAAAGATCTTTTCTGAAAACCAGTGATTTGTTGAAGGTGGGCTTGTTGCTGATTAGTCATTCCAGCCATAAAGATCATTGATTTGTGTTTGTTAGCAAAAAGACCAGAGCTTGATAAGAAATTGGCAAAGGCATCATTTAAAATTTGGACACTAGTTGCATTACCTTTACAAAACACCATAAGGTCATCAACAAAAGCTAGACTAATCAAACTGGTTTCCTTACACAAAGGGTGGAACCTGAAACTAGGGTGATTTGCTGCTGACTTCAGCTTTCTAGACAACATCTCTATTGCAATGACAAATACTAATGGTGAGATTGGATCCCCCTGTCTGATTCTCCTTGTGCTACTGAACCTCTCCAACTTGACTCCATTGATAATAAAATTGAAAGAAGCTGTTGTGGTGCATTCCATGATCCAATGAATGAATTTTTGTGGAAATTTCAAGGCTTGTAACATTCTGCCAATGAAAGACCAGTTGATTACATCATAAGCTTTTCTTATATCTATCTTCATTAGGCATCTAGGAGATGTGTTTTTCCTTCCATATAATCTTAGTAGCTCTTGGTTGATGAGGATGTTATGAATGATGCTTCTGCCACCAATGAATGTTGCTTGTTCTCATCAATAATGTCCGGTAATACCTGCTGCATTCTATTACAAAGGATTTTAGAAATACACTTATATATAGTATTGCATAAGGATATAGGCCTATAATCATTTACACTATTCGGGCAATCATTCTTAGGAATTAAAACAATATTAGTACAATTGACTTCTCTTAGCATTCTCCCTGAGTTGAAAAATTCATGGACAGCTTCAATGCAATCATTGGCTATAACAGGCCAAGATTTCCTAAAGAAACCAGCCCCAAATCCATCAGGACCAGGGGACTTGTCATGATGCATAACCATAAAATTCTTGATGATTTCCAAGTCAGAGATAGGAGCTATGACCCTACCTTGGTTAATATCACTATCAGTCATGCACCATTCAGATCCAGCACCATTCAGAAGATCTCTATAGTACTTCAAAAAAGTTGTGCCAATGTCTTGTTGATTAGAGCATAGATTGCCTTGATCATCACTAACTAACAAAATTCGGTTTCTGTATAATGTAAGTTTGATGGCTGTATGGAAAGTTCTAGTGTTTTGATCCCCATCCTTGAGTCAAAACTCTTTAGCTTTCTGTCTCAAGAAGCTTAGAGCATCATCCGAGACCTTTAGGAATTCTTTGCTCGCTTCTTTCTCTACCTTCTAAAGATGTATATTTAAGGGGTCCTCAACTAGATTAGCTTGTGCTCTAGTCAACTCACCTTTACAAGCCTCTTCCCTCTTGTCAATGTCATGGTATCTCTCTGAATTGAGCTTTCTTAGAGGGGTCTGAAGATCCTTAAGCTTCCTCATCAGGCAGAACATTGCACTACCAGTATGATTCTGCATCCAACTATCCTCAACAATCCTTAAGAAATCAGTATCATTGCCAAACATATTGAAAAATTTAAAACTACCAGCCTTGTTAAGCCAATTTGCATTCCAAACCACCACAGCAAGAGAGTGATTAGATATTCTCTCATTAAGGAAGTGAGTTTCAACACCAGGCCAGGTAGATATCCAAGCATCATTCACAAGAGCTCTATCTAACTTGCACCAAATTCTGTCTGCACCATCCTGCTTGTTGGACCAGGTTAGTTGACAGCCTTTAAATTGCATATCTATTAAATCACAATGAGTCACAAAATCTTTGAAGCCTTGCAACCTGTTAACATCAATGTCTAGACCCCCTAGCTTCTCCTCTGGCTTCAGAATTGAATTAAAATCACCAATGACCAGCCAAGGCAAACAAACACTATTACTAATGCTGGTCAGGTTGGCCCACATATCAGTTCTCAATTTAGCATCATTTGCACCATAGACAAAAGTATTCGCAAACTCAGAGTGATCATGCCTATGAATTATCAGACAATGGACATACTGGCTACTAGAAGACAACACAGATACCTGAAACATATCTGGCTTCCACATGATCCAGATGCGGCCAAGGTCACAATGCTCCAGGTTTATGTATGAGCCTCCACCAGGGACTATGCTGTTTCTAACAGACTCATAAGAGTTTGCTCACAACTTGTTTTCCAACACGCCTACTATTCCTAAATTATATTCACATATCAACCTTTTTAAGTATTTTTGTTTACGAGGGTGGTTGATCCCTCGGATGTTCCATGTTGCAAGGCTATGCATGAGGATGATGAGATGTTGAAATCTCACCTCTTTGTGTTGAGTGTCTTTGTTGAGTCTTACTCCTTCTTTTGACAGGATTCCATGTACCTCCCTCGCTTCCAACAACCAAAGCAGTCTCTAGGTTTATGCTACCTGAATCTCTAGAACAAAGCAGTTTAGTTACATTGTCCAGCATCACTCCTCTAGTACCACTAGACTGACCATTTGCACTAGTTTCCCCACCAACCGCACTAGATAACATTTTCACCAGGGACATTTCCAATTGGATTCTTAGTGCACAAATCCTTCACTTTCTCAAGAGCATTCTCCCTGTTTTCTTCTGGTATAGACTCATTCTCTAAGTTTTATTTGAGCTTTAATCTATCCTCAATGTCTTCGATTTCTTCCCTAGTGTCCTTCTTCCTCTCCACCCAAACTTGCTTAGTCTGTATTCTGCACATCTTACTATCGTGACCATATTTTGCACAAGTAGCACACAATACTGGCTTCCACTCGTATGTCACTTTTTGAGCCACAACATTTCCCTTATTATCTTCAAAATAAACCTCTTCAGGGAGTATAGTTGGGTTTACCTCCACCAAAACTCTAGCAAAATTTAATCTATTCCTTTCCTTGTGACTTGATCTACCATTATTGGTGTACCTACCAAGCTCGCAACTTTGCTTAAAGCTGCAGTTCCCCATAATTTCAAATTTAGATTAGGGAATTGAATACATACTGGCACGCACTCCAGGAGACTCTTAGACACTGGTCTTCCTGTCCATGGTGTTAGGATAAGGGTTTTTTTTATCAAAGTGATAAATCCCGATATCTAACACAGTGTCCCTGGTTTTTATTGAGTTGAATCGCACCACTATCGTTCCATCATTGTTCATGAGTATCTTGTCAATACCATGGTGTCCCCATGCTTTCTTTAGGAAGCCTTGAATCACCGCATATGGTGGCTTAGCACCCAAAACATAGCAAACCAGTGCTTGTTATCAGTATTTTTCTTCCTCCATAACATCTTCTTCTAGAATTTTACTAATGGGAACCCCTTCCTTCAACTCTGGCTGATAGAACTTAAGTTTCTCTCCTGCGTTTCTCAACTTCGAGATGTCAAAAGAGTCCCACACTGATGGCCTTCTTCCTGCATTACCATCCATCTTCTGCATTGTTTCAGAATTTTGTATGATATTAGGGTTTGATTTTGCACTCGTATCTGCTTCATTCGCAATCTTATTCTCATTTATTGATAGGTTTTTAGTTCCATCAGGCTTCAGATCAATAGGTTTCTTTCCCTTAACCCTTTCACGTATCAATTCAATGCCTTGCATCAACGAGTCCAAATGTTTGGGCGACAAGTTATCAATTGCTTCCAAGTCTTCGACAACAAGTTTCGAAAGATCAAAATCATGAGACAGGTTAATCACTTCAGAAATCTTCGTCGAATGAGGAGACGGAGATTTTGGCGGCCTCCCCCTCTTCTTAGTCATTACAGCTGCACACGGTGGCAAGAAACCCTAAGTACCGCGAAAGAGAAAACAAAGAAATCGTTTTTTTTCCCACTTTTTTTTCTTTATTAAAAAAGAACTTGCTCACACAAGATTTAATTTATTTTTATGTAAATATTTGATTAAATCGTAACTTATTATAGTTATTATATTTTTTTAGATAAGTAAGTTTTTTCTCTGTTTATATTTTGTACAAATTTTGATATATTTACTATTTTTTATAATCAATATATTATTTAATTTTAATTTTTTTTAATTTTATTTCTATTGAAATTATGATTTATAGTGAATTTCAAAATTTTATTTTTATGAATGTTTATTATTCAAATTTGATGAAAAAAAAAATATGTGATAAGAACTTTATATGTAAAAAAAGTTTAAAAATTTTCATAAATTATTTATTGAAATTTTATACAAACTTTTAAGTAATGAATTACCTATTTAGAAATTTAATGTTTTAATGATTTTAAATTTTCAAGTTTCTATAAAAAAAATTGAATATCAAAGTTTTAATGATTTTAAATTTTTAAGTTTCTATAAAAAAAATTGAATATCAAATTAATTAAAGTTCATTTAATGTCCATCTTTTGCAAATAAGTAATTAACATTTTCTATTTTAATTAATTAAATTTGAAATTTTCTATATAACATAAATAAAAATAATTTATAATTAAGGGCATTACAAATGTGATATGAGAGAGTGCGAAATAATTGTAATTGAAAAGGAAAATGAATTAATGCACAAACAAAAATAATGAAAAGAACCTCATCTATGTAATATTTGAATTCTGATATTTGAGAAATGTTAGTGAAGTTGAATTTGTAAGATGAACAATCAATATTATGATTATTTATACAACAATTCATTAAAAAAATGTAAATAATTTTAGGTATGCCACCTCATTTATACCTAAAACATTTATACATGACAAAATGGTTGTATTTATCTATTAAGGAAATTTATTCATTTCATATCATTTACTTCCTACTAATTTGCTTTCTGGTGATGATTTGATTTATTTTCATCTTACTTTTTGTCGATTTTTTTTTATTTTTAAAATTTACTTTAATGTTTTTACAAAATTCCATAAAAATTAAAAATAAAGAATATTCTATAAAGAAAATGATTTCCATATTAATCAATAACATTTTATTATATTTTTATTTTTAAAATTTAGGATACTTTTAATTTCTACAATTAATCTTTAATCCTAAATCCTATAAACTTATTTAATCTTAAGGAATTAAAGTTTTTTTTAAATGATTAATTTTCTTTTTTAAAATTTAAAATATTAGAACTAGAATTATTCCAAATCAGGAATCTAAAGTATAATTAAATCTTTTCAATAAATAATTTTACTGATGAAATAGAAAATTTTATATTTTTACTAAGGGTTATTAATCTCGATGATAGTGTAAGAAAAAATTGTCACTATTAATCCAAAAATTTATAATTTATATTGGAAAAATATTAGAAGAGGAATTGTTAAAAAAAAAAAATTTGAAAATTTGGTACACATTGTTATAATTTTATTTTCTATTTTTGTTTTCTAATATCAGTTGAAACTTTTTTTTTCAATTAATATGGGCTAAAAATAATCCAGACAAAGTTTGTAAAAAAAAAAAAATTTGAAAATTTGGTACACATTGTTATAATTTTATTTTCTATTTTTGTTTTCTAATATCAGTTGAAACTTTTTTTTTCAATTAATATGGGCTAAAAATAATCCAGACAAAGTTTGTAAAAAAAATCTAATAAATATTTAAAACAATCTTAATTAATTTTATAGAAGAAAATAACATTAATAACACCGATTGAAAATAATTCCAAAAAAAATATCGAAAAAAAATAATAATTATGAATTTATGATAAATTTTAAAAAAAATTACAAGCATTTATAAAAAATAGTTCATAAACATTCATAGAAAACATCACAAAATCTTAATTTTAATTTGTATAAACTGAAAAATAATCTCACTAATATTAATAAAATAATATCAATAAAATTGAAAAATAGAAAAAAAAAATTCATGTTAACATTACTCGAAAAACGATATTAAGACATGAAAGAGAAAATAAAAAAACAAAAATTATAAATTTAAAAAATATAAATATAAATTTTTTTATATAAAATTATTTAATTTTTAATAAACAAATTACTCTTGTAAATTTCTCAAATTATTAAATTGGTATTCAAATACACAACAGTAATGTAAATGAAATTCTCCATAAAAACCTAGTGATATATTTTTAAAATTTTTAAAATTTATGACATTTTATATTTTAAAAATATATTTATATTCATGTAGACCTCTCATTACTACAACAAAGAAAGGGAAATTTTTTTTCAAAGATTCTTTGACTTTTCATATTTAGCAATGATAATGGGTAAAGAGAGAATTGAATATTCTATTCTATTATATAAATGTAAATATAAATATGATCAGAACATGCAATTTATCTGTCAAAATCAATCAGTGTTCTCAGAAGTTTCCATGAGAATTCATTGATGATGAAAAACAGTTATATTTCATTAGATATATACTATAATTTTAACAATTCAACTATTATTATCTGATTTTAATTTTAATATTTTATTAGTATTCATATTTAACTAATTAAAAACATTACAATTTTTTTATTATATAATAATATTAATATATTATTGTATCATACATTATAAAATCTTTATCCAAGAGTTTTATTTTAATCAAATTAATTAATCTGAAAATTAATTTCAAAAGAAAAAATTGTTATAGAAAAAAACCAAAATCACCTTAACTATCCCTTATTTTATTTAAAATTAATATATCGATTAATTCTTAAATAACATAAAATTAGGAAAATTAAAAATCAATGTTTTTAAATATTCAAACGGAAGAATTTATATTTTTTTAAAACATTTTTTAATATAAAAATAATATTTTTGAAATATGTGGTTAAATTTATTTTTATATATTCACAAAATTTTAATATATAAGTCAATATCAATAAAATAAAAATATGAATATTACTTAAAAATATAATATAAATTGAAATGTATATTTTAAAATTAGAAAAATGGGTGGTGTTTCTTTATTAAGATTACGTACACATTTTTTTTATTAAAGACAATTGTGTTTGATTTAAATAAAATTATTAAAAAAAATTCTTTAAAATATTTAATATAGTTGTATATAAATATTTAATTTAGAATCGCACAGAATAAAAAAAATCAGTCATAACCAGCATAAAAAATAAAGAGAAAGAATCAGGGGAAACATATTTTACAAAGCTTAATTGCTTTATTAATGCATTAATTAATAATTAATTCCAACAATAAGCTTTCATTGATTATTTTTGTAATAACTGAGATGAATGTGAAGTAACTGATGTGATAATTTATTTGATCTTAAAGAAACACAACACAGTCTGTACTTTTATAGTTGTTGGGAATTTACTACACGTGTATGTGTAGTCCCTCACACTCTCTTCTGTGCGCTCCTCACCGAATCTTGTCCCACCATTCTCTCTCTCTCTCTCTCTCCCTCTCTCTCCCTCTCTCTCTCACCATTTTCTCTGCACTGCACCCTTCACATATTTTTCCCCAAATTGTACGCACTAAACTCACACAGATACGAGGTTAGTTTCTTCAATTCAACTTTTCTTATTCCATCTTTCTTTTTTTTTTCTTTTTTTCCTTCGTTTACTTGTGTAACTTGTTGATTCAACTGATACCCTTTTGTGAATACTTCTCAATTTGAATACTTTTTGCTCAGATCCCGTTGTGATGGACTGTGATTGGTGCTTGTGTGATGGTATGGTTGTGGGTCGGTGGTTTCATTGTCTGTTTAATGATTTGGGTCGTGAGAGTTGCAGTTTTGTTTTTTGTCCCAGTCCTCGAGATGCAAATCAATTGGTCATTTTGAAAGCTTGTTTTGGGGTTTGTGTTTTGTATTTCTTGGATGTGGGGGCTTTTAGGAATGAGAACTTGTAGATATGTGAATGAGAGAGTTGGGGTGTGGAGCAAGTAAAAGTGGGAATCATGGTAGTGTGACATGATTCGCAAATGACTTTGTTCCTTGAGCATGTGATCAGGAACATGTGTTAAGAAAATGTTCATCTCTTAAGTGGATCTCAGTACATCAAAAGATTAATCCTCAGCTTTTGACTGAAGGATACCCTGTGTCCAACCCCCCCATAAAAAGTAGAAGGGTAAAGGCTAAGATAAATACAGGGCATGTTGGTTTGTTTAAGCTCAAAAGCAAAAATTATGGAGTAATTGATGTTGTTTTGCATGTAGTAGTAGAAAAGTAAAGGTAGTTTTTGGATTTATTTTTTAATAGATATATGAGTATATGACTGATTTCCTGGTCTGCTTGAGTGTGGTTTTCTTTTTAACTTTTTTGCAAGTATGAGTAACCCACAAATGATCATTAATCATTCAACTAATTTTTGGCTAATCAACCTTTGAGCTTGACCCCTTTTCAGAGACCTTTGAGAATTATTAACCTTTTGTTTGCCACTTTTCGTCCAACTTCCTCCTCTTGCTCCTGACATCCTTTTAACTGTTCCAATCTCTTTGTATGTGGCCTATATATTTGTGCATTGGAAGTTTTCTATTGTTTAACATAGAAAGTATCTGAATTCTCCCCGTGGATAAGTTGCAGAAAAGAAAATTTTGCTGAAAATTCTTGTAATTGTGAAAACCTGACCTTGTGAGTAAATAGCATGGCATAATCTGAGTCCATGATTTTTCATCCTGTATTAACTGTCTTCTAGTTTGAGGCAGTGGAAGGTGAAAGATGGGTTTGGAAAATATTGTCTTTACTTAATAAATGTCTAAATATTTTACTTAGATTCAGACATGACTTGAGAGCCCCAAGAGTGCCCTTTGACATAATCAAATGTGTGATCCTGTAAGGGAAAAGCATTCTGAAGTTGATAATCATCATATTTGATGCCTCCTTTTCTTTAATGGTGTTAGAAATATGCTGAGAAGATCAAATATTTCTTACTCCCAATGTGCATTCTTTTGAGAATTAAGTGTGGAAGTTTTGATTGTTGCTAAAACAATAGAAATTAAAACAAACACACACACCTAACTCATGCTATTAGTGGGGTTGGTTATCTTATTTGCATTATTATCATAGGGTTTAAATGTCATAGACTCATACTTGCTTTAAATGGAGGATAGGTATTAAGTAATAGATGAAATAATATGATGTTTTTTGCTATAATCACAATAGTATGCTTCTAAGATTATAGTGTCTGAGGTTTGTTGCTGGGTCTGTTTTCACTTAGGATTAGGTGTCCAATACCTAACCTATTTGACAATTTGCTCATAGGAAAGGTGTAAATTCGGTGTAAGGAAACTTCATTATGTGGTGCTTCTTTAGTGCAGATATTCGATTTAGCTTAAATCTTTCAAGATAGATGGTTCAAATTTGTGCTAATTATAATATTCTTTCTACCCTTGTGCAATACCCCATAATTAGTTTGATGTGAGAATCAATGCTGAGTAAAAGATTAATTGTCTTTTTGTTTCATTCAAATCTTACTTCTGACACAACTTGTTGCTGAAGGTGGCAAGAGTCACAATGAGTCTGGCATGTCTTGTGTGCCATAGTGTGGATAGTCCATCACCATCACACTCTTTCAGGAGTTACTCTGTATCAAGTGCAGAAAATGAAGGAAGATGCCATGCTGTTGCAACCTGTTTAACCAGGAAATTATCCCTTCCACCCTCTGCAGTACACTCTTTTCTTGCACCAACATCATCTTCCAAAGTAACCCCACAACCTACTGGTTCAAGTAACAACTTGATACCTGGTACGCCGCGGCTTGTAAGAAGCCGTGCCGTGACAAGGGACCGAGTTAGAAATTGGAATTTTGATGAAATTGTAATGGAGTCCTAGTCAAAACTATAAGATAGAATAAGACTAGGGAATTTTCTGGTGGGATAGGTTATAGCATGGTATTGCTATTTTGCCCCTTTAAATTTTGTTATGGGTGCAATTTATCTCTTTCTCTAGTTTTCTTGTAAAAGAGTTCTAACATTTGTAGCCATGAAAATATTCTTCGGTGTGCTTCTACTTCATTTGCCATTTTCACTCAGATTTAATCTTAACTTATAAAAAGAAAATTTCTTTTTATCATATAACTGTTTATGGATAACCATATTAAGAGGTTTGGATTCTGAAATAAATTCAGGAACACATTTTTTCACTTTTTCATCACTCTAATTCATATATTTAATTCATATATTGTTCTTTTAATAGCAGAGTTCCTGAACTGTTCATATAAAAGTTGCTGTAATTTCAATACCACACAGTTTATAGAAATTATTCTGTCTGAGACTTCCATGATTTCTGTCTCAGATGGTAGACAAATTTATCAGTTGTGATGGATTATTTGTTTCTAGCCATTGTGTTGTTATCTGAAATTACAAGATTTATTAAAAAAGAACTGAAATTTACTATTCTGTAAATTTGAATAAATTTTGACTAAAATGAAAGAGTGTTAAAAAATGAACTATCAAAATTTTAAGTAATAAGTCTTATTTCCTTACCATTTTACTTTTATCAAGTCAACTTCTCTCTCTAAAAAGAAAGTCAACTTCTAAATTGAAGATAAACTTGGTGCAATGTCTTGAAGAAAATTGGTGGTTGTTCTGTCCCATTCACACAAGAAAATAAGAGTGTGGACTAGTTGGCAAATTTCTTGTGGGTTTCTTGAAGTTTGTCTCTTGCTAGCAAGTGAAGGAAAATGATGATTTTGTGGGGGCATGGTAGATTCTTGCTTTTTAGGTCTGGCCCCATTTTTCTGCCTAGTTTCAGTTCCAGAATGATACTGGAATAATTAATGACAAATTATCACATTATTTTACAAAAAAAGTTTTACATAGAAGATAAATATAATCATTATTTTGATAATATGAAAATGTTAAATTAAAAATAAAACCTTTGACAGAAAGCAAAGGTGAAAAAATTCACATGGGTTAAGAAATTCATACTTAAACATCACACTGATAAGAGAAATAGTAAGAGAATTTAAAACTATCTTAATAAATCAACAGAATTTAAGCCTAATGGAAAAGATTAATCTCATAATATTGTCAGAGATTTTTGAATATGAAAAATTTGAATATTTATTCTCATCTTAATGTAATTTATTTCATATTGAAACAATAATTTAGTGTTTATGATAGATTAGTGGAAATCATGTGTAGTGTAGGTGACACCTGAAAGTTGGCACATACAACTTTCGATTTAAAGAGAGTCAAATTTCAGTATTAGAATCATTTAGACACTACTTAGTAGGGTGGGTATGGTGTAAAATAGATTGATTAGAAATCTAGATTTATTTAATAAATTAAATTGGTTTGAATTTTTCAAACTTGATTAAATTTAAATTTAAATTATATTAAATCTATATCCATTTAATCTTTTAGTTTGAATGAAGTTTGTATTAAAGTTGAGCTTATTATATCTTATAACTTCAAATTAAGTTTTTTTTTTAAAATAATTTAGTTGCTATATTTTTATTAAATAATTAAAATATTTTTAAAATTAAATTATTAGTTTTGGGAGTAGGAGTAATTATATGTTTTAAGTAATAACTCAATAGTTTAAGAAGAAGAATTTAAGTTTTTTCTTATTTTTTCTTTTATGAATGACTTTTTTTTTTCCATTGTTTAATTATTTTTTCTTATAAGTTTTCTATTTTTTTTTATATCGGGGCAATATGAGCATTTATATATCTTTATGTGTATGTTAATTTTTTAATACAAAATTTTCTTATTTATTTTAATATTAATTTTTATAAAATAAAAAATAATTTATGTGATAAACCAGATTTATTGTTAATATAATTGAGCATGTTTCAATCGAGACCAACCTAACAATGCATTAATCGTGAATAAATCAAATAGGTATTTTGTGGATCAAATAAAAAATATCTTAATTAAAATAAAAAAAAATGTTTTGATAAAATAATTTGTTAAGATAAATTATAAAACTAAATTTAATCTGAATCTAATTAATTAGATTGAATTTAAAATTCAAAAATATAGATATGAATTTAAAATATATAATTAGATGAAATATCTATTAATAGACAAAAATTATAATTAATCACTTCATTTTAGCTCTAATATCAATTGTTAAATTGATCATTTAAACAATAGATTAAAAGTTATAATTGGAATGCTAACTCTTTTTATTTAACAATATAGTAATTTAAAAACTATCATTTAATTGTGATTCTTTTCACCTATTTTATAGGATAATTGATGCATGCATAATACAAATTCATATAAATGAACTTAAAAATATTTAAATTTAAATAATTTTAAATTAAATTTGAATATTTGAATTTTTTTCATCCATACTACTCATTTAATTATATGTTTGTTAAATTACTTCATTGTGAATAAAGTGAATGAAATAATTAATTGTCATACATTATATTCACATTTTTAAATTTAATTGATTTGTTTCCTAAAAAATTACTTGACCTTTTTTATGTTTAAAGAAGAAGAAAAATCAATAATGAAAGCTTCATTTAACTCAATAGAAGTGGTTATGTGTCATGTTGGCCAACTAAAATGACACCCAAAATCCCCACCATATAAATTTTTTAAATATTTTTCTTCTTTAAGAAAAGAACATTCTTCTTCATGTTTATGGTTTTCCAAATTGACTAAATCACAATTGTTTTTAGTATTTCTCCAAATTCCTTGAGAATCCTAAGATTATTAACTATAAGCAAATCGTTTCCTAAATCATGATTAGAACATATAGAATGAGATTAAAGGGGGGAAATAGTGAAACCCATCCATGAACACTAGAGGTATTATTTTGGTCCCAAAATCCTTTACTCTTATTAGAAAACTAATTTTCTTTCTTTAATTATGTGGTCCTTTTCTAAGTTTGTATCAAAGGTGATAATAACTAGGTGAGGTAAGTTGCACCCTTAGATATATGTAACAGATCATATATCTTGAAATTTGGGGTGTTGATTTACAATTCTGCTAGTAGGATGATTTTGGCAGGAAAATGGGAGATGTTCTTCTATGCTCAAAGTTACTTCATGTACACTTTTCTTAAGTCATTATCTATAAATTTTACTGATAATTAATCTTTACCAAAAACATATTTTTAAAAATGGATTCATTATTAAATTGAGTAAAATATTGCTTTAAAATTTATATTTATAATATAATGCAACGTTAAAATGAGATGTAAAAGTAGAGTTGATACTAAACTAAAGTAAATTGTAATCACTTAGTCTAATTGAAGATGTAATATAAACTTTAGATTTATGAAACCAAATGATTTTAATCTTTCTAAAATTGATGCAAATGCAAAATGCTAAAAATACAATGCTCACTATAGAATGATGCACTATAGAATGATGCATGGATGTAGGAAAATTATTTTACAAGATCCTGAATTCAAAATATGACTAATTAAAATGGAAAAATAATAAAGAATTATAATTACTCTAGAATTAAAAAACAAAGAAATTAAAGTTTTTGCATAATTTAAATCTAATTAAATACTATTGAACAAATAATTAAATTGTATAAATTTAAAAACGTCAATAAGAAGATTGAATTGAAACTTCCTTATTTTCAACATTAAATCAATTGGTCAACACATGTTAAAGTATACAATAAAAATATTTCACAATCAGCCTTAATCAAGAACTGAGTGAGTTATGCAGCGAGACAACACAGTTTAATTTCAAGAACTGTTCAATGACATTTTTAGATTCATATATAGTAAGAAAGCTTTAAAATTTGAATAGAAATTTTGCAAGGAAACTAAGAACAAAATTCAAATAGATTAAAGCGTTCAATATTCAAACTACACTTGCTAAATTCAATAGAAACTGCTATAACACTTGAACGAATAAGATCCATGAGTCAAACTACAAAACTTTCAAATTCGATCACGGTTTTCTCCTCTATTCAAGAACTCAATTAATTAATCAAGAACTCTCTTAAATAAAGCACAATGAAAAATATTCAATGCATCATTGTATCGCCCTTAATCAAAAAGCAAAAACAAGATAAGGTAAAGAAGAGAAATCTAAAATTGGATGTTGAAAACTTGTTGTTGAATCAAGGAACTACTTCGAACAGTAAAACAAATCTAAAGCATGTAATGGAACAAGAATTAAGCAAAAGAAATTGAGAGAGAGCAAGAGAACACGAACGACTAAGAGAAGAAACTTTCATTGCAAAGAAAATCCAAGAAAACTATAACGAAAACCAGAAAATTAACTAATCACATAACTAAATTCATTGATTGCTTGAACGGTAAGAAAATGTGTGTAATGATTCGTGCTCTTCACTAACTCTATTGAATTACAATGCCTAGTATCTTAGGTAATGGATGAGCTTGAGTTATCGCCCTTAATCTTACTTTTATGAAAATTGACCTTCAATCTAGAGATAACTCAAAACAATGAAGTGTATTGCTAATCATTATGAAATTTTGAGTAAAGGTCTCACAAAACATTAATGTATCATCCATAAATTCTAGAAGACTAACCTCCACCCCTGAATTTCTAATTCTTACCTCAGACAATAAGGATATTGTCAACGCACTTCTAACCAACTCACTTAATTCATTGACCACAATGAGAAAAATAAAAAGGGTTAAATGATCCCTTATCTTAAGATTTTGTTTGTAATAAACTCCTTAGTTGAATTATTATTAACCAAAACTGAAACAGAGGAAAATATTAGAAGGTTAGTAATTCACCATATCCATTTTTCACTTAACCTCATCCTCTCATCATATAGTTTAGAAAATCCTAGTTTACTAAGTCATATGGTCAACTTTAAGTACCACACATTGTTTCTTTTTCTTATTCATCTCATTCATCACCTCATTTGCCACTATAACTCCATCCAACATACTTTTACTCCCTAAACAGGCACTTTGGGTCTCATCAATTGCCATATGGATCCACTTCTTCAATCTGTTGGCTAGTACCTTGACCACAATCTCATAGGCACTTCGAATCAAGGAGATTGACCTATAGTCATTAAGCCCCATCATAAGATATGAAAATCCTTCATAAGCTTCATGATATCTGACTTTGAGATTTCCCAAAATAGTTTGATAAACTTACACTCTATTTAGATCCGCAGACGGATGGGTAGGGGGAGCAGATTTGAAATGAAAGTTCAAATTTCGAGATAGGAAAGCGTGGATTTCAAAAAAAATTTGCTTCATCTCTCTTCCTCTCTAATTTGCGAAAAAATGAGCGGAAAGACATCTTTATACATTAATTAATTATATCTTTTATATAATTTAATATATTTTATATATAATAATAATAATAATAATTAATATAATATTAATAATAATAAATATTAAATAAAATTATAAAAATTATTTATTTTTATTTTAATATAAATAATTAAAAAAATTATTAATAATAAATAATATTATTAATAATACTATTAAAATAACATTTAGTTTTTATTAAAATATTATTAAAAATAATAAAAGTATTTAAAATATTTTTAAAATAATAAATTTATTTAAAAAAAAATTATTAATAATAAATAAAATTATTTTACTTTCCTCTCATTTCTACTCATTTCTCTTAATCCAAACAACCTTACTTTCTATTTACTTTCCTTTTCCACTCCCTCAAATCATCTCCTCAATCCAAACACCCTTAAAGTTAAACTGATTTGGGTCAAGGCTCTTATCAATTTCACACATCCACACAATCTTTCTCACTTCTTCCTTCTTAAGCGTTTGTTTGGATCAGACGATGGAAATATAGAGAGGAAAGATGTGCGTGGAAAGTTCAAAATTCAAGAATGAAAAAACACGAATTTCGAGATAATTATTCAAGTAAAGAAAGGCGAAGAAAGTTGAATTTCTTCCTTTAATAATCCTTTAAAATTATGTAATATTAAAATTAACATATTTTATATATTATTATAATAATAAATAATTAATATAATATTAAAATAATATATATTAATAATAATATATATTAAATAAAATTATTAATAATTTTTTATTTCTATTTTAATATAAATAATTAAATTTTTTATTAATAATATTAAAATAATATATATTTTCTTATTTTTTATTTTTATTATAATAATAATTTAAAAAATATATTAATAATAATATTTATTTTTTTATTTATTTTATAGTAATAATAAATTCAAAAAAATTAATAAATTTATTAATAATAATATTAAACTATATATTTTTTTATATTATAATAATTATTATTATAAATTTTTAAAAATTATTAAAAATTTATTAATAATAAATAATATTATTTTACTTTCTACTTATTTCCACTCTCTTCTCTTAATCCAAACAACTTCACTTTCCCTCTTCTTTCTCTTTATTTCTTTCCTTTTTCACTTTCTCAAATCCACTCTCTAATCCAAACACACCCTATAATAGAAAAATAAAATGAAATTCAACTCCATCAAGTATATGTTTGACTTCACTACTTTCAGTGAACCTTTGTTAGACAAATCCATGAATATCCTCCTTAACCCTACTTGGTTCCTTTGACCATCTCCCTGTTATATAACAGACCTTAATACTACATCTTACCCTCCTCCAATTAACATCAAGTTGAAGTAACCTATACTAGAATCTCCCAAGATAATCCTTTTAGATCTAAATTTCTATCTAGCAATTGACTCATGTCAAAGTTCTATTTTTTTAATTCAACAAATGATCCTTATCTCTTCCTTTTTCTCACTTCATCTAGTACTCTCATCTACTAATAATTTTACTAATTCACGTTATGAGCATCATTTCTTATTATCATAAGAATATCAATCATTATCTTTATTTTTATTAATCCATAATCCTTCTGTTTACTTAATTAAAAATATAATAAAATTTATAAAAAAAATAAAATTATATTAACTCTCTAAATCATAGCAATAATTATATTAAAATTAATTTAAAATTTTATTATATGTAATAATTCTACTTAACTTTCTACTTAACTTCCTTAACAAAAAACTTAGTTAACTTAAATCTTATGAATAAGATGATATCCATTATAATTTTCACATGCCAAAGTTATAAGATCAAAAATTTCTTTATACATTTAATAATAAATTACTAAATGAAAAATTTGATTATTAAAACATTTCCAATAAAAATATCTCACATTATTTTCTTAATACATTAAAGTAGAACATGTAAATCTTAAATATCTCTTAGAACCATTACTTTATAGTAACAAAATAACTTATAATAATTAGTGACTATTCATTTCATTACTAACAATTCGTTAAAATAAATTCTTAAATTTAAAGTTTTTTTCCAATGGAGGTGCTATCTTTAATGGAAAGAAGAATATGTAAGAGTATCTTGATTCTCCCATATACTTTACACAGATGATCTTATATAATAATGATTATAAAATCAATTATTGTCAAAGACAATAAATTTTTTATTTTTTACAAAAATATCATTATAAAAATAAAACATCTCAACTAAATTGACATTTTAGAATTATATCACTTACACACCATATTAAATAGTATAACAAAAAATCAAATTTATAAAAAAAATAAAATTCATAAAAAAATTAGATAAAAACTCATTGCGACATACTTCATTATTGTAGTTAGAGTTTATGAGATCTTACATTACTCTAATCGGAATACATATATAATAACACTTAATTATGTGCCATATTAGTATATTAATAATGAGTAAAAATGCATGAGTTTAAAATGATGGGAAAATAATTGTACTTTTGTCAATTACCTACTATTCATTCAATTAGCTTAAGTTCTCATATCAGAACTCGAACAGTGATCAAATTACAAAAAATCAGTGGTTTTAGGTGGTTAATTTAAATGACAACTCAAAAGTAGCAATCCCTAAACAAATAACAGTATCTTTGTAGTTTTCTTCGGATTACGATCCTCTAATGTTAGTTTTGATCATGTTATGCGAGAGAGAAAGACACAAAAACACTTATCATAGTGAACAACTCATGACATATTTTGTGTTAGGTTGATTAATTTTATTTTTGCATGTTTCTCTCAGACATAACACTATCATATTTTGTTAACACAAGAGGATCAAAACCCTTTACAGTAATCAATATCCCTTTTATGTGTTGGCTAAAATCCTTACAGAAGAAGTGATCTTATGATTATATATGGTGAAACAAAGTGTGGTTCAAGGTCTAGAGTAGAATGGATCTCTCTGCAGCAAGAAGGGGTATCCAACTCCTCTTCTCCTGGATGGAAACACAACGAACAAGATACTCACAAAGAAACCAACCACAAGAGGGAGAGTATTGGTCACCTTTCTAGGCAATGCTGGGTAGTAACACTTGACAACATCTTGATGCAACCCTGCAAAAGCAAGAAAAGAGACCAAAGACAATGATGCATAGAAAAGATCACTCCATCTTAGTCTATAATCTGATGGCACACGAGGCTTCTTCTTGCCCCCATTGAAAGTCCAAATCCCTCTCAATGTTGCCACTCCGTAGTACAACCTTCCAGTGGCACTTCTGAAGCTGTCAGTTAAGGTGAAGAACACACATGACACTGCCAAAAGGGCCAAAAACGTTCCCATCAACCAACGGTTGAATGTGTTGCATTCACCATCATCTGTGAGGAGAGGTGCAAAAATGCTGAAGGCAAGGATGGTCACTGTGGGCAAGAGAACATTGAGCCTAGCAGTGCCACTTAGTATTGCATTGATCACATAGAAATAGTAGGACTCATCAATGTCATAGTCATCAAGATCATAGTAGTCATCCTCATTGTTCTGTTGCTGCTCATCTTCACAGTGGATGATCAAATCTTGACTAGCTGAGTTGCTCATCTCCAACCAAACAAGATTTGGAAGAGGGGGTTTTGTGATGGTCTTGAAGTTCTTTCCTGTGGAATTATAAGGACTGTTTTCTCTACCTTTGTATATTGTTCTTGGTTTTGGTTCCTTCCTTTGTAATGAAAATTCTTGAAGGAATATATTTTTCCTTCTTCAGCAATGTTTGAGTCAGAATTTGCTTTCAAGTAGGGAAATCTTTATGCTTTGCAATACTTCCACTTTCCAGCAGAAACCCTCTCTCCAACAAGCTTTGTAAGTAACATTAATTGTCTCTGAGAGCACTTTTATATCAGTTCACTTTTTTTAGTTATACTTTCCTTTACGCATGTTGAGAACCAATCATTTTTGCTTTCTCCTTTGTTAGAGAAAAAACTGCTTATTTCACATTACTTTTGAATACACATTCTCTTCATGCTTCTTATAAAGATGCTAAACGGTAACACATGAAGAGGACAAAGAATATCAGGCTTCTATATATAGGAAACTGATGCAAAATTAATCAGAATTTTTGTATTCTCTCACATGGGAAATTTAGAATGGAAAAAAAAAATGATTCTTTTGCAGAACTGTATTTAGAACTTGAAGATTGTGCTAAAAAGTTACAAGTACATTTTGTCTTCCACCATGTGTAAAAAAAAAAAAAAACTTCCTTTCATTCTTTTTTTTCAAATTGTGTTATCTTGAAATTATTTATTAACATTAATATAAAAATAATATACTACTACGTTCACCTAGTAAGTATTCTTTAATTTATTTTTATTTTTTTTCATTTTTTGGACCTTCATAAAATCCAGCATAGAGATAATAGTGAATTTTCATTTGTAAAAATTATAAATGAGTTACTTTATAATCCTCAAATTTATATAAAAAAAAATACTTACCCTTACCAAAAATAATTGCTTTAGTCATAATTCTGACAAAAAAAATTAAAGATCTGTGTCTATATATTTTTGTCCTATCATGGTGTGGTCAAATTAAATAATAGATGAGCACAGTATCTTTGTTTGATTAAGGTTTGAATAAATATATTCAGAAGAATAAAAAATTATAATAACTATATTTTTTTCTAATTATAACTAGTTAAATTTCTAGTAGTTAGTCTTTTTTAGATTTTTTTTTTCTATTTAAGGCTCATTTCATTGTATCGTTATGAATATATCAATAAGAAGAGTTTTTTCTGTTTGTGTAAACATCTTCTATAGCTTTGTTTTGATTTTCTTTTCCATGATCTTATCTTTACACTTATCTGAATTTTTAATATGAAATAAGTATTTAAGTTTTGATAGGATTTGTGTTAATTCAAAAATACATAAGTAACTTGGTTTATTTTCTAGTTAAATTTAAAAATGATATTCCTTATTTAAAGGTATGCATAGATTCTTTTATACTTTTTTTATATAAACATAGAGGAATATGTGACAATTTTTACCTCAAAAATATTTTTTTTAATAAATAAAAAAAAGTAAAAAAATTCATATATATTAATTATCTAAATAAAATTAACAAAATAAAAAAAATAAAGTTTTTGAAATCAAATAATTTTATTTACTAAAATAACTTTTATAATTTTTTTATCCACAATCTTTATAAATTTTTAATAATAAAAATTGTAATATAATATTTCAAAACAAATTTAAAATAAAATAATAATTTTTTTAACATAACGTCATAACTAATCCTATAAAATAAAGTTAAAAAAAAAGTTTAAATTTTATTATTAAACGTGTAAGGGTCGAACCAGATGATTATTGGATGATCTTTGAGTCAAATTCTTGGGAAGGGCGAAAGACATAAATAAGAAAATATTTCTTTTTTTTCTCATTTTCTCAAATTCTGAAATCTCTCTTTCTAATCTCTTTCAAACTTTCTCAAATCTTGCTCAATTCTCTTCAAGAATTCTAATTCAATTCTTATATATTTGAAAATATGAGAATACCGAGAGAAAGAATATGAAAAGTAGATTAATCTTATTCGAACATAATTTCATTTTGAGTAATTTCTAAGTTATAATCAAGTTCTCCTAATTTTTAGAGCACTTTAATCAAAATGCTTAGGGATATAAATTTTGTATTGAGTTTAAGAATATCTTGGTTTAGATCCATAGTAATATAGATAATTTTGTGTTTAGGATTCTTTAGAGTAAGATAGAACATCTTTGATCTATCAATTGGGAAAAACTTGATTTAGAAGTAATAGAAGCTAATTAAGTGTTTCTTGCATTATAAGTGTTTGATGAAATGACTATTATATGTAGAAGTATGAATTGAGGGAATTAATGGATTAATCGTGAGAATTATATTAGATTGAGTCAGAAATTATTTTTCTTTGATATTACAATTTCATTTTGATATGTTTTCGTTACGAATTTAGAAAAGTGATCTTCATCAAAATTGTATACCTAGATGTTATATAACTAATGGAATTGGTTTCACATAAAAATAACTTATATAACTCAAGATATAACTTTTTTTAATGATTAAAGGTGATGTTGTCAAGATGAGAATAAAAGTTTTCTTTTTCCTTAATTTAGGCAGAGTAAACCTAAACAATTAAACCAGATCTTAATGTCAAAATAAAAATGGTATATAATCGTGTTAGATTTAAAATAAAATAAGAAATAAATTAATAGGATGAGTATAACATTAAATATCAATTTTACAATCAAGAAAGGTCACAAAATAATAAAAGAAAGTAAGAGGGAGAGTAGAGAATGTTTCAGGTATGGATGCTTATAAGAATTGTAGTTAGAGAGATAACCCCTAGTTCTCAATAAGAATTTATTAATATTTAAAAATAAAATATAGTATATTTATTTTGAAACAATCATAAGCCTTCAATAGAACTTTACTAATATAATGATTTTGACGAATAAAGATTTTTGATGAATTACGATTTAATTATTATTTATTATATTTTAGTATTATTTTATAATCTTTAGATCCTATTGGTAAGAATTGATAATATATGATATAAGACTTGTAAAATTATTTTATTGGGTTTATATAATTATGAAATTTTATGAATAATGACATTAAGATTTATCATATGATAAATTGTTCAGACTATATGATTATGAAATGTTGTGATATAAAATTTGAGATTGATTATATGAGAAATGATGAAAAATATTTATGAAATATTGTGATAATTGCATTGTGTTTTGAGATAGTTGTGCGTCAATTATATTTAATATGTATAATGATAAATTATAATATGAATGAGATATTGCAATAATTGTGTTGTGTTTTGATATGATTGTGTGCTAATGAGATTGAGATGACTATGTGCCAATGAGATTGAGATGATTGTGTACTAATGAGATTGAGATGATAGTGTGTCAATGAGATTGAGATGGTTGTGTGCTAATGAGATTGAGATGACTTTAATGAGATTGAGATAAGTTATGTGTCCCGTTGTATGACGGTGATAATGGATTGTGTGGTTTGTTATGTGATAAATGATTTATGTGTGGTTTGCTATATGTGATAAATGATTTATGTATTATTTTTGTGTGTGTTAGGTAATTATCGTGTGATACTATTTGGTATAACTTTAGTGTACATATGAAATTCTAGAGATATCAGAATAGGGTATTCAGACTTTAATGGTATTCTAGTTAAGTAGACAAGGGTACCATATGGTGAGAAGTTGATAGAGGTTTTAACTGCATTTATCATTGGGTGAGAGGAGTCATCATTTCTTTGATTTATGTGTGAGAATCACCCTTATGTGCAGTTGTCAAAATGAGGATAGACTAGAGAATCCAAAAGTGAAAACGACTCTTAGGGTTAGTCTATGGCCCAATAGCTAGAAAGCATGAGCAAGTGTTAGCCTTAGACATTAAGAATTTCATATGAGCAAGTGTTAGTCTATTGTTCTTAGGTGAATGTGAATGATTAAGTATGATGATTGTGTGAATTAATATTTTACTATGATTATTTGAATTAACTTGAGCATAATTGAATAAATAATTGTGATTATGAGAATATGTATTATATATGTTATTATGTTGGATTTTGTTTACATTAGTTTATCCTTATTGTGTTGTATTTGTTGAATTGTTGATACTACGATGATCGTCTCTTGACACGAGAGTAGGGGATAATGTAGATAAAGATAAACTCTAGAGGTGTTGAGAAGAGAAATTTAATACTGTGGAAAATGTTGAATTGTATAATGGACTTTGATGAATGTTATTGTATCATGTAATAAACTGAACAATACTAGTGCGAACATTACATGTTTTGCTTCATTTTATGTTTCCATTATTATTATGATTTAATTAGTGAGTTAATATTCTATTATAGTTAGAAAATTGTATTAATTGGTTCATTATAAAATCCACTTCAATCTTATTAAAAAAAACAAGTCCACTTATATGAGTGTCCAGTCTAAAAAAAAAAAAAACCAACAACACAAATAGATAGTGAGGGATATATCTCACCTATGTTATAGATACTTATAAGAAAAATAGGTAGAACTAAACAAACATAAACATCACAGGTATCAAACATACTCAATTACAAATTCACTTATTGACTTAATGGACCAATACTCTTATGCTCTTATATCTAAATGTATGTACAAGCATCACATGAAATACTTGCATATGAAGTACACTAGGAGTATATGGAGAGGATCATGAAGATTCTCATAATTCACTCTCAACTAAAATAAGTCTAACAAGAGTCATTCAAAATAATATAGTTAGTCATGGTTGGTCCTTACCCCACTCTTAGACCCTCCTTCATAAATCACATCTACCCATAAGAAAGTATGAATTAATGAATTAATGAAGCATGTACACATATATGCATTACTCGTTATATATCCTAAATGATCAAGTATAATTTCGATTTTCATATGGTTCAATCACTACTTAAACTTCTCAAATGATTAAGTATAATTTGAATTTTTACCCTATTAAACTACTACATAGAATTCTCAAAACACAAATAACTCATAAGCACATCAAAAACTTATTATAACTCATAAATACTTCATAATAAAATACAATTTTTCATACCACACCATTTCATTCATATTTTAATTCATCATTAGACATATCAAAATATGTCTCTTCATATATATACATACATAAAATTCTTACATAAAAGGTTTTAAGTTTTGAATAATATCTTACTTTTTTTTTTCTTATTCTTTTATAACCTTTATTGAATATAAAAACTATATTTAGAGTTATATTAATCCTATAAAGTCAGTTCTTATCCTATCTTAATAATAATATAACTATCTCAAACTTTTATGTGAATTTTAAGTCTATTCAATCTTTTATTATACTTAAAATAAAGAAAAATATTAATTTTAATTTTAATTTTGATAACTTTAACTTTTTTTTTTTACTCATTAAAAAAAATTATATCTTAAACTATATAAATTGTTTTTTTAATGAAATCCATATTATTAATTAACTAACATCTAATATCACAATTTTTATAAAAATTATTGTTACTAATTTAATTAAAAAAATTATAAATAAGATCATAGTCACAAATTATATTAATATATACTTTTATTCTTAATCTAATATAATTTTTATTTATACCTCAGTATAAATTTAAATTTCAAAATTTTAATAAACATAATTTATATAAATATATCTAAAAATTTAAAAATAATAAATCAATAATTAAATTATAACTTATTAAAATTATTATATTTATTAAAATTATTATATTAATAAAATCTTATTAAAATTTAAAATTTATCTCAAAATAAATATATTATAATAAATTTTAACAAGTACTTAAAAATTTCTTCAAAATATATGTATATATATATTATAATCATATTAATTATTATATTAAGAAAATTTTATTAAAAAAATTAAGAATGATTAACTTATAAATATTCAAACATAAAATATTTCTCATTGCTTTTCTTAGATACACAATATTTTAAAAATATAAATCTTAATTAAAAATTATTTTCTAAATTCTTTATATATTACCTCTTCTAAAAACTTTTTAAAATATAAAAAATTAAATAACTATAAAATAAAATAAAAACTTAATACTTATACGTAAAATTAAAGTTCTAAATATCATGTTCGAATTAATATTAATTTTATCTTTCTAATTTTATATATAATTTTATTTTTTTAATTAATAACCTAACATTAATTTTATTTAATAAGCTAATATTATATATTTTTTTAACAATCTATTTTTATTTTTTTAATTACTAAAATTACTTTATTTTATAAAATAGTATTATTTTATTTTTTAAAGTGAAATAAAGAATCTAATTAAATCAAATAAATAATTATACTATATTTTTTATTTTTGAATAAAAAGAAATTTACAGGATATGATTTACAAAATTACAATGTTGGGTCACTGAATCACAAGGATAAATGTTTTGGAAAATATAACTTAACCTAGAAATCTAGCTACATTAACTAACCAAAGACTCTATCATACTTTGATTTTTATTTAGCCAAATTTTTATTATAGAGATAATTCATGGTGCATTCTTAAACCGCCATCATTAATGACTATAACCTAAAAAATTAATTTTTGATCCAGTTACATTCAACTTAAATGACTTTGACTTGTTTAAAAAATCAAAAAAACTTCCTAGTTGTAGTGATATATTAGTTTTTAAACTTAATTTACTTATTTTTAAAGATTAAATTATAAATAATATTAAAAATATTTATCGAATTATTTATATAATCTATGAGATTAATCTATCAAATAGTCTTCCAAATTTACACCTTCAAATACAACAATTCTTAAGTCTGTCAAATTATGCTTGCAAAGAAATTAGGTCAAACCTTTAACTTTATAAATTAGGGTCAGATATGTAAGCATCTATACCATGCTAAACTCAATTTTCATAATATGTTAATATTTTCCATAGATCTATTTCATATTTAAAAATTATTTTATATTAGTATTTAATATAAATTTTTAATACTTTTTTATCGTATAAATGTCATTTTAATATATATAAATACTTATTTAAGAAATAAAAAGTAAATATTTATTTTTAATATTTTATATTTATTTTTTAAATTTAATATTTTAACTCATTTTTACCATTAATTTATAAAAAATAATAAAAAGACATAAAATAAATATATTTATCTTTATTTTTGAAATAAATGAATTATTTTTTTCTCTATCTTTCTCTCTCTTTATATATACTAGCGAATCTGTGTATTCTTATTTTTATTATATTATTTTTTTAATAAATTAAAATTTAGTATTTAAATAAATATATATATATATATATATATTAAAGTTATTGTTTACAAATTTTTTAAAAATCCCATAATTGTTTGAAAATAATTAAAAAAAGACTAAAAAAACAGTTAAGTGATAATATGATAATAGTGAAGTTAAAAGAGAGAGAAAAAATAAATAAAAAAGTTGTAGAGAGAAAAATATAAAAAATTAAAATAATTTTAAAATATTTTTTGAAACTTTCTAAAAATATGATATCATTTTAAAAAAAATAAAAATATAAAAAAATAAAAAAAATTGAAAAAAAAGAGAGTTAAAAAGTAATTAAGTAGTATAGATAATAATGAGATTTTATGAGAGAAAAAAATAGGAGAAGTTGTAGAGAAAAAAATAAAAAGTTAAAATAATTTTAAAATTTCCTAAAATCATGCCAAAACCGTTTTAAAAGAATAATTAAGAAAAAAAAATAAATGTATAAAAATTTAAAAAAAAAACGGTTAAGTGAATAATATAATAATAATAAAATTATGAAAGAAAAAAATATGAGAGAAGTTGATGAAAGAGAAAAAGAATTAAAATAATTTTAAAACATATTAAATCCATACAATCATAAAATAAAAATGATAATACTAAAAGTAATTACAAAAAGAGAATTCCTTTTATATTAAAAATTACATAATCAAATAAGTAACCTTTAAATGATATGTTTTTATTTTTTTAAATTAATACAGTTCAACATAAATTTTTTTGAAAAGAAATATATAAAAAGAATTGTTTATTAGATGCAATATAAATGAAAAGGAAAATAAAATGGAAAGAAATAAGAAAAATGAATAGTACATTAACATAAGCCTCTATTTTTACTCTTACAAAAAATAAATAATTAAAAAGTTATTAAAAATAATCAAATAACATAGCTTATAGATGTTAGAGATAAGAAATTAATTGATGAGAGAAGTGATAGAAAGAAATAAAAAGAAAAAAAAATAGATAAAGAAAAAGATAAAAATATGACAAAAATAAAAATAAATAGTTAAAAAATATTATTAAAAATTATAAGAAAAGTATGTAAAAGAATCTAAAAATGCCTATTTGGTATTTTTAAATAGCAAATAGGCTCTGCAGGAAAATATAAAAAATTGTGATATGAACGTAATTGCATAATACATAATTTAAAAATAAGTAAGTAATTATTTTGTAATGTTACACAACATATTTATTACTTGCATTATTCAATCAAAACTAATATACACTTTTCAAGTCTAATACATAATATTTATAATCTTTTATAAGATTCACATCTAATAATATTTATTTATTTTATATTAGAACACAAATTTAAATATAAATCAATCAAAAATATCTTAAACATATTTAATAATTCAATTTATCACTAATTCATAAAATTTACATAATCATATTTATAATATATATATATTTTTTAGATGATGTTTGCAAACACTTAATATATTAGACAAACTCATCTGAATAATTATATGAATTCTTTGATATCAGAGAGGTTAATATTTTTCATGTTTAACAGTCAGCAAGCCATAGACATGTCCATTATAAGTCTTTTTCACCTCAGACCCTATCTATCTCATCCCGGTACTACATGATAGGATGATTTCCAAAAATCTAAAAGATGACAACAAATACTCCTAAATAATGCAAGTGAAATCTTCATTGACTTCACATTACATAATTAATACCTCTATCCTATCCTCTTAAGTGTATAACATTGAAAATCTAGATATCTCATTTCGATAATTTCATATATGCTCAAACTATGTCAAATAGTATCTCACCAATAATTATTTGATTCAAGTATAATCATCATAATTAATTTACAACGTTCGAAGTAAACATAATTTTAATTATACCATATATATTTATTATAAAATTTAATTATAATATGATTATATTTTTATTAATAAAAACTTATATGTTAAAATACTGATTTATTTGTTTAAATATGAGATGCATAATTTTAATTGTGTAAAAAAATATGATTTTTAATTAATTAAGAGTATATACTTACTCACCGCAATCAAACAATACACATCATCCAACGCGGACCGAACACGTAAAAACAATATAAACAGAGAAAAAATAAAACAAAATAAAATTTGAGAGTTCAATTTTCATACTTTCGTCTACCCTTCTTCGGAAATCAAAACCTTCCTCGTTAAGGAAGACCCAGAGGTATACACCACATATTATCTGATTTTCATTCGCTATTTTTCATCTTCATTTATGCACACTCACCGATTTATTATTATTATTATTATTTTTTTATATATAGTTCAATTTAAATAAATAAATAAAAAATTGAAACCTTCAATTTCCAGGTTAGCTGTCTTCAATACCGTAAAACTCACTGCAATCCTCTGTTTTTGGTTTCTGGGTTATTATTTTCCTGCGATTCAGGGTTTGATCCTGATCGAAACCTGCGGCATGACCATGTTCGATTCCCTCTTCAACAAAGGTTTTAAGGCTGCCAAATGGTACTGTTCCCTTGTTTTGTTTGATTTTGTATGTAATCAGGGTTTTATTCTTCTTCTTTAAATTGTATGTTTTTTATACTTTGAAATTAATTTAATGGCTGAGTTTATTACTGTGCATCAATTGACTATTTGGGATAGTTTGTAATCCTGAATTTTCCTCTTTCTTTATTTACTAAGTAACTGGGTATTTCTTTTTTCTTTTTTTTCTTATGGTTTAATTTTTCATGTATGGATTATGGGACTTGTGTTTCAGTTTGCTTTAAATGATTCTGTTTATAGCAATATCTCATTTGGATCAATGTTATAAATTACCGGAAATTGTGACTGCAATTGCGGGTTATCCCAAAACCTTGATGCTGTGGCCGAAGTCGCAGTGGCAGGCAGACTGTTGTTTTAAAACCTTGATCTGGATAACAGTTCTTTTCTGGTGTTTCTTTTTTTTTAAATTTTTTATCATCATTTTTTATTATTGTATTTTTGGTGTTTAATTTATTTGTAACTGATCTGTTTACCAATGTTCATACTTTCAGTAAAACTCTGCTGAAACTGACAATTCCGCGAATAAAGCTGTTAAGAAACAGAAGAGAGATTCAGTTGAAGAATATGCGGCGGGACATAGCCAAGCTACTTGAGACTGGCCAAGAAGCCACAGCTCGTATTAGGGTAAACCAGCATATGATGTTTAATGTTGATTTCTTTTTTTCAATTAGAGAATTTTAAGCCAATGGTTGAGGACAGAAAGAAAATCGTTTTGGCACTTTTTCTTTGGTTGTTCTGTTCGTGATGTGGTCATATGTGCAGGTAGAACATATTATTAGAGAGGAGAATATGATGGCTGCTCAAGAAATCATTGAACTCTTTTGCGAACTTATTGCTGTCCGCCTTCCAATAATAGAATCTCAAAGGTAGTCTAGAGATTTAACAGAAATCTGCTTGACTAGCTTAATTTGTGTGATATGCCCATTTGAATTTTTCATTCAGGCTTGTCATTAGTAAATTTTGGTGTTGAAGGAACTGTTAGTATATATTCAACTGAATTTCAGTAAAATGTTACTTTGTTCTACAGATCTGACTAACCAGTAACTTGGAGGATCAATTTGTTTGTAGGCAAGACCTACAGTAAGCAATGTTAAAGCCACTTTGTTTGAGGGAGTGTTTGGCAGTATTCTAAGAAGAGATGATTAATTTTTTCAGCACTTTGTTTTAGGAAGTGTTCTTAAACATTGAATTTGTAAAAGGTGCAATATGATTTAAAACTATTTTAAATAAATTTCTCAGTAAGCTCGTATAGGATAAGAAAATGAAATGAAGTAAGGAGGGAAATTGTCAAACTTATTGCATAAGCTAAAAATAATTTATACACCTTAAGTTTTTCAGAAGCTCTCTCATCTTATTCTTTGCACGTATAAAATTTATAAGGGAATTTTAGTAAGTTAGAAATCAAATACTTATCTCTATTGAAAAACTTTCATAAGCTAGAAGCTAATCCAAATTGAATCTAAGTTAATGACAATTTCATTAAATGGATAAGTGCTTGGGGCATAATTTTGTGATTAGTGTCTCAGTTCCTACGACATTCAAATGAAAAATCTACTGGAAACTATAAAATGAGTGATGCCCTTTCGTGTCTGGACAGTGAAGGGCCCACAAGAACAAAGGTAATTGTAGCAAAGATGAGAATATAGAGGTGATTGAGTGGATCAGTGGAAATACAAGAAAATATAAAATTACAAATGATTTATGTCAAAGAAATTCTGAATAGTCTCTATTGAGAAGATGATGGAACTTTTGTAAGGTGATCTGGTTGTATGGGAAGAAGACCAACAGAAACTCTAGTGAGAAAAATGGATTGAATTAAAAATAATGAGGTTGAGGAAGATCTAAGAGAACATTACATTAAAAAAAAGCTTGGTAGAAGTTTTGCTGAAAATTTTCTTTTTGATATAATTCAATGGTTTTAACTGATGATCCATCTAGTAGTTTTTATTTGCAGCCTTGTTGTTACGTATTTTTATTTGCAGCCTTGTTGTTATGTTTTATTATTTGCAGCCACAGCCAATTTTTCCGCCTTAAGAAACTATCTCAATTATCATGATCATTAGCTGCGTGAACATTACTTCTTTTGTTCACTTCTGTACTGGCCTAATTATCAAATATTACCGCATAGTTCTACAATGTGCATGAGTGACTATAACCACTCATCACTCTTTCATTCACCCTTCACTTGTTAACAGTTAATAATGCTGTTTTTAGTTTCCTGAATCAGCTTGGAAAATTCTTAACAATTCAAATAATATAATTCTCAACCTCTCTGGGAGTTGGGAACTTGGGATAGGTTTTTTCAGCTTCTTTATGGGTCTCAACTTTCATTTTAGCAAATGCCTTTCTTTGATATGATAGCTGGATTGCTTTTTGAGGTTTTCACTTGTCTTTTATTTTTTTGCCTGTATTTTCGGTTCTATGAGCCTTCTAATCCACTGGATACATTTATTACATAAATTTAGAGTTTTAGAAACTTACAGTGACCCCCCTTAGGTTTAAGAAACATATGCAAACATCCCTTGATTGTATAGTATGGGGCTCTTAGTTGAGTTTTTACGCATTCTTCTTTTTGGAGAAAATAAAATGAATATTCCATATTGCATCATTCTTGTGCCTCACCACACTATACTAAATTTTATGTATGTTGTCCTACTGCTCCTTATTTTTTTTATGTTCTGTTATTGTAAATAGAATTTGACAATTGCCTCCTTTGATTCCACGGACAGCATGCATACTCTCCAAATGATGGGGTCTGGAAAGAAAATATCCATTGCTAAGAAACATGCATATGCTTCTTTGGGCCTGTTTGGAAAAACTTTTCCATAAAAACTTTTAGAAAAGAGAATAAGAAAAAAATGAAATTAGTTTCTCCATTAATTAAAATTCATGAGCTAATATTTCCTATTAGCTTCTCTAAAATCTGATTTTTAACTTATGCATAAATTAATTTTAGATATTGAAAAATTAATTTCAAATTATAGAAAAGCTAATTTCATTTTTCTTTCTTACCTTTCTCTCCTAGAAGTGCTAATGGAAAAGTTTCCTTCCAGCAGATTCTTAGTCATGAACTGAAATTCTGTACTTGTACATTGTATCAATGCGAGGTTTTTGCAAAGGAAAAAAGATTTCTCTTTAACATTTTTTCAAGATAGTTAAAGCAAGTTATATTGAGCTGAAAAGTTACAAATCCACTCCAGAATAGTTGTCAATGCTACTCTAATCTTCATATGGCTTGTATTATTTGCTATCAGTATCATTGGACAGACTAAGAATTTTTCTCATCATACTTTTGATTGTGTGATAAGTCCATAAAAGTGGCCAGTGGATTTTTAGCATTGCTTAGGTCATCCTGTTGTTTTCTAATAAGTTTATGTTATGATTAAGACCATCATTCTTGTAACGGAAGTATAACTATAAAATATCAATATTCTCTAATTATATATCAATGTAATATTTTTAGGGAATGTCCCCTTGACTTGAAGGAAGCCATATCTAGTGTATGTTTTGCTGCACCAAGGTGTGCAGATCTGCCAGAGTTGTTGCAGGTTCAGATGCTATTTGCTGCCAAATATGGGAAGGAATTTTTATCTGCTGCAACTGAGCTCAGGCCAGACTGTGGGGTTAATCGCCAGGTTCCATGATTTTTTCATGCTATTAAATTTTTTTCTTCTCTTGTAGCAGAACTTTTTACATAGAAAGCCATTTTATTTTTATGTCATTCTCCATATGAATTTCAATTGCAGTTAATAGAGCTACTTTCAATTCGTGCTCCTTCACCAGAAAAGAAACTGAACCTTCTGAAAGAAATTGCTGTTGAGCATGATTTAGAATGGGACCCAGCAGCTTCAGAAGCTGAGTTCTTTAAAAAACATGAAGATTTATTGGTAAGTGTTAGGCTGTAGTGATTAACTAGGAAAAAACTGGCAATGATTTGGTAAATTCTTTCTTTCACACACCATTATCTTTACATTATATGTCTTCCCCTTTTCAGAATGGCCCCACTCAATTCTTTAGTGGGTCTAAGTTGCCCCTTCCTGATGAAAAACCCCACGAAGAGATCTACCCTGCTCATGAAACACCCAATAAAGAAGAAGCTGATTCTGATTCTGGCTCAGATACATTAGAATTTCCTGAAGTTCCCACAGTATCAGTCCGGCCAAACGCAAATGTGGCCACAGCTCCAGAAGTGGTTACACATCTTACTATGGAACCCCTTGAAGTTGATCTTGATTCATCAAGCAATTCTGGAGAATTTGAAGATGTCAAGCAGGAGCATGTTGAAGATAGATCAACAGTTCACAAAGATGAACCCCATACTTCAATTGGCAAAGAGAATATTCAGTTTGTGCCATTCATCTCCTCTCCAGCAGTATCATCTGGATCGTTTTCTGCGAGACCTAGTGACTCATCTCCCACCTTGTCAAGTGCAAAATCTGAACCCAATGTGGACTTACAGGATGTGTTGGCTGCTGCCCATGCTGCCGCCGAAACTGCTGAACGTGCAGCAGCTGCAGCCCGCTCAGCAGCTACACTTGCTCAAGTCCGAATTAATGATCTGACTAAGAAGAAGAGTGATGAACATATATCGGACAGCAGCTCTGAGAACCCATTTTATGCTGGTGTAGATAAAGAATCTCCAACAACAGAAAAGCATTTCACCGAGCAGAATCCTGCTGGTAACTCTGACGTCCATAATAGAAAGGATCTTGAACGTTACCAGGATCATTATACTTCCCCAGGCTCTCATTCATCAAATTTTCCCTCCTTTGACACACTCAAGGAAGATTTCGATTCCTCCCTGCCCAATAATCATGTACTGAATAACAACTCCTCTACTCACCAGCCCAAGAGATTACCTTCAATGGACGACGACTCGTACTTCTCATACCCCAACTTATTTACCTCGCAAAACTCTAATGTTGGATCTCACACTCATTCAGATAACAGCCGTTCCCCTCACGATGTGTGATGGAGAATTATCATTAGGCCACACATTTCCTTCTGAGAATCTTAAGTCTTGCTCTCGAGTGTATTTTATACCTGCAGTAAGTACTTTTGTTTTTTTCTTATTTTCGAAGAGCATGCAATCCCTGGTTTTGTTTCTACATAGTACATACTAAGGCTGGCTTTGTATAATGACGGGTGCTGCCACTATGTAATCGCTTTAGCGTTACTGTTTGGGGCTGGGGCTGCAATCATTGTAGAAATCTTAATAGTTTGGAATAAAAGCATTCAACTTCGTTTTTCTTTACACTTTTTGTTTCAAAGACAGCAGATATACGAGTTAGGTCACCGGAGGATATTAGACATGTAATACGTTTAGAACTTCATTTGTAATTTTGTAATATTGTGGCATGTTACAGTGTGGAATATATCACTTCATTAGTTTTTCTCATGATGTTTTGTGTAATTTGTAACAAATGAGCTTGATTGTTCATATCTCTTTCCAAATCTGTTAGATATGCATCATTTAACAAGAAATTATTCTTAATTTTCCAAATCTCTACACCCTTAAAAGGGTTCAAAATATTACAGACAAGAGACTAGCAAAACATGCATGTACCATTCTAGTGCCATGACTTGAAAATTATTGCATAATGATGCGGACATTCTTTTATATATATATATATATAAAAAAGCTGCATTACCATAAAACGCATGCTACTTGCACAAACTAACTGATGTGTATACAATTGGACCATTGGAAAATAGTTACAGCATATTCAATTTTTTTTATGTATATATGCAATTTATTAGACTTCAAACAATATTCATAACATAATTAGTTGAAGTATGTTAAAAGCTTGGTTGAAAAAATTGGATCTCAACACTTGGTTGAACTGATTATAAGGCTCAAAATGAGAGAAGCCCAAATTGTTTGATATATAATGTGGACTGTGTTCTACATTTAGGTGTAGTTAAATTCGCTATTGTGAAATGTGAACTCACTTAATAGTTAGAATGTTTTATTTTTTAATATATATATATATATATATATATAAAGAAATTAGAATATACTAATTCTAATAAAAGATAGAAATTTATTCTTAATTTTCTTCATTTATTTTCTGTAATTTAAATGAAAAATAAGTATATTTATATTTATTTCTAAAAATCTGACCCATAAGGGTTTTTGTTTTGTAAGACTAAATCTTATATCGTGTTAAATTATTATTGAGATTATATATATATATATATATATATATATATATTTATTTATTTGTGATAAATATTTGAAGATAATGTGAAATTTATTTATAGAATATAAAATATTATTGGGATTGTACTCCACTGTTGAGTTATATATGATGATTTAAAGTGAAAGATGAAATGAGATTGATAATGATGATAGAAAATTTATAATTTTGAGTTATGACTTAGTTCATGGAAATTGTGAAAATTGTGTAACTTGGAGTTTAAGTGACTTTATACTTGAGAGGTTGTATGCTAAGTGGTTGTGTGCCTAAAAGATCATGATGGACTGAATTATATATTTTTGAACTGGGAATCACCCCAACGTGTGGTCACCTAGTTTGGGGATAAACATGTAATCATAAGGTGAAACAAGATTCTTTAAGGGTTTAACAATTATGAAGTGAAACTAGACTCTTAAATGGACCGTATCTATTGTTTGGTAATCAATAAGCATAAATAAGTATTAACTCTTGAGGTTAATGATTTCATATAATCATTTGAAAGAGTCTATCTTAAATATTATGTACATATAAATAAGTGAATGTGATGAATGTTTATAATTAAATATGATTACAATGATCTGAATATTGAGATATGATTAAATAAATTATATATTATTATGAGTAATTTTATTTACATTAGTTTGTGATGATGAAATTATGAATTATATATTATTATGACTAATTTTGTTTATATTAATTTGGTCTTATTGATTTATGATTTTATTAATATTATAATAATCGTGTTTTGACGTAAAAAAACATATAATAATATAAAATAAAGATAAATAGTATTTTTAAATTTTTTATTAGAAGAGATGTAATTTTTGTGTTGATGTTAATTCTATAATTTTTATTTTAATATGATTTTGTAAAAATTTATTATTTTCAAGTAATAAACTTGATTTGAACATGGTGAATATGGTATGTATTTATATATATATATATTTAAAATTACTAATAATGTATAAAATATTTTTATTTTTATAGTTGTTATTTTATTTATAATTTTAATTACTTTTATATTTATAAATAAATTATATAATCTTATATTTAAAAATTATTATATTAATTTATTATAAAATAAGTATAAATATAATATAATTAAATTATATAAAATTAAAAATATATATATTATATAATTTTATATTTAAATATAATAAGTATTTTTATTAAGTTTATTTTGAAATTTTATTTAAAATTTAAACTAAATCATAAAAATATATTAAAAAATTTTTAAAAATTAATTTTAATCAATTTTCAACTAATAATTTTTTATTATTACTTTTACTGGAACAAACCCAATGACAATATACATACCTAAAATTTCATTACAACTCCAAGATTGAGAATAATAATAATGGGTAACTTCTTTCGTCCCTCTTTTAAAATATGATAGCAAATTAATAATTTTATATACATGCTTCTGTGCTAATTTATTAATGTAATTATGAAACAATCATTTTTTATAAAGAAGGAAAAGAAAAATCATATACACTAGTTTCATTTTTGTAATTAGAAATTTATTAATTCTTAATTTATTTATTTTTACTGTTATATCATTCTTTATTTTTTTTTCTAATTATTATTTTAATATTACTTTTTTTATTTAATTTAAATGAATAAGTCTATGTTTCATAGAAATTAAATTTTGGAAGTCGCAGACTTGTTTAGGAAAATTGTAAAAAATAGGTTATATTTGATTACATAAGTATGAATCAATTTATGTTTGAATAAATTCACTGAAAAATGTTTTTAATTTTGTTTGGATGAAAAAAAATTATACATAAGAAGAGAAAAATTATATATGTAGTTAAAAAACATTAAAAATAATCATAAATTTTCATATTCGTAAATAATTTATTTTTTGAAAAAAATTAAATTTCAGCTGACGTTAGAATCATCCAACTTAGTTTTCATAAAAACAGTTAAAACTGAAAAAAATAATATTTTTAACCACATAAAGATACTGGGTAACCTTTTCAATATTTTATGATTTAAAAATTATGAAAAAAAAACTCATTTAAAATGCAATATATATATATATATATATATTTTTTTTTTCAATAAACTTAATCTGATACTAGCATTTATGTTTTGTTATTGATTATTATTATTGACAAGGGTATTTTTCAGAATATCAGTTATAAAAAAACTTTGAACAGTTCTTAAAAACAAGAACTGAGTAATTGTTTCTCAAATCTGAAGCTGAACCCTAAACTAGTAGAGCAGACATAGTACCCAACGGAAGCTTCCGCCGCGACGCCGTTTGGATTCAGTCACTAACACTTCCGTATGTTCATCATCGTTCACGTTTACGAACAATTCTCTACTGATTGATGATTGGCTAGTCTAGAATTGTTTTTGAGAACCACCTTTTTTGTGATTTTTGCGAATTGTTTCATACATCAAAGTACTGTCTTAATGAGTGAATGATTTATGTGAAGTTTGTTATGGTGTGTTTCCGATAGTGGATCAGTAAGTTTGTGTGAAAAAAAATCATATTATGGAATGTCGAGGTAATGGTAATGTAATAATGTTCTGAAAAGCCATAGTTACCTATTGTGCAGCTCTTGCAGGTACAATAGAGAATTGGGTATATGATTTATTGAGAGAATTATCTAACTATGTGTAGATCCAATTTTTCCTTTTCAATTTTCTTGAATGAAGGGCTTGTAATGCATTTTACTTACAATTATAGCCAAAGTGATGCTTGCAGGTATACTGGCTTTACTTCCTTTATGTGACTTTGAGGAGGATTATATTATATGTCAATTATTGGTGTTGTTGATAAGAAATTACATGGAATTATTCTATTAGTATCAGGCTATTGCAAAGTCTATTGCAAAGTCACAGAACACATAGTATCAGTTGTGTTACATATTTTAAGATTTGAGGCTTTCAAAACTCTTTAGGTTTTCAGTGGGTAGACTTTAAAATGCTTTAAAATAACAAGAGAAACTGAAACAGACCAATGGTGACGTAGTGTGCGAGGTGCGCATGTAGTGTGGAGCTGGTGAGGGTGGGCAAGATGTATGTAGCTTTGACCTAGCAAGCTGAGAGGGTAGCACAGATAAGGGAAAAAAAAAGACAATGGCATTGTAGTAGAGATTGAATTGAAGAATAACTTTGAAAATAGCTTTGTACATAGTGTAGTTTCACTTTCACAGTGGCACCAAAACCTAACATTTTGTTTTGATGGTGATATTTATATTTTGTTGTATCATTTACCGAAGGCCCCTGAACTGTTTACAATGTGAAACAGTGAAAGTGTCTACTTGTTGCTGTAGGTTGCAGTCATGGTGCAAGAAAATGGTAAGAGGAAGAATCCAAACATTCTGGTGACTGGTACACCGGGGACAGGAAAGACAACCATGTGCACTACTCTAGCAGAAGCCACCCAGCTCCGCCACATCAATATTGGAGAATTAGTCAAAGAAAAGAACTTGCATGACGGCTGGGATGATGAGCTTGATTGTTATCTTCTTAATGAAGACTTGGTAAGCTATGTATTTAAGACCATTTCTGTAAGCTTTTGTTTGCTATTTAACTCCTCTAAAGGGAGGAATGTGTGAAGTGAAAAACTAAGAGAAGAATTTAATCTCCATTGATTTAAATTGACAGATACACTCTTTCTTATTTTACCCATCTCAATTTTGAATAGCCTAATGATTTTGATATGTTCTTATTAGTTCATTTTGTTTGAAGGAGTGTAAATAATAGTAGATCAATAGATTCTAAATTATAACTAAATAATGATCCTTGTCAAAACTTGAGGTGGTAGATATATTGAACTTTGAATTAGAGACAAGTAGTGTAGCTTTTTATTGGTTGTTAAGCCTTTGGTATTCTGTTTTTAGGCTTGCCAGTTATTTCTATGATAGCTGTACATCCTATTTATTCTATATGAAGAGACTCTTGTATTTCTGTTAAATATACAGAATAGATGTTTTTTTTCAGTTTTTCTTTCTCTTCTCTCTCTCAAGAACTGTAATATGGTATCAAGAGCCTGAAGATTCTTTATGGCTGAAATTCCTCCTTCTTCCACTTCTTCTACTGTCTTTGGGAAGATTTCTAAGAAACTAGATGATTCCAATTTTAGCGGCAGCAGGTGGAGCGGTGCATCAAATTGCACTGTCTTCAACACTTTGTAATTGATGTCTACTCCGCATTGTTTTCTTACTGAAGTGGGTCATGGAGCTGGAAAAATCAATCCAACGTATAGCACATGGGAACACAAGATCAAATGCTGTTGGCATGATTACAATCTACTTTATGATCTTTTCTTTATGTTCTCTCTCGAACTGTAATAGTCATGATTCCAACTGGTAGCAATTAGTAAAGGTGCATGCTACTTAATGGTGCAATAGTCCTGGATCAGTTTTGTAATTTTTCTTGGAGATTTCTAATAAGGAGATTGGGATTGAAGTTACTGATAAAAGTTGAGACTCTTAGTACTGACTCTTTAGTGAAAGTAACTTCCTGAAGTAGGAGTGTTTCAGATCCTCTCTATAGACCTTGTCCACCCAACAGCATGTCCTTGGCATTTATTCTTACTCCTCTAATGTCTAATCCCTTTAGCTGTCTCTATACCTTTCTCTCTTTCTTGACAAACAACTCTTGAAATTATTAATACAGTGCATACACGTGTTGAACTTCCAGTGGTACAAACTGAATCTAATTTTTCTTCTGAATTGTCCTTGAGTTTAGTTGTTTATTTATACTATTGATTATGCACGTTTAGTTGTAATTTCTAGGGGCTCTTCATTGCCAAAAGAAAATGAAAGCCTTTCTTTTCTATTATTAAGAATAGTTGTGTCGAGATACTTTAGTTTGATGAATTGCCACTTGGATTTGGTTTATCTTGAATTGCCGCTTGAAACAATTATAATATCATCTTCATCTTTTACACGGTTCTTGTCATCATGTGTATGTTGCCTGATTTATATAGCTTTTATATTTTACATGGTTTCTGTAGGTCTGTGATGAACTTGAGGATGTTATGGACGAGGGGGGAAACATTGTGGACTACCATGGCTGTGATTTCTTTCCTGAGCGATGGTTTGATTGTGTGGTTGTACTTCAAACTGATAACACCATTTTGTATGACCGTTTGAGTAGGAGGTATGGAAGCACTTGTTTCTGTTATTGAACGTTGATTTTGCTACTCTATTATTGGTTTCATTATAAACTTTCCCCGTATATGTAACAGGGGGTACAAAGATTCAAAGCTTTCAAACAACATTGAATGTGAAATCTTCCAAGTTCTGCTTGAGGAGGCTAAAGAAAGTTACTCAGAAGAGAAAGTGATTGCATTGAAGAGTGATAATATCGAAGACATCAGTAGAAATGTTGCAACTCTGACAGATTGGGTCAGAAATTGGTCTTTATCCTCACAATCTTAACAAAAATATAGGAGTACTTTGTATATATCTTTTGCATGACCATGGTGAAATGTCATGCTGAACATGTTACCTGAAGCAGATCTGTAGTGTGGCTGAATTATTCTCTTACAAATTTTGGTGTAGCATGTATCTTAGACATTTACATTACGGGTTTTAAATTTGACAATTGAAACATAACTTTTGCTAAGTTTTGTGATAACGAGTTTCATTTAGTTAAGGGATGTTTAATTAAACTAGATGCAATTTGATGCAAAATCCAATGGGTTGATGGAACATGGTACCCCATCTACATTTTGTTAAAAACACCACTATCCACTGCTACCTATTTTGCCATCACCACCACTCCACCTGCATAGGGTGGGAGATACTGTCATGTATCTCGAAGACGGAACAACTTTAACACTATTGGATTAGAATTCTTCATTTTCTCTTTCTTGCTTTTTGAGTTTACCCTTACTCATCTGTTTAAGCAACAAACTCTTTTGAGCTAAATATACTACCCGGGAACCACTGAGTGATGATTGCCCTATGAAGTGTTTGGCGCATGTTTTTCTTTTGCCCATCAGGCATAAGGGTTGATCTATTAAACATTGTGCACAAGTCTGAATTAATGGTAATGGTTCAGACCCATTTAAACCATCAATTTCTTCCTACTCCAAATCTATAGATTCCACAAATCCAATAGGAACTAGGTCACCATTTTCCGTCATGTAGAGTTGTTCATTTGCCATTTCATCCAAAAAAAATAAAAAATAAATAACATTGAGTGGACACCATTTTCATCAAGAAAAGTTAGAAGATATTAATACAAAAAGATATTACAATTAATAGTGTTACATCTTCTTACAAGAGTTTTTTTATCAATAAAAATACCATCTCCAACCTTATTTATAAGATTCCTTCCAGAAAATTTGTTATCCCTTTTTATAAGATTTCTTTTTAGTTAAAATATATTAATTATTTTCCCTCCTAAAATACTCTTAATTAATTGACATGTTTTTACTAAAAGAGTTAATAAATATTTGAAATGAATGAAATAAAAGTTTTTCTCTTTTAATCTTATTTGAAAATGTAAGTACTCATGAATATCAAAGTCTTATTCAACTTTAAATATGATAAAAGTAATTTTAAAACAACAATATAAATTATTGTTTTTAACTAATTTCTTAAAGGGTGTAATTAGTTAGAAAAATAAATAGGGAAGAAATAAATATTATTTTAATATGACTCTAACAAATATGAGTTGCTTAAAATTGAAGTTGTTTATATGAAGAATACTCTTCAATTTTAAGAAATTCATGTTTATAGGATTTATATTAAAATAATATTGGTTATTAATAAAAAAATCTTATAAAGAAACCTAAGAAATTTTCATTTAAGATGTTCCGAGTCTTTTTTCTTATATAATTTTTCTTCTTTTACACAAGCTGTTATTTCTTTTATTTTTCCACTTTCATTTTTCCATTATTTTCATTTGATCTATCTTTTTCTTCTGAGGTAAGGTTATTTATCTTTTAATTGTCTTAATATATTTTTGTCCAATATATGACATTTAAAAATTATTAATTTATTATTGCAGTTTATAATTAGATGATGCAAACTATACTTAAAAAGGATGTTTAAAAATGAACAACAATTTTATCACGCTAGAAGAGTAACCTTACTCCATTTTTACATATTATTAGTTCCCTAAATGAAAGATATTTAAACTAAAATCTTCATATCGTAATTAAAATTATTCATATGCAAAAATATTACAATTATATATAAAACTTATTCAAATGAAAAGATTAATAATAACAAAAAAAACTTGCTTGTAAGCATTCCAATTTTTAAATTAATATTTATCAAAATTTTAATTTTTAAGGTGATTCCACTTTAAATGCATTTAAATTGATATTCAAATCCAAGCTAGTTTATTCTTAAAATCATACCCAAAATATAAAGCTTATAAAACAAAAGTAATGACTAAAAACTAGCAAAAGGTATACAAACACAGTTATAAAAGGCTATAAGAAAATTTATTTAATTTAAAAAAAAAAGAAAATGATTGATGGTGGATTAAACTAGTGAGGGTTGATTAGGGATTCCCAATTATTCAGACAAGTTAGCTGATCTTTTAAAATTAAAAAAATATATATTTTAAAAATTTCTTATACCTTTTTATGAAACCGTTTTCTAATTGTTCCTTACTTAATTATTTTTAAAGAAAATATCTTTAATTATTTTATTTCATAAACCTTAAATGTTATAAGTTGTGTCATTTTCTCTCCTGAAAATTGAAGAGTTTTTAAAAATTAAAAATCCTATTCTATACACTAATTCTTTCAGAATAATTTTAAGAAAAATATTACAATTTCATATATATATTTAATATATTAACTAACTTTCTTAATAAGTATGAATGAATTATTTGTTATATTTAAGAACAAGGAATAATATATTTTATTTTGATACACCAAATCTAAATATTTATCAGCAAATAATTAAAAATCACTTTAAAACAAATTTTCAAATAATTATGACAATAGTTAATCATTTTCAATTATATGATAAAGTAAAGAACCTTTACTTAATACTATATCCTAATTAAATTGAAAATAAAAATATAATTGATCAAAATTAGTCATGAACCCAAAAATGAAATAAAAAAACATAACATACTGCCAACAAAATTATTCAGGATCATTCAATAAAAATGTCATAAATAATTTATCAATAATCATGAAATGAGGAATTAAGGGTACATGCAAAAATAATGTATAAAAAAAACTGACAAAAGAGTTGTGCAGAAAAACAAGTAAATAAAAAACATCCAATGAATCAACAATGACGTTTTAAAACAAGAAAAACTTGATGCATGGTTAATGAAGTAATAATCATAACAAACAAACCCAAATTTGAATGATAGCAAGCACTTGTGAGGCCAAAGGATCTATGCAAATAGGAGCCCTTGCCCATGAGGGTGGGGATAGCCTGCTACAATACACAACTTTACAATACATCATGTCAAAACTATAAAGTTTAAATTGCAGATTATAAAAAAGTATGAAAGATAGTATACAGAGTTGTGCTGCAATTGTTTCATCTAAGTAAATTTCACTTCATCAAACTAAAACAGAAGCAAATGATACACATTGTAACTCAAGAAAGCAACCCGTATGCACAAATGTAAATGAATACAACCCAGTGGACTAGACTTACAGGAAGGAACAAGAGTGAAAGAAAACTTCTATAATTGAAAAAATGTCATAAATAATTCTATTTTCTCCCCTTTAACTTACTATTCTGCCAGAGTTACCTTGGACCAGATAACTCAACTGCATGTAGATTTTCAGTTGAGTCAACAATCCAATCAGAATTGGGATGAGGGGCGAGCTCCACTTCCTGGCGCAGAACTTCAACCTTTTGCCACTCGTCCCATCTTTCTGCCAAACCATCACCTTCAAGCATTCGCACTACTTCTGACATCTTAGGCCGGTCCATAGGAGAACCTTGTGTGCAAAGCAGCGCAACCTGAATTAACTGTTCTACCTCAGCATCTATGTAATTGGTATGGAGATCAGGGTCCACCAGCATTTCTAGCTTCCTTTCTTTCAAAAGTCCTTTAACCTAAGAACATACTCAGCTGTGTCAGATTTGAACATGAAACTACTACAAAAAAAGATGCACACAAACAATCAGTGCTCAACTATGAGATTCTTGTCAACAAGTAACATGGACTATAAATAAACACTTTGTACTGACAACTGTTAATGGCATTATTAACATTAACCTTAACCTAATTTTCCTAACTTGCCCTCAAAAAGTGTTATCAGATAGAATTTGTTTTCTCCTACAAGACCCAGCAGGCCAAATTTGAGGTTATACATATCACTTTCAATAATAAAAAAAAAAACAATGAAAGTAATTTGAAGCACAAAAAGTTGATATTAGTACAGTGGTGATAAAGGAAATGACAAAATTGAAATATATCTACATTTTACAATATGCAGGTATAATTACTATACCTATGCAATCTGTGACCATAGTTGAAAGAAGGAAAAAATTACTTTAAGGGTTTAACCAGTAAGCATGAATATAATTAACAAAATACACAAAGATATGTTTTTACACTCAACATACCCAATCCAGCAACATAACATCGTCATCATTTGCAAGACGAGCTAAGTCAAAAGCCCTTTGTCCAGTGATCAGCTCCAGAAGCATTATACCATACCCAAATACATCAGTTTTCTCTGAAGATTTACCAGTAGATAGGTACTCTGGTGCTATGTGCCCAATTGTGCCTCGTACAGCAGTTGTAACATGGGTGTCCTTGTAGTCCATCAGTTTAGCCAACCCAAAATCCCCAACAACAGCCTCAAACTCCTCATCCAACAATATGTTTGCAGCTTTTACATCGCGATGAATAATCTTTGGGTCACAATGATCATGCAAATATGAAAGACCCCTTGATGATCCCAGTGCTATTCTTTTTCTTGTTGCCCAATCAAGGGGTTGTTGATGTGCTGGACGCTCTAGAATAACGCAAATACAAGATCATAAAACAATGCAAATTAGGGAAAAGATCATGTAAAAGACTCATTTTTTACATAAATAAAATATAGAACTGAGCAGCACAAATTTAGCTGACTTGTGGTTTAAGCTAAGTTCATTTCACTAACAGTAGCATAGAATGTTACACAACAGTACTAAACATCAAGGGACTTCCACTATAACTGTAGTGTTAACACACTCAATTTGCATAAATCGGGCTGAGTTTCTTAATCTTATGATTGTAATTTATCTTCTCTTTTTTAGTTTGAGCATATTTTATACATACTTTCACATGAAATTGTAAAATCAATTGCAGAATTACTTTCCAAGCCAAAGGATAACAAATCTATCACTGAATTTCCTTGTTTCGATGTATGCATAGACATGAATAAGCAAAAGAGAGAGCTAAAGATAGAGTGGATTTTTTTTTTGGACTAATTTTACCTTATTCCTGACATCATTTTAAAGAAATAACTCCTTGGACTTTGGAACTAGAAGTCTCTATTAAACCACAGATAACACATGTAAACTTTCACCAAACCTCAGATGTTTACAAATTTAAACCTAATTATCATTTTCATTAGTATTCTTTCAACATTACAGAGATGGAGCACAATAAAACTCTACGTACTTTAATTGCCAGTAGTAAGGATTGGTAGAATTTGAAAGTTGAGAGGAATAACTAGCAATGATGGGTAATCAAGAAAGGAGAGTGCACAACAGTTGGAAAACTAAAAAGCCAAACTGGTATCATATGTTACTTGTTGCCATCCCCTAAGTCATTACATAAAATAGAATAAAGGTTTAAGCCATGTTCTATTATATTGTTACAGGCCTAATGGCCAGAGACTAGCGGAGGAAAAAGCAAAGGCCATACCTCTTAAGCATGAGGCAACACTTCCATTAGCCATGTAGGGATATACAAGTAGTCTTTCAGTCGGTGTCATACAGAACCCACGTAAACGGAGGAGATTTCGGTGCACAGCCATGCTGATCATCTCTACTTCAGTCTGAAACTGAAGCTCCCCACCAGGTGTGCGCTCCTCTTTCAATCTTTTCACAGCAACCAGTGAACCATCTGCCAAGCGTCCTTTGTACACCTTACCAAATCCTCCCCTTCCAAGAATGTTCTTATTACTAAAAGTATCTGTTGCTACTTGCAGTTCTCTTAGTGAGAACCTCTTAAGCTGCCCAAGGTGTACTTCAGGATCCTCTTCAGCTGCAATTAGACATAAGAAGTCAAATTACATCCAATTATTCCACCAATGCACTACTAAATTGGATTGAGGGGAAAGCTCACCAGGTACATCAAAGAAAAATTCTTGTGGTTTCCTTCGACGCCACCATGCAAATGCAATTGCAGGAGCAGCAAATAACAGAGCAGCACCTGCAGCTACTCCGCCAGCTATTGCACCAGTGGCACTATTTCCTCCTGCAATTAGACAGGATAACTTGAACATCAGTGCTTTTATTTTGAGGTTTCCAAGAACACATAAAAAATAACTGTAAACATGTAGCATAACAGGGATTAAACCTACAAAAATGTATGACTGACCAATGACTGGATAATAAAAGAATTTAATCTTCAACACTTAACAAGATTATAAACAACACCAATGGAGAATGAACAAGTCTATGTAAAGAAGAAAATACTAACACCTATAATTAAATTTCAATCAATAAAATATAGAAAAAGCAGTACATGGAATATGGCCAGTCATTATGACCACACTATTAAAAATTAAAAAGCCACCACCATGGGTATAGCATAAACTTTAAGTTAAAACCCAGGTTAAGAAAAACAAAAGAGCAATAGCTATAGAAGATATGACAAACTTGTAGATATCAGTGTCATCTAAAATTTAAAGCTTCAAATAAGCAATAAAGACTACCTGGAGCTGAGATTGGGGATGGTGGGAGAAAAGGAGGAGGAGGAGAAAATGGAGGTGACCCAGGACAAGGATGCCCGGTGACTGGTCCACATAGATCCAAGTTGTTCGTAAAGCTGCATGAAGGGCAGCCCATTCAGAAATTGTTGCAAGTCAGAACCATTGAATGCAAGAATATCTCAAAGCTTAGCAAAAAACCTGATGGGAGTGAATAATGAGAAGGAGCCATTGTCGGGAACCACACCTGAGAGATGGTTGTTAGACAAATCCCTACATTATAAGAAAATATGAGAACAAAACAGTAGCTTTGCATAAAAACCACATGTTGAGGTAAAGTGGCTCACAGCACTTGCAGAGCAGTAACATTAGTCAGTGACATGGGAATGGGACCAGTCAGGCTGTTGTTGTTAAGCCGGCTATCCTTGGACAAAACATACCATGAAAACGATATTAGATCTAATATTCTATAGTGGTACAAAAAAAAGACAGATCAACAGGCACAAGGCACCATATTGAGCTTTTACAGTTCTAGTCTACGACTATGAAAGAAAAATAAAAGCCACTTATATCTAAGTAAATATAGTTCACTTTTTCATTTCTGGTTAACTCTTACAATCCTTTTAAAAATATTTCAACGAAACAAGTACAAAAAAAGATGTATGCATAAATGGAGAGTCAATAGCACGTGATTTAATTAATGATAAACAAATGTTTTGGGGCTGCGAAGGGATTAAGGAACAATTTTGGGTAAATAGAAATGCAAGTTCCCTGAATAAGTTATCTAAATTCTAACATAGTATTTAAATAAGCATTTAGAAACAAGAATGACCCCTTGGTTTAATTAATGGTTAGTTTACTTTTGATTGGCTTTAACTGTCAACTCTACTTAATACACAGAATTTGCAGCAAACCCAAAACCATAGTTGGATGTAAGTCATCTAATTTTTAGATTCACTGAAGAATTTAATTAGCATGTACTTTGTACAGGTTTTTTACACTATCATCCAATCATAGATTTCCATGCATGGTAACGTCTAAATGGAATTCAAAACTAATTTGTGATTTTTTATAATAATTACTAGGTTTTTTATTATAGTTACTTTGAAAGTTGTTAGAATATGTTTAGAATAGGCTGAGTAAGCTTTATTAAAAAGTTGTTGTGTTGTACCTATCTGCAGCTAGGGTCCTAGATTTGCCTTTACTTGTCTTTTACTCTTTCCTTTGTATCATTGTATCACAGATTAGTTTTCTATATAAATATGATAACCTAGGGAGGTGTTTGTACCTCTCCAAAAATATATTTTCAAATAGCAATAGGCCAACTGGAATCTTCATTATCAAGAGTTGTGGTATGAGACGATGAAGGTAAAGAACTTGATGAAGACAACTCACCATGTGGCACATGACTAGTTATTTGGGTTTGTCGTTGATATGTGATAAGAGGAGAGATGATGGTCTAGGTAGACTTGGATTATGAGAGGCACTTAGATCATGGGAAGGGTTGGAATAGTGTCAAGAATAGGAGACATAAAAGACTTAACTATGGGCACAAGCAAGATTGGACAAAATTAATATCTTGTGTGGAAGAAGGAAAGAAAGGGGTTTCTTCAAAGGTGACACTTGTGAACATGTAGTATTTTCTAGTATCAGAAGAATAACATCAGTACCCTTTTCAAGACGAGAATACCTAGGAACACACATTTGATAGCCCAGGCTAAGAGTTTGTCCAAACTAGGAGATGCATCATATACAAAACACCCACAACCAAAAATACAAGGAGACATGTGAAAAAAGAGGTTCATTTGGAAACAAAATGGAGTATGGAACTTTATTTTCGAGGGAAGGAGGCATTCAGTTGATAAGATAGCATGCAGTAAGAATGGCATCACCCTAGTGATGGACAGACATATTGACACCAAGCAATAAGTAGGAGCAGTTTCAATTAAGTGTCTATTTTTCTCTTTGCTATACTATTTTTCTGAAGTGTATGAGGACAAGTGGATTGATGTAGCCATGTGAACTAAAAAGAGTAGGAAAACCAGAAGAAAAGCTCACATTGAATTTATTTGTTCCAAGCTTGGAACATACAACCTATATGTACCAACCTGAGAGGTAGCGTTAGAATAGGTTCAAAATAGGCTGAGTAAGCTTGATTAAATAGTTGTTTTGTGCTGTACCTACATGCACCTAGGGTCCTTTATTTGCCTTTTACTCTTTCCTTTGTATCATTGTATCACAGAATAGTTTCTGTTTAAATATAAGAATCTAAGGGAGATGTTTGTAGCTCTCCAAAAATATATTTTTCTCCTTTTTATTTTACTCAAGTAAAGTCATATCTATGATGATTCCTAATCGTTTAACAATGCAAAATTCTTAACACTAACAATGTATGAAATTAATTTATTTATGATAACCCAAAAGACTTTATTGTCAAGGAACTTCATCATATTCGTTTTCAATTTACGGGAGTCATTCATAAAACATAATGCAAACCAAATATACTGATGATAAATAATGGAATTCAGAAAAAAAAAAAAAAAATCTTGAAAATTTCCACAAAATACATATGTAAAAAAAACATCTCAACAATAAGTATACTCACAGGAATCGCAATTTGAACAACTTGCCCAATGACTCTGGGATAGGTCCACTGAAATGGTTTAGATACAAATCCAAGCTCACCAAGTTAGTAAGATTTCCCAGGTCACTTGGAATTGGTCCACTAATGTTATTGCTGTAAAGTTCCCTATTATGAAAGAAAAATGACATGAAATAATATGAACATATCAGATATCCCCACTAATATTTTGTAAATTAGAATCTAGCTAAATATTTTTAGTAATTTCATTAAAATATGTCAAAGTTAAAAGATTCATTTAAAAATTGTCAATGCAGAGTCTCTGTGTTCTTCAGGAATACAACAAATGCACAGACAAGCATGGGAAATTTCTCTTGTAGATTAACTACTAACAGGCTCCTTTTCAAATACATTAGAACATTTAGAATAAGATCCACACAATTCCAAAACACAAGAGGCCTTGGATTACCTCTTTAAGAAACTTCTAATCAAGTCAAATGCAACTGCTGAATCTCACAAACCCAAATAGATAGCATAACCAAAGAGAACCAATGCACAATTATAAGGCTAGTCAAAGCACGCTTAGCGAAAACCATTTCCAATTTAGATAGCTTCTCAATAATCCACAGCCAACAATGTATAGACAAATAGAGACTAGAACATTCTCAAGAGTCAAGACCAATCCTCAATTCCCCCTTCCCTCCTAACATAAAAGTATGAAGAAACAAATTGCATTGCTCAGAATCAAAACCAGACAATCACAAAAGCAGAAAGGACCCTTGAGAAAATCTCATAAATTAGTTTTACCTCATGCCATGGTTCTTATTGGCCAGTTACAAAATGCGAGTGAATAACTCCTTTGATCAGTTATATTTTGTTAGTTAGTTTGTTTTAGCTGTCATTGTTGATTTATGTTAATCACGTAGGAACAGCTGTCACTGTCAGGTTGATATAACTAACTTCGTTAGTTAGATGAGCTTCTCTAAACTAGATATAGTTTCTGTAAACAGAAGCTTATTTACTTCTTCAAACTCAGATAATCAATACAAAGTTTTCTTTTCTCTCTGTTTTACTTGTAATATGGTATCACAGCCAGATTTCTCTAAACAGGAGCTCATTACTTGTACAAAGATAATCAATAAAAAGGCTTTTCATATTATCTTTAATGTTACAAATATGAAGGGTTAAGATGCCTTAGATAAACTCACCAGTTACAGATAATATTATAATTACTTTTTAATAATTAACTAAATAACATGCACCTATCAAGTTCTGCATCTTACCTAAAAAACTTACCACCTAAATTCTGCAATGCAAAAGCTGGATGAAATGTTATAGAAAAGACACCTTCAAAAAGTGACAATAAATTATGTATCCATAACATTAGAGATTTGATTACCAACATTGACCGTGACTACACTAGTAGAAAAAACATTATTTCAAAAGACTGGCTTCAGTACAACTCAAATGAAATTATGAAATGACGAGTCTTAAATACTGTACTGTTTTGCTCTACATTATTGGAAGATCTTTCCTTTGATAGTATTGAAATAGAAAATTAAACTGGCAAATAAAATATTAACAAAAAAGAAAACAAAGTATAGTCATCCATTAACCAAGTTCATAAAAATATTATAAAAGGAAAACTAAAATACTGAAACACCAAAGGATGAAAGTATAACATACAAATACTGTAAGTTTTTGAGCTGGCCAAGCTGTGGAACAAGTTGACCAGACAAGGCAGCATTTCCCAGATCACTGATATTAAACCAAAGGAAATAACACATTAGAAATTAAAAAAGATGAAATTAAGCTGTACAAATTCAGAACAAACATAAATGTTACAGATATAAAGGGACAAACAGCTTACACTCTAATGACACTATTATCATTGTTGCATGTTACATGAAACCACGTGCATGGATTCACCAATGTAGGGTCCCAACTTTGCAAAACATTGTTAGGATCCTGTAAATTTGTCCGCAGGTTATGTAAGGCGTCACCTGTTTCATGATACAAGGACAAAAGATCAGGTGCTGTAAAGATTATCATCTTAAAAAATATCTGCTAGAATGCAGCTAACAAAACAACACCCTATTGATTGGATTTGAGCAATACATCCCCCCCACCACCACCACAACACACACAATCTGAGAGACCAAAAAAAAAAAAAACAAAACAAAAAGTTCAGCAGTAGTTGAAGTATGCGAATCAGAACATTAGAATCAGGTCCCTACTAGACAAACAAGTACAAACAATCGAGGAAAAAGATAAGCCTAATGAACACTGTTCCTATTCCCTATGAGTAATCATGCAACACTTTGTTTATATTACTTACTGTAACCATAACGGCATAGCCCATTTTGATAGCACCTTAAGGATACACAGACGAAAGGCATTGTCATCAAATGTTGTCTAATAAGACCATGGGGACAAAAACATACAATATTCCTCGGGACATTTGTACCCCCGAAAACAAATTACGATGCCATCAAAACCATTCTAACACTTAACATTCCAAAACCACTAGAGAAAAAAAAAACCATAACACAAATGGCACAAACAATGAAAAACCCACCAAAGGTTCAACCCAGTTATCCAGCTCAAACACAACCAAAGCTTAAATTCCTCAATAAATGAGCCACAAAGTAAAGAGCTTCAACGCAAAAAAAATACAAACCTTCCATGTTAGCAGAGACCAAGCGCAATGGGTGAGCTAAGAACACCCACCAGATGAAAACAAAACCCCACAACTCTCTCTCCATCCAAAACTAAGTCACCAGAACACACCTCAGATCCAAATGGTACCTCACCCCCCAACACACCATCACAAAATACCAACAACCTTATTCTCATCAAAAACCCAAAATGCAACAAAACCCTAACACCCAAAAAATCTCACATGCAAGTAACAACCACCGTTACCAGCCATTACCACAGCCAGAACCCGATCCCATCAAAACCAACCTTTTTCACCCTCAAAAATCATAACATTTTCCCACATTCTTCTCTTTCCAAAACATGAAACAGAAAAAAAAAAAATATAGCTTTTAACTTTTTTCTCTCTTGCTCATGAAAGAGAACACTTTATTTAAAATTTTTAATTCATTTTTTCTCTTTGTGTATTTATTTATGGGTGAAGGTTTTGAGTGTATTTGAGTGAAGCGTGGTGAGTGAAAGGGGGCAGAAGAAATGAGTGAGTGAGGCTGCCCGAACGGTGCTGCCCGAATCCAGTCAAAACGCCTTCCCGCTATATCGCGGAAAGCGACGTCAGGCAAAACCCCTCCGTTTTGGAGTCAATAAGCGTGTGATTTTTGTGGGCCCCACGTCTCTCGCTTTTATGCTTTTGTAACATGTTATTATTGTTATACTACAGTATTATTATTGTTTATTATATATTATATATTATATGTGATGATTCATTACAGTGACTTCTCATCTTTGACTATTGATCATGATAATTTAGTTTACTGTTTTCGATTTCAAAATTAATTGTACTAGCTTTTTTTATTATTTTTTTTTCACTTTTTTTCTTGTATTTTGGATTTTCTTTATAGAAATTTACTCTTAAAATTACTTTCATAACCAAATGTGTTAGTTCCAGTTTTAAAAAGATTAGTTATTATATGATTTATTTCTTTTCTTTTCTGGAAATTATTAGTTTATCTAGAATTAGATTATTTTTAAAAATCATTTTTAATGAAATTATAATAGTCTAGAATTAGAAATATTATTTTTATCATTTAATATTTCTTGGCTAATTTAACTAAAATATTTTCAATTCAATAAACTAATTGTAAGACCTTAGATTATAACTTAGACAAATGTTTAAACATAGACTTAAGTACTTCGGTACTATTTAAGAATTAAAAGAGATTTTTTTAATTGGAATGTGAAAAGTGTGTCATTCTATCACTTTTTCTTTAATGTGTTTTTATATAATTTATAATAAACGAAATTCTATTAATCATTTATCCAATATTTTTAGTAAGGTGAAGTGAATGAGTTGGATAAATTTTAATCCTTAGATAAACTAATCTATTAATTTATTTTGGTTCATTATGTAAAAATTTGATTCATTCATGATCCATTTAATAAAATAAATCTAAATTATTTATCAATAATTTTTCATAGATAGATTTCAATCTATCAAAACAAATATTATTTCAGTATTATATAAAAAATAAATATTTAATTCATGAAAACCGATCAAAGTAATTAAATATATTAATTTTTATTAATAATAATATTATAAATTTAAAATTCATTTAAAAAATAATCATAGATTAAATGATAGTTATATTTAATAATAAATATTTTTTATCCAATAAATTATTATGTTGGTAATCATCTAATAAATACATTTAATCTAATTTCCGTATATCTATATATTTTATAATTTTTTTTATTTAAAAAGAAATATTAATAAAATATAAGATGATTTTTTTATTTCACATTTAATATTTTAAAAATTTTATCTTAATCATTCAGAATTTACATTTAAATAATTTTGTATATAATTATTTTTTTCTAAAGTATGAGAGTATATAAGAATATTATCGATAAAAACAATAATAAACTTATTAAAAAAAGGATGAAAAATTTTATTTTTTGTAATTTATGAATAAGACAAGAACATTAGTTACTTCAAATAACATCACTACATACTCATAGTGGTCATATCTATTTGAAGGTTATCTTCTGCACATTTTCAACCTTTACTAAAATATGGTAATATCCTGATCTGATGTCGATCTTAGAAAACACAACAGTTTCATGCAAATAATCCATCAAATCATCAATTATCACTAGATGATATTTGTTCTTAATTATTAGCTTATTTAGTTGTTGATAATCTACACACAACCTCAACCAACAATCTTTCTTCTTCACCAAAAGCATTGAGACTCTCTAAGGTAACATACTGGATTTGATAAACTACTTATCTAGTAACTCTTCAATCTGTTTTCTTTAACTCAACCAACTCTACTAGGGCCATATGACAAGGTGTTATTAATATCAGTCCTACTCTTAGCACTAGATCAATAAAAAATGTATTTTCCCTCCTTGGAGGAAATCTTTGAACGTCCCTTGGACATGCATCCATGAACTCCTACACGACTGGAATGTTACTCACCTCGCTCCCTACTTCAAATTCTATTTGCATTAGGATCACAAAGCACTCAACACCCTCATTTAGCTCCTTCCACACTTAGTGAGCAAATAATAACTCTCTATCCAAGGGATATGAAAATATCAACCTCTTTTTACCACAATCTATGATAATACAATTTGTAGACAATCAATTCATCCCTAAGATCACATCTATGTCTTGGAGAGGAAGGCAGATCAAGTTCACCTTAAATTTGTGTCCCTCCACGCTGACTAGAAATCGAACATAAACTGTATATGCTTTCACCATAGTGGAAGCTGATGTAGAAACTAACAGATCAAAGGACAACTCTTGTATAGACAAAATCCATCACATCAACACAAACATCTGACACGAATGAGTGTGTTCCTCCAAAATCAAACAATACTCTAAACTCTCTACCATGAATAAGGCACAAACCTTTCACTAGATCTTCCAATTTTACTACATTAGCTCTGGTGACCGTGAAAACTCTACTAGTTACTTAGGGTTTGTCTTTACCCTCCCCTAAAGTAGGTTTGGAATCACTTGAAGAAGTCGGTTTGTACCTGTTTCTACAATCTCTAGCGAAATGTCCCAACTTATCACACATGAAACATCTCTTTGTTGACATGTTACACTAATTCACATGATGGACCCCTCCACATATGAAACATGTAACGCCTCAAATCATTACTCTTAATGTTATAATTTTCTTTCAATAAAAAAAAAAGTAAATAATATTTCAAGATTTTTTTTTTTCAAAGTCAATGATCAACCTAAAATAAAATAGATATATAAGATTTATTTGACAAAAAGAAATATTTAATAATTATTTAACTCAACTTAAATACGATTGATAATTACTAAATTAAATCTATAAATAATAAATTTAATGATAAATAATAAATTTCTGTAATAAGTCGAGCATTATTCATAAAATAATTATATGGTGTCAAATATATTATGACTATAGAAACTAAATATTTTATTTACTCATTTTAAGAAATAAGATAAGTTCATATAATTCCTACAATAGCTCAATTATTTCAAAGCAATTAAATATTTACAATAACATTTAAACATTATGAAATAATACTATGGTTAAGGAACTTATCTTTCGAACCCACAAAATAATCACAATCATTTTTAGTATTTAACAAATATGTCATGAGGTTAGAGTATAGAAATTTTTACTCATACATATATAATAATATAAATCCTTATACTTAGAGCAGGCTCCCCATTAACAAGAAGAAGTAGGATTGGCCTTACCAATTAAATTCTCATCTAAGATATGAGTATCACACGCACCTCCTTACATAATTTCCTGAAAAATTGGTTGTAAGGGTGAGTTTCTTCCTCACCATATTCTTCCAGCAAATATAAAATATTTATATTTAACAATCATGAAAATGAATATCTGAATAAAAGAAATGATCTATGTAATTAAAAATTATACCTTAATAAAATTCTTTAGTAATCCATTTCCTAACGTTATCCCATAAGTTTTGTCATCCTATCACAACATCATTATTTAAATTCTCTCACACGTTGATCATATACTGCACTCACATCATCATCACATTAGTTTCGGTACTCTAGGTACCCTGGGATCCCAAAATAACACTGCCAACCCCACCACCCAGGTGACATTGGCCTTACGCCGGTGTGGATAGCCGCCGGTTGGCAATACGCCCCCACGGATACAACGTGTGCGCACGAGCCCCTTTGGCAAAAAGTATAGGCAGCGATTCAGTCGGGTAATGGAGTGCGAGGCCTACGGCAGCTCCCATTGCACACTGTGTACATCACGGCATGGACCACTCCGCTACACTCTCATTCCCCCAGGTTATCAAACCTTCCTGAACTATACCCCAGTGTATCTCTGTAGCTCATCCACACGAAAATTAATGACTTTAGATGATATAAATCCACAAATTCTCACAATTTCTCTACCCTTTAGGTAGTTCCAACTCTCATCATAAAACATTCTTTTGACAGCCATCTAAATCATTTTCTTACTTCATAACATCAAACATTGTTCTCTCATTCATGATCAATCATATTGTTATATTTAATTACGTTGAGTTAATAAAATTTTATTAGTTCTACGGCATATAACAGAATCATGTTAATTCAATAATGATTATCATAGAAAATTAAAATTTATTAAAAAGAAAATTGACTTTAAGAGTAAAAATAGAAGAAATGAAGTTATAAGAGTAATTATGAATTTTTTTTAATTTTTTTTTTTGGAAAATCCGCTGAGCGGATTTCTGAGCGGATTTGGGTTGGTGCGTTGAACGGATTTCAACCCAGATCCGCTGAGCGGATTTGGTGTTCTGTGCGCTGAGCGAATTTTTACAGGCTTCTCGGGTTTCAATGATTTTTCAACCATTTTCAAAATAAAACACATCCAGACAACAATCAATCCACAAAACATCATACATTGAAGATTAGAATGAGAAATAAACTCCCCTTACCTTGAAATTCTTCAAATGATCCAAAAACAGAGAAACTTTGAGTTTTCTAACTCAATCCTTCAAAATTAATAAATTCTACCGTTAATCTAAGATTTTAATCGGTGAAAATGAAATTGGAAGCTTGGATTTGAGTAACATTACCTCAATTTGGAAAGAAAACAGAGAATCGAAAGTGAGATTGGAAAATCAAGTTTGCAAGGATTGGAAAGAAGGAAGAATTGTGGCGGTAGAGAGAATAAGAGCAATTGGAATTTGTAAACAAAGTGGAAAAGAAGTATCTTACAGTGAAGAAATGAAATCGTGAAGGAGAAGGAAATGAATGGCGGTGCTCCAATAAAAATATATACATAATATGAGGCGGTTTTGAATATTTTTATTTTATATTACTCTTTTTTTTTATTATATTATTATATTAATATTTATTTTCCTTTTAAAAAAATAATAATAATTATACAAAAAAAATAATTTCTATTAATTTTAAATATCACACATAATTAAAATACACATCCAAAAATTAAGGGTGTTACAAAACATCTAATAGAATGACATTGTTGCTGACTAGGCATGTCATTCCTATTCTACTAAAGTCGAACATATGACTTCCTTTACTCTTCCCTAGCCTTTCCACCTAATTATTTGTTTCCATGCATCCTAGTCACTCTACTTGCCTCATTTTCCAACCTTTCCATAGTTTTGGCCTTCTTTACCAACACAGAAAACTCTCTACATCTCCATGCTTCAGAAGTAGCCTAAGAATAGTACCTTACCAAGTGTTCAAACAAAGTGGTATAGTCATGAACAAACATATTCTCTTACTCTAACTTCAGGAACTCTACTTCTTTTGCAAATCTGGCACTATCTAGAAATACTTCTCCAGAGATCTCATCTTGAAGCTTTCTCATCCCACCACTTCAACTGTAACCTCTATCATTTGTTTTGTCCCAATCCACCAATATTTGGGGCTCTCCTTCCAACTAGTATGTGGCAAAAATCACTTTCCTTTCTTCGGGGCAAGAGGTTGTCTCAAAGATCTTCTTCATTCCTCTAATCCAATTATCAGTTACATTTGGACAAGCCTTCCCAATGAACTTCGAAGGTCCATGCCTTAGAAAATCAACTAACTTCACCTACTCTAGAGTAGCATTCGAAGAAGTAGCAACTACCAATCTAGCATTCTCTAACTCTTGCAGTGTAGCACGATGTTGTTGGGCATAGTGGCATTCTACTATTGAATCATAGCAATCATCATCTAAATGACTCTAACCATGCCACTCAGATCAGTTTGATGAGCAGGAGCAGTAGATGGTCTAGGTATCATCCTAGACAACACAAGAAAAGAGATTAAGGATCAATTTGACTCTACCAAGAACTTGCACAAAACTCCCACCACTCAACTAGCAAGGTAAACGCATTACCCTAAGTTACTCTAAAAAAATTTTATGCTCTAATACCATAAAATGTAATGAATCAAAATACCAATTTTCTATCTAGGAATACCAAAATATAACCACTAACATTTAAAGTTAATAGAATTACTGAAAGCATAAACACGTGCTATATTAATTTGGTTAAGTCTATTACATGAAAAACAATAATACTTAAACTCATATTACAACAAATCCTGCATTTTCATTATAATACAAAATATCTAATCTCTTCATTGTTCATTTTGAATCTACTAAGGTGTTTTACCTGCATTTGTACCTATTCTCATATCAAAACACAATCATTTTAAAGTACTCCAATAATTATGATAAAACATTCAGTCGCACACAATCATCACACTCATTCTTTCACATGCATCTAAAATACTAAATAAACTCTTTCAAAAACTTATATGAAGTTCTTAATCTCATTGACACACAACCATCTCATCTCATTGGTACACAATCATCTTATCTCATTGGCACATGGTTATCTCATCTCATAGGCACATAACCATCTAATCTCCATAATTTTCCATGTAACCCAGTCACATCTCATAAGAAATTTCTAATATCCATCATATAATCAATTATATTTCCTCACAAGTCACAACACATTATCTCAAATATTCATTATATAAAAATTTTCATATCATGCTTCATAAATTTTCACAATATATAACTTAATAGTTTAATTATACAATAAGAATATTATTATTATCTTTCACCATATTTCACATTATAAATTCTTTCAATTTTAATTTAAATCAAAAAGAAATTTTCTAGTACAATACATCCTCACTCAAGTCATAAATCAACACTCAAGTGAAAGACTTTTCACTCAAGCGACCATCCATCACTCAAGTGAAATACTTCCCGAGAGAAACATTTTTTATCTGGTCTTATCACTTAAGTAGAGAGATCTTGCTTAAGCATGAAGCTCATTGCTCAAGCGAAATCAAACCTGAGAGAATCCTATAACTTTTACTCAAGCTAGATTTTTGTCGTTTAAGCGAAAAATACATAGAAAACACACTTGGACATTGTTGCTCAAGTGAAATATGACCGCTCAAGCGATGATTCTCAATGTTGCAGATTAGAAATAGTGAAAAACTAAATTTCTTGAATCAATTCTCATCTTACATACAAATATTTCATTTTGTTCCATAGTAAAGAAGAAATATTTCATTTTCCACGGGTTTGAAATGTTTTATTTTTTATTGAGATATATATATTAAGATATCGTGGATAGCATGGTTGATTGTTGATGCAGACTCGGGAAACAATCGACTGCATGATATATAGTAGTTGCAGATAAAAAAGAATAACAAGGAGAAACGGAAATGATGGGAAAGAAAATTAAAAGTGATATTGAATTGATAAACATATATAAAGAGAAGTATTTATCCACAGTTGCAAAACAGAAAAGTAACAAAAAAATAAAAATAACAGAAAAAAATAAATGCGAGGGAAAGTCTATTATGAATGTTTTGGTGAGTGACAGTGATGATGAATAGTGGCAAAGACCAAACGTTGACTATGGGTATTTTATGATCCTCCCCTCAAGCTGAGAACATGTTATGTATTCCTAGTTTGGATCCCAATTCATGAAAGAAGATATTAGCTAGGGGTTTAGTCAAGATATCAACTAGCTTGTTAGTGGGTTTGATAGGGAGAAGTTTGATCAACCCAACATGAACTTGAGTCCGAACTATATGATAATCAATCTCAATGTGTTTGGTTCTTTTGTGGAACACTTGGCTCGAAGCAATCTGAATAGCAAACTGATTATCACAATAAAGAAGCACTGGCTTGATGCAAGGAATTTCAACCCAGCATGAACTTGATTCCGAACTATATGATAATCAATCTCAATGTGTTTGGTTCTTTCGTGGAACACTTGGTTCGAAGCAATCTGAATAGCAATCTGATTATCACAATAAAAAAGAGCTTGCTTGATGCAAGGAATTTTAAAATCATTGATGAGGTAAGTAATCCATTGTATTTAACAAGTGGTGGATGCTAAGGCACGATAGTTGGCCTCCGACGAGCTTTTGGAAACAATCTGTTGCTTCTTTGACCGCCAAGCTATAAAAGAGTCACCAATATAAATTAAATAATCGATTATAGATTTTCTGGTGCTTGGACAAGTAGTCCAACCTAAGTCACTGAAAGCTTTCAATTGAGGGGTACTCTTGCTGTCTAAGAAGATTCCCATGCCAAGATCTCTTTTGTGGTACCGTAGAATACGATAGGCCACCTGTTTGTGTTTAACCGAGGGAGAAGAAACAAATTGACTCAAATGGTGCACAACATATGTGATATCAGGGCGCATATTAGTTAAATATATGAGGCATCTAATGAGCCTCCTATAGGTAGAAGCATCAGTATCATCTTTGGAAGTGTTGGAATGGAAGGAGTGTATCATGGGAGTGGAAGCATGAGCACAGGCCAACATGCCAGTGTCCTTAAGGAGATCCAAAACATATTTTCTTTGACATAGATGTATTCCAGTACTATTGCGGGTAACCTCAAACCCTAGAAAGTAAGTTAAGTTATCTAGATTTTTTATTTTGAACATCTCATCAAGTAATTTGGTGATGCAGGTAATTTCATTGATGTTGTTGCCAGCAAAGATGATATCATCCACATATATGAGGAGTGTAGTAGTAGTTCCATTAAAGAATTTTAGGAAGAGGGTATGATCAGTAGCAGATTGATCATAGCCATGTGATAACAAGAAGGTAGAGAGCTTCTCAAGCCATTGATGATTGACTTGTCTGAGACCATATAAAGACCTTTGTAGCTTGCAAACATGTTTGCTATTTTGCATGACTAACCCAAGTGGAGGCTTCATATAAACCTCTTCATCAAGATTTCCATGTAGAAAGGAATTGTTAACATCAAGTTGTTTAAACTCCCAATTGTTGATAGAAGCAATGGCAAGTAAGAGACGCACAAAAGTGAGCTTAGCAACTAGGGAGAATGTGTCCAGGAAATCCAATCCTTCAAGTTGTGTGTATCCCTTGGCTACAAGCCGAGCCTTGTATCTCTCCACTGATCCATCAACTTTATGTTTTATTTTGTAAATCCACCTACACCCAATAACACTTTTTCCAGGAGGAAATGGGGTAAGAGTCCAAGTTTGGTTAGTCTCAGGGTTGTAATCTCTTGGTTCATGGCTTCAATCCAATTATTGTCTTTTGAAGCTTCCTCATATGAAGTGGGCTCAACATTTGTAGATATAGACAATATGATGTTACGAAAAACAAGAGATAGAGATTTATAAGATATGAAGGATTCTATAGGATACTCCTTACCTCCTACTGATGTGTTTGATGAAGAAAGAGTTGTCTGAAAATTTTCCAAACATGCAAGCCTGTGTTTTGCACGATTAGATCTCCTTAATTACAAATAATTTCTCCATTTTCGATTGTAGTGGAGTCGAGGTTATCATTTGGGAAAGACTGGGTTAGTGAGGTTTCATTGATATTAGGTTGTGTTGGAGTTATATTATCGAAATCTTGATTCATTATATTAGTGTGATAGTTAGGAAGGGAAACAAAATTATTATCATTACGCAGGTCTTTGATGTGGGAAAATCTGTTTTCATTGAAAACTACATTACAATATACTTTAATGTTGTGATTGTTTAAATTAAATATAAGGAAACCTTTGGTATTAGATTTAAAACTAAGGAATATACATGGATTGGCCCGAAAATCTAATTTCTTTCGTTGAGCAACAAGAGTGCTGCTATAACAAAGACAATAAAAAACTCTAAGATTAGTAAAGTCACAAGGTTTACCATGCAATTTTTCAACAGGTGATATGTTATTAAGAAAAGGTGTAGGGATACTATTTATAAGAAATGCAGCATGTATGATAGCAAAGAACCAAAAATTTAAAGAAAGATTTGACTGAAAAAGGATAGCTCTAAGTTACATTGAGTAGGTGTTGATATTTCCTCTCCACAATGCCATTTTGCTCGAGTGTCTCAACATAAGTGGTTTGGTGAATGATACCTTTCTTTACAAAGAATTCCTTCATAAAAAACTCAGCACCATTGTCAGTCTTCACAATTTTAACATTCTTATCAAACTGATATTTTTTATTTCAGTAATGAAATTAATGATATGATTGCGAGCTTCAAATTTATTAGCCATTAGATATATCCAAGTTAGTGTGTGTGATCATCAACAATAGTAAAAAAGTACTTGTGACCATATATAGACATAACAAAACAAGGACCTCATATATCAATATGAATAAGATCAAAGGGATTGGATGCATGAGAATTGCTTAAAGGGAAAGGCAGTTTCTTTTGTTTAGTAAGGTGACAAGTGTTACAAACAAAGTTCTTATTAAAATGTATATAAGGATGACTAAACTTCATTGCATTAAGTCTTTCTTTGGACAAATGGCCCAATCGGTAATGCCAAATGTCAATGTCTTTAAAATCACTATCAGGTTCATTAACAGAAGCAAGAGCAGAAGAATGTTTCACATCATCAATATTAAAAGAGTATAAGCAAACATTCATTTCAACTATACCAATCTTTCCTTTTGTTTCAAATCCTGTATAATACAATGTGTGGAAGAAAAGATGAGTTCATATTGTGCATAAGAAGTCAGTTTGGAAATAGAGATTAGAGTGAATGAAAAACTGGGAATATAAAGGACATCAATTAAAACCAGTTTATCAGAAAGATTAACAGTTCCATTGTGAGTAGCTTTAACACAGTCACCAATAGGAAATTTAATAAGAATAGGTTTAATGCATTTCTAAGAAGTGAAATGAGTTAAAGAAGTACATACGTGATTTGTAGCCCCAGAATCTATGATCCAAGAAAATTTATTATGGTTGTTCGAGATATTAAAAATATCTACTGGTGAGCTATTCTGGTTTGAAGGAGTTGATATGAATCCGATTTGATTGACCTTTCCTGAATTAGAATTTGATCCATTTTGTGCTTGCTGAAGCAGGGATATCAAAGTTTCATATTCAGTGCCTAGATGGTCTTGAGCATTAATGTTGTTGGTTGTACAATCCTTTTCAATGTTAAATTTATGTCTAGGAGGGAATCTATGTTTCCTATAACAAACTTTTATGGTATGACCAGTCCTCCCGCAATAAGTGCATATTTTCTAATTATAATTCTTGGTATTCTTGATATCCTAATTAGAGAGGAAGCCATATTGCGGTAGCAAACACTCTCAGTATGGTCACTCCTGCCATAGTGACTGCAAGAACTAGCAGATTGGTTAGTCTTAAGTATAAATTTCCTGATATTTGCAACAAAACTAGAATTGGAAAACTGGCATTCTTGTTGTGCCACAAGAGAAAAGAGTTTTGAAATAGTAGGGATGAGATCCATAAGTAACACATGTGACTTAATATTACTGTATTGATCATTGAGCCTTCTAAGGAATTGCATCGCTTGATCCTCACGTCTTCGTTGGTTTATAATGTCAAATGCATTGCAGGAACATTTGGTCAAGCATATACATATAGATTCTAGGCGAAAGTTGTTGTCAAGCTTATCCCATATGACCCTCAATTTGGTGAAATAATCTCAGATAGGTCTCCTTGTTTCAGTGAAGATGCTTTCATTTGTAAGTTTGATATACGCAGCAGATCTCCTTGAGAGTATATGGACTTTAGATCATTTTAGATTTCTTCATCTCTATCCATCCATACACTTTTACGTATAGGTATACACCACCATGTTATTACATCGGTTCCAAGCTGCATAATTTGGAAGGTTGTGGAGCATTGTCGTTAATAAAATCAACTTTATTCTTAGCACTCAGTGCAATAATCATGGACCTGCTCTAAGAATGATAATTACTAGGTTCAAGAACCGGTGAAACAAAAGTAATTGCTGGATTTTTGCTGGGATGAAGATAAAGAAAACTGTGTGGTGGGTGCAATTGTTCATCAGCCATTTTAAGAAAAAGAAATAACAAAAAGAAATATAGCAGAAGATGAAAGAATTAGAGAATTGAAAGGCATAGCAGAGCTCTTAAGAAGAGCTTTGATACCATATTAAGATATCGTGGATAGCATAGTTGATTGTTGATGAAGACTCGAGGAAACAATCAACTGCATAAACTGATAAATGTATACAAAGTGAAAAAAAAAATATTTATACACGATTAAAAAAAAAACAGAAAAATAAAAAATAAAAAAAAAATACACGGAAAAATCTGTTTTGAACATTTTGGTGAGTGAGTGGCAAAAACTTGATATTTTATAATAAAGAAAAATAATTAGAAAGTATAAATGAAATTTTATTTTCAAAAATATTCTTTATTTTTCTATAAAAAATAAAGGTACGTGTAACTTTATAATTATATGATTAACTATTTTTATTTATTTATTATTTTTTGAAATAATAACTTTTTTTTTCATGTCACTTTCTTTTCAAACCAATAGTTACAAATTTTACTTTGTTTTATCCCTATCTTTTTTCCTTTTCATTCCTTATACTTTTATTTTCCTTCCTTACAACCGAACGTAGGAGAAAATATTGTTTCTTTTGATTAAAATGCAATGACTTCAGGAACTTTCATCACTATATTTTTTTTCTTTATTTTATGAAAAACATTGCGTAGAAGTTTTAACAGAAATGCTATGTAGGATTAATAGGAGTAAGTATGTGCTACGTTTGTATAATAATAAATCTTGTTAGTCATGTGAAATTTTTAAGTATATTAAATTTTAAATTAATGATGATTTATTTCAATTACCTATATAATAAAGATACTAAATTATATATTTATTGATTTATAATTTTATTAAAATTCATTATTATTAAATATTAATTGATCGCATAAAAGTTAATTAATTATTTTAAATTTAATTATATTTTTAATCTTTCAAATTTAGAATCAATAGTTTTTAGTCGTTTAAATAAAAAAAATAATTCTTTTGTTTTTATTGGAATCGGGATATTTTTTTTAAAATAATTTTATTACTTCCTCTTTTTCAACTTCGAGGTTTTCATATCCATAAGTCATTTCCTCTTATGAATGCAAACACTGATTATTCCAACAAATAACACAAGAACATAAAAATAATCTCAACCAAATCATGCAAACTTGATTTCAAAAATATTTTAAAAAACTTGAGAGTAGTGAGATATGTTCCTTAACACATGTTATAACAATAATAACTTTACATGATTAAGATGATATGATCCTAAAATCATTCAAATATCAAGAGAGAGTTATATAGAACTATAAATAACATCATCAAAATAAACTAGAAATGATAAAGATGTTTGACGTATTTATATTTGATGAAAAAAACACACACCTATAAGATTTAGGATCTTGCCCAATTTTTATAAAAAATTGATTATGAAAGTAATATTTTTTGTTTTTGGACTAATGCATGATTCATTATCAATCCACCAATTTCATGAACAATCATAAATAGATTTGAGTTTAAGATTTAGGTAATTCTGGTGGCTAAAGGACAACCTAAGTATAGTATGTGGGGACCTATATTAACCTTCCAAATTTGGTCTTGTTGTATTTATTATTTAAGCAAACACCCACTCATAATAGGTAGAAGCTTTCCTATCTACATTCAACATTTTTCGTCTTTTATGGATAACATTGGTTAGGTAGGTTGTTAACTAGGCTTACTAGAAAATTCTAAATCATTTAAGTAAATTATAAAATATAAAAAATTCTCAAAATTTTAAATTCAGTAAATTTAATTTGGAAAATTACCTTTGACTATTCATGGAAAACACTAAAAGAACTGTATTTAATTCCAATAATTATAAAGTCATTTAAATTAAATATTTTCAATAGATATAATTGTATGTTTTTAAATCATAAATATATTTTTAAAAGTATAAATGATATCTTTAGGGACAATTATCATATCCAAAATATTATTATTTTTGGAATTTATTTCATTCCGTTACGGTTTTATCTACTTAAAATTGTTTGGTTATATCATAATTTTCTAATAAAAAAAAATTCACCAAATAAATATGACAAAATAAACGTTGTGAGATGTTTTAGAATTATTTTAATTTTTATTGTTTAAAATCAGACTCAACGCATATATTTATATTTTTAAAGATTTTTGCTATTTACATTCATTTTATTTTACACCTTATTTTGTCACATTTTCGTCTTTCTATTTTTCTCACTATTATTCTTTCTTCTTTTTTTTCAGATAAATTTTTGAGAAATAAAAACAAAGATTTAATTATTCTAAAATTATTTTAAAGAGAATAAGGTTACTCATTTATTTCTAAAATACCATTCATTTTCCTCATTTAATTTATGTTGTATCTAATAACTAATTTTTTCCTATACATTTCTCTTTTCAAAATTTTCATACCTAATCTGAATTAAATATTTGAATTGTATTAATGACGAATTTGTTAAGAAGAGAAATTAACAATTAAGACACATCCGTTACTTCTCTAATTATTTGTTATTATTATTATTATTATTTTCTTATTTTACTTCTAATATTTTTCCATAAAATATAAATTAAGTTTTTTTTTCTATCATTATTTTTTCATTTTCCATTTTCTCATTTTGATTCTAATTTTTTTTCTATAAAATGATTTTAAATATTTTAAAAATATAAAGTTGAAAATGATTTTATTTATGTTAAAAATATAATATAAGTTTTATTGGAAATCTGTTTTTCTTAAAAATAAATATATTTTTTATTTAAAAACTATTACAAACGATTTCATTGAAAAAAAATTTAGTATAACTTTAAATATCTAAACAAACTAAAATTTTATTTCTATTATTATTTTTATTTTCTTATTTAATATTGATTTTTTTAAATGAAACTTATTTTTTAGGTGATTTAAAAAACATTTTTAAATATTTCAAAAACATTTTATATAATTTTAAATTATTTAAATATTTAAAAACATAAATTATTTTAAATATTTTAAAAATGTTTTATATAATTTAAAATATTTTAAAAATTGTTTATATAATTTAAAATATTTTAAAAAATCTATATAATTTAAAATATTTTAAAATAATTTATTATGTAACAAATCAAGTAATGCAATACACTAGTTATAAATAAATTTTAACTCACTAAAATATTAGCAATTAAAAATAGAAAGATAATATAAATGAAGAATGCATAAGCATATATTATATTCATATTATCATGATTAAGTTTATCCATCTAATTGGTTTTACTTGTATTATTATCTATTACCGTATTAAAATTATTGTAATATCAACAAATTCAAAAAACACAACACGATAAATATAAGTTAATGTAAAAAAAATTCAATATATTAAAGAGAGAAATTTGAGAGATTGGGAGAGATTTAGAAAATGTGAAATGATGAAAGACGTGCATACCGTACTATTTCAGTCCGTATATAGCTTGTTGGAGGCGACATACATGCCTAGGTGTTGTTGTATGATAGTTCGGAAGTATTTTCATGTAAACTTCCTCATTAAGAGAGCCACATAAGAAAACATTATTGGCATCTAATTTTTTAAGGTACCAATTGTTGATTGCAACAATCACAAGGAGTCTAATGGTAGTGATATTTGCAACAAGAGAATAAGTGTCAAGGTAATCTATGCTTTCATGTTGTGTGAATCCTTGAGCAACAAGGATCTTGTGTCTTTTAATTGTGATGTCAACATTGAATGTTGTTTTACAAACCCACTTATAGCTAATGAGAACTTTCTTGGGGGGAAGAGAAGTAACAATCTAAGCATTATTTATTTCAAGCGCTAACAATTTAGCATGTTTGGCTTTGACCCAATAGTCATGTTGAGAGGCCTCTTTCTATGATTAAGGCTCATTAACAATGAGATATTCATCATAAAATTGTTGTATGATGGAGAAAGATTATGATAAGATAAAATGTGTGCTTTAAGAGTAAGAAGTATTTAAAGCATGATGAGTATTGTAGGGAAGTCATGAAGAAATGTAGGAGGGCGAGTGAAACATTAAGAATGCCAAAGAAGAGTAGAAGAAGGGTGATGAGTGACTTCAATAGGATTATGCATTTAAGAAATGTAGGAGGACGAGTGAAACGTTGAGAGTGTCACACATGAGTGGAAGAAGGGAGAGAAGTGACTTCGAAAAGATTGTGTATTTGAGGAATATTAGAAATAGGTACATGGTAATCAAAAGGTGTAAGATGTGGATTTTTTTTTTTTATTTGGGACATTTGGATGATTAGCAGAATTAGAAATATGGGAGTAAGGAAACTAGTTTTCATAAAAGATAATACTATGAGATGTAGTAATACTTTTGGTATGAAGATCATAAACCAGATAACCCTTGATGTATGGTTTGAATCCCAAATGCATACTTAGGTGAGCCTGAGGATCAAGCTTTTGATGGTTGGCCATTATAGTATTTATATAGCATAAGTAGTCAAATAGCTTAAGGTTTGAAATGTCACAGGTTTTCTTATATAAAAGATTAGAAGGAGTTTTGTTTTGGAGAAAAGGGCTAGGAAGACAATTAAATATGTATAAGACCAAAACATACACGGTAACTTAGCTTGGAATAAAAAAACATAAGTCATATTTAGAAGATGATTATGTTTTCGCGCTACGATGTTGTTTTGTTATGGTGTTTCTATGCAGGTTGACTGATGTATAATGTTTGAGAAATTGAAGAACTCCTGCAAAAAGAACTCAACTATTATTAGTTTGGATAATTTTAATTTTGCTATCAATTTTTTTTTCTACTAAGTGAACAAATTGTTGTATAAGATGTCAAGCTTCAAATTATATTTCATGAGGAAAATCCAACTGTAATGTGTATTATCATCAACGATAGTTAGAAAGTATTTTATCCATGGAAGGAAGGCTTTACATAGGGTTCCCAATGTCAATATGAATTAAATTAAGTGATTTAGAAGCATAAGGAAAATTGTTTGGAAATGATAATTTGTGTTGCTTAGAATAATGACAATTACTACACACAAAATTCTTAATATTAATTATAAATGGGTGATTCCTTTTCATTAAGTGTATGCATTCATTAGAAATATAGTCTAACCAAAAATTTCATATATCAATGGAGGATGAATTACATGAAACATGCACAATGTTACTATATAAAAAACAAGACTAGTAGATAAAAATATGGTAGGAATTATATTAAGTTTATAGAGCCTATAATCAAGATTAGTTATACCAATCTTTAGTCTAGTTTTTTGGTCTTGTATGAGATAATCATTAGATGAAAAAGTTAAGGTACAATTCTAGGAGGAAATAATTTTAGAAATGGATATTAAGTTAAGGGTGAACAATAAAATGTAAAAAATATTTGTTAAAATGAAGTTTTTAGAGAATTTAATGGTTCCTAAATGTGTTGTAATAACCTTGTCCTTCTTATGTAGATGAATAATAACATTTTTTTTTATGGGATAATATGAAGTGAAATTATGTAAAGAGGAAGTGACATGATCTGTAGCACCAGATTCTAGAATCTAAGGTGTATTATTTGAGTATATTGGAATAAGAAATAGAAAAAAGATTACATATAGTAAGATTATGAGAAGTACATGGAGAGAAGGTACCAATTTGATTTATGTGTGAAGTAAATTGGGACGTGTCAATGCTTGGTTGTTGGATCAAGCAAGACTTTGTATTATTGAGTAGTCAAACGAAGATCTTGTAAATCTTTTTGTTGTAATTCAAGTTTTTCTATATTATGAATGGCGTCAACAATAATGTTGTTTATGGAACTATGTTTGTTAGCCTTATGGAACTTATGCCTAAGGGGAAAACCATGTTTCTTATAACATTTGTTGATAGTATGGTTGGTTTTTTCATAGTGTGCACATATTTTTGGACCATGAGAATTATATAATTTGTTGGAGGTTCTATCAAATGGGAACTCGTGTTTCTTCAAGCACAATTCATTATATGACTAGTTTTTCCACAAAAAGAGCATGTGATAGCATAAGTGGAGCTCACTCCATTAATATGTGTCGTTTTTTTAATCTGGAATAAAATTACTCAAGAATCCATTGTTTCTAGAAATTTGTCGTTTTTGTTAAATGATGTAAGAAAACACCTTTGATATGGAAGGAAGAGGTTCATTGAGCCCATGGAGGAACTGCATGACATGATCTTATATTTTTCTTTAAAGGACATTGGAAAGGGCATCGAATAAACATCGAGGTGAAGATGAACAAATGAGGTTGGTTTGAAGTCTTCTAGTTCATTCCAAATTGTGCGTAGTCATGTTAAATAATCTGTGATAGACATGTCTCGTGATTTTGTGGATGAGGCTTCGCTTTGAAGATCACAAATACGCAACAAATCATTGTGAGAATATCTTAATTTCAAGTTTTTCCTTATGTCTACTACTTTGTTCATCCACAAGATACTTTGACGAATGAAAGTTGTTAAGTGACAAATATTAGTAAAATACACTCTATATTAGTCACTTAATTACCAAATTTCTCCTAATTAGAGCAATAATAACTTTCCAAAATGGATAAATTTTGTGTTTTTCTTTTTGTAGGAACAATTAAAAAAAAATAAAAGAAAAAATATTGAAAATATTTAGTAATAGAATAAATTTTTTTGTTTTTCTTCGAAATCCAAGACTCAAAGAAAGATTTAATCTAATTTTTATTTATAAATGAAGAGTTTAGGAACGAAACAAAAACACATAGAGTATTGTTGGTAATTTTAGAGACAAGAATAATATCAAGGAAGTGAGGGAGAATATTTGAAATCAATTGGAAAGACAATTCCATTCTTGTGCTAAGGCTACTCATGGTTACGAGTAGCTAATTTTCTCGGTATTGGAATTAAATATAATTTATTAAATTCTTTTGTATAACTATTTTATTATTTTATCCTTTATTCAATATTAATGATTTATTTCTACTCTTAATGCTATGAGGATATTGAGAACTATAACTCATTTAATTTATGATTTACGATTTTATTAGAAAATAAATCTTAAGTTTTATTTGAATTAAGATTATATATTTAATTATTAGGAATAAATTTAAATATATTTGTTGAGATAGTCTCAAGGTTAATGTGGGGTAATTATTAATATGATTAGAGGAATAAATTATTGTAATAATTATTCTTAAAAATCCTATCACAAAGGATTGCTTAAGAAGATAATAGTGAACTTTAATAATATTGATTAATGAGTAAAAATAAGTGAAGAAGTGCAGAAGAAGACTATAGATGAAATTTAATTTCAATACGTTTATATTCATTGTTTAAATTCTCTTTAATTGTTATTTATTTTTATTTTATTTATTGAAAATCCTAAAAGATTTTATTTTTAAGTGGTTATATAATTTATTAAATATTAGGCAAATCCTTGTGAATACCATACTAAATATATACTACAGCAATTTAGTCTACTTGTTGAATTCACACGTTAACAAAAGTTTTATCAAAAATGGAAACTAAATGGACAATTCAAAAAATTTTTAGAGTTTAAGGTGAGTTAAAATCTTACATTGGATAGAAATAGGAAGATTGAATAACATATAAGTAAAGAAGATAAAAAAACCTTTAACCTTAAGGTTTTGAGTAAAAAGTGAAGTAGTACTTCCCTTATATAGATGTTTATCTCCTTTGGTGAGAATCTCTCAGTATTAACCCGCCTCCTGAATTCCTAACAGAAACAACCATGTTGTTGCATAACTTCCATGTTATGTAAAGATCATTTGTAGTCGATGGTTATTTGAAGGTCCCAATCACAAACTCTAACTTATTCTTTGTACATAGAGTTGTGACCATTAAACGACTCCAAGAATTATAGTTTAATGGATCAAGGGTGGGAGACACAACAATAAGATGTAGATAATAACGATTTTTCATATTTGTAGGATTATTAGTGGCGTCCATTTAAACGAAGGAGACGGATATGAAAATAAATAAGAAGAAAAGAAAAATTATATAGCAAGAAGGCATGAAATATCAGTGGACAAGAAGAGTGTAATAGAATCAAGAATCAAAAGAAATAAGCAAAGAAAGATAAGAGTAATGGAAACAAGGATGAGAGTATCTAATATGCGCAGTAAGGCTCTTTCAATATCAGAGGCTTGTTATGAAATGATCATCAAGTTTGTTCTTATGCAATGGGTTTCTGTGAGTGCGACATGCATTATGCATAACAATGTGGACTATGTAAAGAATATTAAATGGAAGAAGAGAAGGAAGAAAAAAAGACTCAATTTTATTAAGTAAAATCTTAATTTACAATGATAAAAAAGTACTAAACCAAATGTACAACAAGTAGAGTATATATAGTGACAAAAGACAAAATATAGTTAAGTGGTTATAACTGCTCCCTTTTATGGAGCTAAGAAATAACTACACTCATATCTCACAAAGGCATGTAATATCTTACTATTAATATGAACAAGTTTTATTATAAGAAAGAAAAATTTAAGCTCATCAACAAGTAAATGCCACATAGGGCATGTTGTTCCAAACTTGTAAATGGCTAATAGCTTACCATTGCTTTTGTTGCAAGAACTTGAATACAAGAAGAAAATAATTAACCTGCTGTTCGATATGAAATATGTAATATATCATTATCATACTCAAATTTCAAATTTAGGCTAATTTAGCCATGTCCGTACCTGTTTTACATTATAATAGTTGTTTCTGTTATAGATTTCTTTACCATTTTGTACTCAATGTGTAGAAGAACGTTTACTGCAAGGAAATAAAGCAGTACACACATATAAGGAAAACCCTTCCCAAGAGTTTTTTTAAGTCAAATTTTACATTCTACCACAAGCTTCATTTATGTCTAATTTAAGAAACATTAATATATTCGCCTACTTTAGGCAAGTATACTATATTATGAGAAGTGACATCATTTACAAATGAGACTGTAAGAGTAAACTGGTACCTAAATAATGTTTATTTTATTGTACCGAAGAAAGTGAAAGACTATTTAGAATCGCTAAGTTTCATGAAATTTATCTATATAAGAACTTCAGATTAGGCAACATGAAAACCAAACAAGTACAATAGCACTTACCATCTTCTAGTTGCTACCAGAAATATGATCTTAGAGAATCATAGTGTCGTACTAGTCCTTTTGAGTTTTCTTGTTATCTGCAAGAGCCAAGGCAACTTTCATTATTATGATTTTATTGTATGTTTCAAATTCCAATACATAAAGTGTTTCATGGTGATCAAATATCATTCTTTCCATCTTAGAAGGGGGGAGTGTTTACTTATCAAATTGACATAGAATCTTTATAACTTAAAGATCTTCTCTTAGCTTTCTTATACATCACATAAGATTATCATCTTCAATGTACTAACAACAATTATAACTGAAGATGTTATCAATATTCAGATTCACACTTACTAAAGTGGCTTTGTGGGTGGTTGTTGCAGCTGAAGGAAAAGAATTTCACAAAGTTGTGCAGCACGAAAAGCATATTGACAGTAAATGATAGTTTTCCAGGGCCAACCATTCGTGTTCAGAAAGGAGATACAGCTTTTGTCACTGTCCACAATCAAGGAAGATATGGGGTCACTATTCACTGGTTACTTCTCCCTCTGTACCTCTCTTTTTATCATTTGGTTCCTCCCTCGGTTCATGGTTGTTCCTAAGTCAATCACATACATTAGTTATGGGAAAAATTTACAGACACAGTTAAATTATGTTCATCAATGAAGTTCGGCACAATTGATAGATAGTTAAGTTCTTTGAGCATGTTTTCAGGGACTCAATTCCTGATAATATGCATAGAAAAGATTTTGTAAGGAGAGACAATACACACTCAAGTTATCTCTACAGTGAAGGAATTGGTCTCCAATTACCAATATAAATCTCTTTAGTACAAACCAAAAAAAAGTTTATGTTCAGTATTCCTCTCTTTTCGTGCCTTATATAGTGCATAGATACCCTTAATTTATATAATAATTAATAACAGAACATCAGATGCAATATTGCTTAAGTTGAGGTGTGTGAATTTAATTTGATCATATTTACATGCATCCAGAAATAGGAAAGTGAAAAATTAGAACACTTTTTACAGGCATGGTGTGAGACAACCAAGGGATCCTTGGTCAGATGGACCTGAGAACATAACACAATGCCCTATTCCACCAGGAACAAGTTTCACTCAGAAGGTGGCCTTTACATCGGAAGAAGGAACTCTTTGGTGGCATGCACATAGTAGTTGGACTCGTGCCACTGTCCATGGTGCCATTATCATTTTACCTGCCAATGGAACTTCATATCCTTTCCCTGAACCTTATGGACAAAAAATTCTTATCATTGGTTGGTAACTGTCTAGTGAAAATTCCATTCATATCCTATATTTATTCAATAACAGACGCCTCTTAATTATGGTTTTGAAGTTCTTTTAGGTGAGTGGTTCAAGGGAGATGTGAGGCAAATTATAAAGTCAGCCCTGGCAACTGGTACCGAGCCCAATATATCAGATGCTTACACCATCAATGGCCAACCTGGAGACTTCTATAATTGCTCAAAAGGTAAATTAATGTCTTGAAAATCTATCCTAAAAGCTTAAGAAGATACATGAATGATTTTTCAATATCCCTAATACTCCTCTTACACAAATTGGAATTGTTTGCTGGAACATTAGTGAAAAGAGTAAGATTGTATAGTTTTTAGTTCTGTGAAAGGGAAGATTATGAAGAATATGAGAGGAAATTGTTAAAAAGAATCCATGGTAAACAATATCCCAGATAATTTGATTTTTAACCAAGTTTAATGCCGCTGCATGATTGATGTAGCTAACTTCAACTAGCTAGTGGGATAAGACTTTTTTGTGTTATTGTTGTATTTGGAACGACTAGTGATAGTTAAGTAACAGTTAGATTTTTAGACCTTTTCTTAAAGATGGACCTGTTTTAAGATTGTAAAGCTCCAAGTAATTATTGTCTTCTGTATCATGTTTCACCACTTTGATCATTAACATTGCTTTGTTTTGCAGAGACCACGTATCGCTTTTTAGTTGATTACGGAAAGACATATCTTTTCCGCATAATAAACGCGGCTACAAACGAAGAACTTTTCTTTGGGATTGCTAATCACAGCCTTACAGTTGTAGGCATTGATGCTTCCTACACAAAGCCATTAAACACCAATTTCATCATGATAACCCCAGGACAAACAATGGATGTGTTGGTCTCAGCAAACCAGCCAAAGGGTCTCTATTACATTGCAGCTAGTCCTTTCTATGATGGCAATGCTAAGTATGACAATTCCACAACAACAGCTATTCTTCAGTACAGTGGGAATTACACACCACCATCATCACCCATTCCCATGCCTATGCTTCCTGCACTGAATGACTCAGGAACAGTATTCGATTTTACAAAGAGCTTGAGGGGTTTGGCAAGCCAGGTTCACCCTGCCAATGTGCCTATAAATGTGACTAGACAAATTTATATCACAGTATCCATGAATGTATTACCTTGTCAAAACCCAAATGAAAGGTGTTTAGGACCTAACGGAACAAGATTAGCTTCAAGCTTAAGCAATATAAGTTTCCAGACCCCACAGATTGATATTCTTCAAGCCTACTACTGGTATATATTTTTTACTTTTGTTATGGCAAGATATGGCCGACCACTTAATCAGTGATCATTTCGGTTTAGTCACTAATGATTTCGAATTAAGAATTAAGTGGTCGGCCATTTTAACTTTCACTTACCAGTAATAAACAGGTTTAAGAAATGATAATTTCAACTTAACCACTAATGATCTCGGATTAACGAGTCGGCCATATTTTTCCATAACAACTTTCATTTACAATCCCTCTATTTCATCTAGGAGATGTAAAAATTGAAGACATATGACATACGTAATTGCTCTTTTATATAACTTAATAACTTTGTTTAGAATGTATGTATTGGCAGGAACATTTCAGGAGTTTTCAGTGAGGACTTTCCGGATCAACCACCCTTCTTTTACAACTTCACAGGAGATACAGGAAGCAGAGCATTAATCCCAAGCACAGGAACAAGGGTGATAATGGTTGACTATAATGAGGTTGTTGAACTTGTGTGGCAAGGAACCAGTATTCTCACTGCAGAGAATCATGCCATGCACCTTCATGGTTTTAGCTTCTTTGTGGTGGGTGTGGGGAGAGGAAATTTCAACAATGTGACAGACCCAAAATCTTACAATTTAATTGATCCACCAGAAGTTAATACCATTGGTATTCCGAAGAATGGATGGCTTGCCATGAGATTTGTTGCAAATAATCCAGGTAAGTTTTTGGTACACGTACGCATGGATAGTGAAATTAGCATTTACTTTGAATCAGCAATTGATCAAATAACACTTAATTTTTGCAGGTGTATGGTACATGCACTGTCATCTTGAAAGGCACACTAGCTGGGGTATGAATACTGTCATCATAGTAAGAGATGGAGGTACCATGCAAACTAGTATGGTTCCACCTCCTGAATACATGCCACCCTGTTCTTCATGAAGACCAGATAAATCTCGTATCACTAGGGGAATGAATATCACAAAATTTTAGTTTTTATTTATTTATTGTTATTATTATATAATTTTATTTTTTATGATCTTATTGACTAAGTGTTTAGAATATAGGAATAGTAAAATAATATTTATACGATAATCTAATATGACTGTATAGCTTTACAAAATAATAAGAATAAAGATACTGTAGCTCATAATTGTGTAGATATTATGGAAAAAAACGAAGAAATGACATATCCTTATAGGAATTATTCAAAGCAACTCTGATTATATCTTTTAATATCCTGCTTTAAACTGAATATTCAGTTTATATTTGGAGAATACATACTCCAAGTAAACTTTTAAATTTTTCATATCAATTAAGTTTTAATGACTTGCAAGTTGCTCTATAGTATGACAATGTATTAATTTTATAATTTGTGAGCTCATGAAGAAAGTGAAATATGACATCTACGTGCTTACTTACTGTGACAATGAAGAACAAAGATTCTTTGATAATGAACAAAGATTCTTTGATAATTCTATAGTCTTTGAGAATATGATTAAAATAATTTAAAACCCTCTGTATCCAAATAGCTTGACAGGCAAGAGACACTTACAACAAACTCTCCGCTTTAGTGATAGAGAGAGTAATTATTGGTTGTTTTTTTTAATACCAAGAAATAGCCCCTGAACTCAATAGATATGCAACCATCATCTCCTCTCTTTCTGTAGAATATCTCAAAATTAGAAGTTCTTTTAATATATCTCAACACTCAACACTCAACACTCTTTTAGTAGCTTCAAAGTGACCTTTTATGGAACACTTCATATATCTATTTAAAAGACTAACCACAAACATAATATTAAGATGAGTGGCAATTAAATACATCTGAGTTGTTAATTAAATGTTTGTAACTAGTGTTGTCCACTTAACTCCACTTATTATATGTTAATTAAATAATTATTTTCATATTTTCTTTAAATAATAATAAATAAAAATAATATTGTAAGTTAATAAAAAATATTTCTAAAAAAACAATTATTTTATAATTAATAATAACATTAAATAGTACAACTTATATAATTTTGTATATTTATGAATAAAAAAAAACCAAATATTAATTAACTTCCTATATCTTTTTATAAATTTTATTTTTAAATATTTATAATAATTTTTTTATAAAAAAATAAATATTAAGTTATTATTATTTAAAAAAAATTGTATAATCAATAATTAAGATTATATAAAAGATTAAATATAAATTTAAACTAATATAAAATTATAATAAAATCTTTCTTCTAACCATTAATCCATTATAATTAAATATAATATCTCATAATTTTATATAAAATTATATAAAAATATATATATTAAATTTAAATAAAATTTCTTAAATATATATATAATCTAATATATAAAAAAAATATTTTATTTTTTATTTTGTATTTATAATATATTTATTTTTAACCAGTATAATTTGAAAAAAAAAATCATAATATATTTAAATAATTAAAAGTGAAGAAGTCAAAAACAAAGAAGTTACACGTAATATTTTTTTTATAATTTAAAATTAAGGTGAGAAAAAATATTTTTTTATTATTTTTTTTACTATTATAATATATTAGTATATATAATATATAAATATGAAACATAGACATTATTTTTTTTTTTAAGTTTTCTATCAATTGGTTACATGATGTTTTTTTTCTAATATTAAAATATTTATAAAAATTAAGTTGAGATTTGAAGATATCTTAAGAAGAAAACTCTAAACCTGTTTTCTAAAAAAGAGATTATGACATTATTTTATCCAAAATATTTTTATTTAATAAATAATAATAATTATGGAAATAAAAGATAAAATATTCATATATATCACTTCTTTAAATAAAATCACAAAAATAAAGAAATAAGGATTCAAAATCAAATATTCTTATGCATTAAAATAATCTTTATAAGTTCTTAATAATAAAATCATAAAGTTCAAATAAATTTCTTCAAAACAAAATAAATATTTTTTTTTTTGTCTTGGTGTCACACCTAATTAGAATATCCCATAAAATAAAGATAATGGAAGATTAAGTTTCATCACCCAACACTTCTCATCCTTATCAAATATATGTTCACTTGTAAGAGTGTTCAACCCAAATAAAAACACTGGAACACAAATAGAAGAATAAAAGATATATCTCACATATTTTATAAACATGTATAAGAAAAATAGGTAGAACTAAATATACAAAAACATCATATGTATAAATATCATCACAAACACTAATAATACATACCCAATCACAAAGTCACTCATTAAACCAAATGCATTAATGCTCTTATCTATAATGTATGTGGTACCATCATATGAAACACTCATACAAGTAGTCTAGAAGTACATGAACTAGATCATAAAGACCTTCACAATCTACTCTTAACTAGAATAAGTCTAATAGGAGTCAATCGGGATAGTATCGTTACTCATGGTTGTCTTTTATCCCACTCTTAGATGAGAGATTCCCTACTCTAAAATATTCTAGATCTAGGTAGAAAACCATAGAGACTTTCCTTCATAGATCACACAAGAAAGTATAAATGAATGAAACATGTACATACATATGCATTACATATTATATATCTTAAATGACCAAACATAACTTGAATTTTCATGCTACTACGCCACTGTTTAGACTTCTCAAATGACCAAGTATAATTTAGATTTGACATTGCTAAATCATCACTTAAACTTCTCAAAACACACACATAACTCACAAACACATTAAAAACTAGGGGTGTTCAGAATCGAACCGATCCAAAAAAACCGCAAACCGATCCAAAAAACCGCAAACCGATTAAAACCGAAAATTTTTGGATCACTTTGGATTTTTTTTCCAGAACCACGCAGTTTGGTTTGGTTTGCAGTTTGGTATTTCAAAACCGAACTGAACCAAATCAAACCAAACCGCAATTATTAAATAATATTATATTTATTTTTAATTTTATTTTGCAAAGAAAACCTACTGTTATCTATTACAACTTTTATTTTGTTAGACATATCTTAGGGTTCTTTACTTGAAACTCCTTTACTCTGATTTTATTATCTCATCATTAACTCTTGTTCAAATCCATCTTCACCACACCATTTCACCCTCTATCTAATCATTATTTTTATCCTAAGCGGTAAGTTTTTTTTTATTTTATTCACTCATTAATATGTTTCCTTTCTTATTCTTTCCTCTTTCATTTTTCATATTTTAATTTTAATTCCACATCAATTTGTCTTATGATTCATTTTCAATTTTTATTGAATAAATGTTATATTATTTCCCGATTTCATTTTAGGGTTTAGGATTTAGGATTCTTGGTTTCAGATTTAGGGTTCTATTTTCAATTAATTTCGTTTTTACTACGGTTATTATTATTTTTATTTTTAGTAATATTCATCTGTTGCAACTTATATTTTGTTAAACGCATCTTAGTGTCCCTTTACTTGAAAAACTCAATTACTGTATTTTATTCTAACCTATTCTAACCCAATTGAACACTTGGTTGGTTGTGGGTCAAGTTCAGGGTTTCAAAGGCTAAAAATACTCAATTATTAATAAAAAAATAAAATTAAAAATTAAAAAAAAACCGCAAAAACCAATTCAAACCAAACCGCTAAAATTGGTTTGGATTAGTTCAGATTTTTTTTATTTCAAAGCGAACCAAACCGAACCGCAAATAATATTTAGTTCGGATATATTTTAGTCAAAAACCGAACCAAACCGCACCGCGAACACCCCTATTAAAAGCTAATGTTATTATAAATCAGGAGCACCTCAAAATACATATTCTTATACCACAACATCTCATTCATATAATAATTTATCATCACATATATCACAGTATATCTCTTTATAAATATACACACAAAATGTTATTATTGAATTTAGTATCCACAATTCTTATAAGTATTTATACATAAGACATTCCCTACTCTCCATCTTAAGCACAATACTTTAAGATGCAGTTTCTTAATTAAAAATCACTTTCCAAAATCTTCACATATTATCTCTTTTAAAATTTCTCCTAAGTGTTAGAAATTAAAATTATAAAATAAAAATAGTTTATTTATTTATGTAGAGTTGGACTTCTAAACTTACTACTAATTTTATCATTTTAGTTCTTATCTTAAGTTTTATCTTTATAACTATTATATTTATCTCACAACCTAATATTGTTTGTTTCTAACCATCTAACATTATCTTTTTTCTAACCAACTAAATTTTTTTATTTTGTTTTACAAAATATTTTATTATATTTTTTTAAGTTCAATTAAATATTTTAATTAAGTTAAATAAATAAATAATTAAATTATATATTTTTTATTTTAAAAAATATTACAAAGACTAATAAGATTGATGAATTAATTATAATTAACCAAATTAAATTCAATGAATAATATTGAAAATGTGTTTGATTAACTTACAATACAAACCATTAATCAACATATTCAATAACCTCTTTTTAAAATTATGAGGATTGAACATAAAAATATTGATATTGATATTGATACTTTGATAAGTGATCCTTGAAAATGTCTACAAATTTGAGATTATCTTATTAATCAATAAGATGAAATTCGTAAAGCTTATATAAAATTTGAATCGTATCATTATTTTATGGATGTGTATATTTTTTCAAGTTTAAAAAATAATCTTTGTAAAGTATATATAAAGTTTGGGTCCTAAAACCTATATATATTAGTTAGTTTGACCCCTCACTATAAATTATTAACTTTGTCCCTACATATTACCATATGAATTAATTTAATGAAAATGGAATACATACTAGAGAAATAGACCATGACATTTGACTTTAAGCTTATTTAAAGTAAAGTTAAAATACTTATTTAAAGTAAAGTTAAAATTTTGTGGAAATGTTTGTCAATGGTGTGCAAGTTTTTTTTTTCTTTTAAATTGTGCAATTATGTCTAAAAAACTGACAAGTGAAGTCAATTGTAATTATATTAAAAAATTTCCTTATAAGATTATACATAATTATGAAAAATATTTTAAAATAAGAGGAAGATAATTTGAGAATGAATAGCTCTCTTATTTGATTATTTTTTTATTCTCTTTTTCTCTCTTATTTCTTTATTGTTGATTTTTTTTATTGTATTCGAAGATATTATAAAGACTAACAAATGACTCTTAGAATGTTGTGATAGTTACAAAAAGTAAAGAATTACATGAATATTGTTAAATACTCTTAAAAATTCTTCAATTAACATTCAATCTCCGTTAAACACTTTTAACAATTCATTATTCAACATTCTCCCCCTTAATGTATCGTTTTTGAATTTTTAAAACTTTTCTTATGTTTTGAAATTTTTCTTTAAGCAAAGCTTTTGTGAAAATATTAGCAAGTTGATCACTAGATTTGGAAAACTCTAATTTCACTTCTTTTTCTTCTTTAATTGCTTCTAGAATAAAATAATGTTTAACTGGTATGTTCTTTATTCTTCCATGATCTTTATTCTTCCATGATAGACTGAATTATTGACCGAAATATATATTTTTTACCTACATTTTTCTTCTCAATTATTAGTAGCCAAACACGATATCTTTTGTGACAACATCATATAAATATTATTATTATTATTTTTATTAATATTTAATCTCTATTAAACATTTTTAATAATATATTATTCAACCAAATTATACGGTGATCCTTTCTTTAACTTACATATATTCATTTATTGACCTCTTTTGACGATATGTTACATAACTTATCTACACATGTAGCAAAGTATTGAACGATTGGTTCATTTTTGTTCCAATAAAAGAAAATGAAGAAGAGAGAAATAAATTCTTATTACGATAGAGCAAATCATCTTACACAATTGACAAAGAACAATATGCTAAAATAACGAATGTTCCACTTCAGAAGCTAACAAATTTTCACACTAATTTAAATTGACAACCTTCTCTGGTTACCTATTAAAGAAACCAACAATAATTATTCTTAGTAGAATTAGCATAGCATACTTTGACAGAGGAAAAGAACTTCTATCAGAACTTTCTCCCCCATCAATTTAATGTAGCACAGCGATGAACCAATTCATCCACAAATTCTGCAATATTTTTATCAGAATTTCCTCCCTCATCAACATTACTCTTGGCCAGATTCTTCCATTTGATGGAATTTTTCTTTATTTCAGTTCCTTTTTCAGTCTCCAACATTTCCTTTATGCAATGTGTGATAGTTTCTCTTCTGACTATACCTTTCTCATCAGCATCAGCTTTGATTCCAATTTTCCAGACATCCTTTATAAGTTTTGCATTTGTGATCTGGTCTGTCCACAGTGGCATTGCAATCACTGGAACTCCTAAGCTCAAAGCTTCCAATGTGGAGTTCCAACCACAGTGTGTCAGAAAACACCCTAAAGCCTCATGTGTTAAGACTTGTAGTTGGGGACACCAAGTGACTATTAAACCCTTCTCTGATGTCTCAAGAATCTCCTTTGGAAGCTTTCCTTGCTCACAATCTCTAATCACCCATATGAAATAACTTCCACCATCTCTTAAACCCCAAGCCAGTTCCTTAGCTTGCTCCTCACTGAGCCCTGCCATGCTCCCAAAAGAGACATACACAACTGACCCTTTTGGTTTATCATCAAGCCATTTCATGCAAGCTTCTGACTTTGGATTATACATGTTAACACCATAGTCCTTGTCATCTTGCAGTCTTTTGTCCAAGTACATAGATGGCAAGGTTGGTCCTATTGTCTTTAATGGCCAAATCTTCACCAGCCAATCCACAACCTAAAATGATTTTCATTTCAAAATCCAAACATCAGTATTAGCCAACACAAAAATTAGGATAAAAAAGGTTTTTAGATCTCTCAATTCTTAATTCATATACTACTTTTGGAATAAAGATTTTGGCCCTCATAGTTTGGTCGATTTTGTCCTTTGCAAACTTATCAGACATACCAATTATAGAAAATATAAAGACCAAAATCATTGTTTTTTAAAATATAGAGGCTAGAATCAATCATGATAAAAATTTAAAGAAACTTAAATATTTTACCCAAATAACTACTACAGTCTAATTCAGTCCAATAAATAAGAACAGGTCAAATTAATGAACATAATTTTCAGCTAATTAAACTCTCTTACCCCTTGCTCCAGTTCATAGAATGTGTTTGCAAGAACCCAGTCTGCTTTATCAATATTGACAAATTGATTCACAACTACATAAAAGAAACCTGGATAGGTTCCATATTTGTTCAAGAATGATGGCAAGTCCTCAGCAGCAAGTTTTGGCAACCCTGGCAAGAAATATTCTGTCTGTTTAAGAGGTAGCTCCAGCCATTTCTTGTAAGTATGCAAGTATATGATGTTTGTTGTGCAAGTCTGAGTGAAGAAAGTAGCACCAAGTAGCCCAAAGCTTTTGGCAACATCAAGAGCCCAAGGGAAGAAAGCATCATAGATTACACAATCAGGAGGGTGGCTTGATCCTGCAAGCTTCTGAAGAAGCTCAGCAAGAGTTTGAGATCCAACCCTCTTAAGGGTGTCTAAGTAAACCTCAAGGCTCTCTGCTGCTTGAAGGCCTCCATCATCATAGCCATCTGAGATGCTCTCAACTTCTATGGAAGTGAAGTTTTTGTTGGTAGTGGTCTTCCAGTTGGACACAAAAGTTACCAGTGTGACTTTCACTCCTCTCTGAATCAAACGCTTGGAGAACTGAAGCATAGGATTGATGTGGCCTTGTGCAGGATAAGGTAGAACAAGACAATGAGCTACATAGTTTTTCCTCTCCTCCATTTCTGACTCCAAGGTTTGTGTTCTCTGTCACCACACACTGCTTCTGTGTTCATTTATACACAAAGTTTGAGACAGACAAAAAAAAATGATGTAATGAATTATGCAATTAAGAAACATCTATCAAGATTTAATTCAGCGGAATGGATAAGTTGCTTTCAATGCAGTGAACAAAATTATAAATTAATAACTACAAGAAAATAAATCCATATTTAATATTCAACTTTATTTTGAAAATGATTGTGAAATAAATAATCGTTTCTTTGGATTGAATGGTGGATTTGGAAATGATTGGATTGAACGGTGAATAGAAAGATGAAAGAAAGAAATAAAAAGAGAGAGAAAAAAAATAAAATCGTTTAAATTAAGGAAAATAAGTAAAAATAGAAAAAAAAGTTAAATAATTTATTATTTTTTATATTTTAATATTATTTTTAATTATTTATTATTATTAAAATAAAAATATTTTTTTGTTTAATTTTATATTTTATTATTATTTTTTAATTAATTATTATAAAAATATAAATATTAGTAATAATTATTTAATTTTTAAATATTATTTTAAATATTATTTATTATTATATTATATATAAGAAATAAAAAATATTAATAATTTTTTATTATAAATATAATTGATTTGTTATAATTTATTTATATAAAAAATATTTATAATCAGTTTCGTCCAAATTTTCGCAAATTGAGGTGAAAAAAAAAAGAAGAATGAATTTGTTTCGAAAACTGTGAGATTTTTCTTTATTTAGGTTAAATCATTATAAATCTTCTCACCTTGGTAGTATTTCTACTTATCCAAACAAAGACTAAGTAATAAAGTGAGGAATACAACATTTTATATATATTTATAATAATTTAACCTAAATAAATAAATAAATATATATATATATATATATATATTAATTTAATATTTTTTTATATGATAATGTGGAATCTGGGAATAATAAATTATTTGATAATGATTTGAAAATTTTGTTAAAATAGACTTTAATTTTATATTAATAATAGATTTTTAAGTTTAATTTATCCTTATAAAATTATTATGTGGAATCTTCATTTCATTTTATATTTGAAAAATCTCACATTAATTAAAAATGAGATCGAATTATAATATATAAATGAGGTTGATTAAAAATGAGATCGAATTATAATATATAAATGAGGTGTAAATCTTACTATTTTCTGAACTAGTTTTGAGAATAAATTAGGTATTATAATTACTTTATATATATATATATATAAATTTCACATTTAATATTTTACAAAAAAAGAAAATGTGAAAAGGATGTTGGAAGCTTGAAAGAAATAATATTAACATAATAGCTGATATTGATAATCGTTGACAGATTATAATTTGATATTTTTGAACATGCACCAACTTTGTATAAAAAAATGCGTGAAAAGTTTCAAAGGAAAATGACACATACTTCTAATTTTTTTTAGGTGATAGGACCACAAGGAACCATAATGCTATTTTTTTATTTGTCCGCGTGATTTTCTTTTCTTTTCTTGACATTAACATTTCAGTTTGAGATAAATGACTATTTTTTTTTCTTCTTTTTTTTTTTTTAACGCGTGAGGTCAATTTATTTCTAATAGAATGGAAAATCTATTTCAATATCTGAATTTATAAAAAGTTTAAAATGATCCCTAATATTATTATATTTAATAATAAAATAATATTTAACGTTTAAATTAATTCTTTAAAATATATTTTAAAAATAAAATAGTCTGATAAAATTTAATAATAAAAATAATTGCCTAAATTTTTAGACATTCAGATATTCAAATAAATAAATAATTTATCTTTTCAATAAAATCAAGCAAAAATTACTTAACCATATATTGATTGATTAGAAATGAGTTCTCATAATTAAACATCCTTTTCATTGTTTACACAAGCAGTAGCCATTTAGAACTCTTAATTAAGCAATTAATTTTTAATAATATTATTTAAGGTATAAAATAATGAATATATGATTATTAAAGAAACAATTGAAGTCGATTTTTTTTTTTTCAGAATTTGATACAACTAGTTACCAATTTCAATTGAAATTCCTAAAAATTTAATTTCCTTAAAAAGTTGACAAAGAAAGTTGTCACATTTGTACTATTTAAACTACCTTCATTTATAAATAACTATATTTTAAATATATTAATTAAATGTCTATTTCTATATCTTAATTATATTAGGTATTTAATACTTCAAATTATTCATAAATTTGATAAAATTATAATTGACGTCATTTAATTAAATTATTCATAATGAGTTTCTGAATAGAAGGTCATTGTATTTTCTTTTTCTTTATCAATAATCTATAATAATATATAATAGGAATATGACTATTAATATACATATTTAAAGTATTTATTTTACCTTTCAATAAATATTAAAATTATAAACATTATTTTTTACTGCTTTAAGCTGTCATAGTCCACAAATTCAACTACTCCCACTCATAATCAATTATTCTGGAAAATGGTTACATTGACAAAATTACATAGTCAATTTTTATCTTACTTTCTATAAATTAATGTCACACTCAATTTTGTTAATTATTTTTAACATTGAGATTTTTTCCCAACTCAATGCATCATATTCACAAATATTCAATATCAACCCACAATGGAGATAGAGACTTTAGGGGTTGAAAATCCAACCAATTTTAAAAAAGTAATTAAAAATCAATAAAAAATTAAAAATATTTTAAATATATTTTTTCTTAAATTATATTATTTACTTTAAATTTTAGATTTCAAATAAAAATCAATTCAGATTTAATTAAACTATTTATTATATTTAAATATAAAATTATATATTTAAAATTAAATACCAACTAATAATCATATGGATATGTTTAATAAAAATTATTTTTTATTCAATAATTTTCTATTATAAAATATATAATAATTTAAAAAAATATTTTATAATTGTTAGAAAATTTTAAAATTTTTATAATAATAAAAAATATAAAATAAATTCAAATAAAAAGGTAAAGTATTGATTTAGTTTACTTCAGATCTTATATTAAATTAAAATTAATCTAAACCAAATTACATAAAATGTAAATATAATATTTAAGATATGATCATAAAATTATGGCAAAATTTATTTCAATTTAACAAATTTCAAATACATACATAGAACCATTAGAATTTGGATGGAATTTTTTATTATTTATATGATTTTATATGACTTCATCCATTTAAAAGAACATTATTTTTACTAAAATATATAGAGAAGAAATAAATCTTATTAAATCCAAAGAAAATGTTTGATCATTTCATGTGGAGCAGGAATGATGACTCGTGGTATGCAAGTGACAATAAAAAATAAAAAAATATAAGATAGTGCTTTTGTCAGAATTAAATAAATGTCATAATTGCAAGACTCTATGTCACATTAATAACCACAAAACTAGAAGAAAAAAAAAAGTTAGTACAAATTATTTAAGCATTTTAAATTTTTAATATATAAAATCGCAATCTGAGATATCATTTCATTTTAAAAATAGATCAACTGGAACTGTATCCACTCATCATCATTATATATACATAAAAAAAAATGTACATCGATTCTCGTAAATGGTTGTTAAATAAATATAAAAGAATATTTTATGAATATCTATTTTCCTTTTATATTCATATAATTTTATAATCTTTCCAATATATTATATTTATGTTTAATATATATATTTGAATCAACAATAACTTCTACATTACTTCATCTTAACATGTGATTAGATCTACTTGTTCCCAAGTTTTCCTAAACTGGTATTTTTCAAATGCCACTAGTATTTAATGCCTATGTTAACCACATATTTTATACTTTTCAACATATATTTTACATATAAATTGTAACATACCCATTTTACTACATTACAATACTCAGTCCTTAATATCTAAATATTTAAGCGCTAGATATATTACATTTTATAAAATATGTCTCTAAAGGATTAAATAAAAGTCTCAAGATACATAAAATACTACTAAAGTCCTATTACAACTTCTTACATCTACTGTCTCCCAGCAGAGGAGCCCTCTCCTGACTTGGCATCTGCTCCCGTGCAACACACACACGATCATAGCAGTCAAAGAAAAAGACAACAAAATAACAAGCAGGGTAAGCTAGATATACAAGGAAATATGCATAGACAAAATAAATTACATAGATAAATTACTATTATCACAATCAAGTGTAAGGGCCTACCAAAGGCTTTACACACATGTTCACATTCACATTTTCACAAACAAGACCGACACCTTCCGGAAGATTGTATGGATCTCAGACATCTAAGGCTAGCACCTGATGTATCAAACCATGGACCACGGGTCTTATAACGATCGACTAACTGAGTCTCTTTCACCTCAGCGTCATCCTCTCACTACTCACAACATCAGGGTAGCCTCATCAAGCTGCCTCCTCTGAGTAACTGATGGGACCTCCATCGACCTCTCACCACATGTGGCCTTAATCTACATGACCAGGACTCACATTGAGGTCTGGATACCTTATAGGATATCCCTAGATCCATACACACTAATCTAACACCTGCCACAGGCCATTCATACTCATCATCAGAGTTACTTTCCTCTAACATACACAATCATAAGCTCATCATCACTTCCATCCATCAAAATTACAGTTCATGCATCATATATATTTATCTCAGATCATCATACATACATACATATATCAAATTTTACCTTTTCAACTCAAATAAAGCCAAACAAACAGGGAAGAATTCGCTTAGCGCAGTCCAGATCCGCTCAGCGGATTTTTTTTTATTTTTTTTTTTTTTTTTAAATCCGCTCAGCGCAATAATGCGCTGAGCGCACCCTGTGCTGCGTCCCGTTCCTCCGCTCAGCGAATTTTTCGCCCGCTGCTCGCTATAAAATTCCGCTCAGCGTAATTTCATGCACTGAGCGAAATTTTACAGTCATCCCTGTAACAAAATCCGCTCAGCGTAGGGCCCCTGCGCTCAGCGGATTTTCTCAGGCCGAGCTCCGATTCAACATGCAATGGGTTCCAAATTTCAAGCAAACACACAGGACAACATAAAGCAACTCAATTTGCACAAATTTGAAGCAAAAACACAGATTTCTCAAGAAAAGGAAAAGGTCAAAGTTCTAGCTTCCCTTACCTCAAATTCCTCAGTCCAATTAGCAGATTCCTCTATGAATTAAAGCTTAGAAGCTCCAATTGGTCCTATTAACGCATAAAATCACATATTTAACCTATAAACTCCAAATCTTCTTCTCAGGCCAAAGGTGGAAAAATTAGGAAACTTATCCAAATTAGAATTCTGATCGGTTCAAGTGGTTCTATTCTCCTCAAGCTTCACAGTGGTGCATTCAGATCTTGAAAAGGATGAAAGGTTGGAAAATTTGTTAGAGAGAAGGTAGAGAGAGAAAGTTTAGAGAAGAGGTTTTCTAGAGAGATAGTGAACTTAAGATAATGAAGGTTAAAAGGTTAAATTTTCTATTTATAGTTCTTTTAAAAACTTTACCAATCACTTTTATCCTTCATTACTTAAGCTACTATCTTGCTAGAACTACTAGACACTGGATTCTTACAATCTCCCCAACTACAAAAATTTTCGTCCTCGAAAATTGATTCTTACCAGTAAAAAGGTGGGGGTAGGATTCTCTCATCTTGTCTTCAAGCTCCCAAGTGGAGTCACCCGTTCGCACATTCCACACTACTTTGTCTAGGATTATTACTCTACCTCTAAGTTCCTTAGTGTTCCAGTCTACTATTTGGATTGTTGTGGCCTCAAAAGAGAGATCTTTCTTTACTTCTACTTCCACTGACTCCAAAATATAAGATGGGTCGGATACATACTTTCTTCTCTTATTTGTACAAGACTTCTGGCGACTTTGAGAAGTCCTCATCCTCTCTTGAATTCTTTCACTTTCTCATTTGTTGAATATAGTAGTTCGAGTCTAATCAGAATTTCCTCTCCATCTAGGTACCAATCAAAAAGAGTCATGCACTTTCTTCCCCATAATGTCTCATAAGGCGAAACCCCTATGCTGATGTGATAGTTATTGCTGCAAGCGAATTATGCCAAGGGTAGTACTTCGTCAACTGGTCCACTATCATCCACATCGAGTCATGTCCTTTCGCGGACCGGGACAAACATGCCACGAAATTCATTGCAATGCTGTCTTCTTTTCATTCTAGAACTTCCAATTGCTGGAGCATCTCACCCAATCTCTGATGCGCCACCTTCGCCCTCTGACAAGTCAAACAAGCAGTTACATATTAGGCCACTTCCCTCTTCATGTTGGACCACCAAATGATTTATTCAGATCCTTACACATCTTAGTCATGTCAATTTGCAGACTTAGTTTATCCTTATGTCCCCCATACAAAATCACCCTCTCAAATTTTTCCATCTGTTAGTTTATCCTTATCCTTACACTTTCTTTTGAATCTCAAAACTCCATCCAGTCCCATCACAAACTCTTGAACTGACTCAATGCTCAAGAAATCTACCACACCCTTCCGCTGGGGATCCAATGCTTGCTTTTCCTTAATCATATTCAAGAACTCCTTGGAGATCACCACCAAGCTACAACTGGCCTGGCCAAGAGACACTTCTGTATTGAAATTCTGATCCCAAAACTCCTCAATCAACTCCAACTCCTTTACCATCAAAGCCGACATACTCACCTCCTTTCTACCTAATGCATATGCCACTACCTTGGCCTTCCTAGGGTGATACATCAGTTGTAAAATCATAGTCCTTCAGAATTTCCATATTCCTTCTTTACCTTATTCAGTTTCTTCTTATCAAACAGATACTTAGGACTCTCATGAGTGCAATACACCATAAACGTCGACCCCTTACAAGTAATGCCTCCACCATTTTAAGACAAAGATAACTGCTGCTAACTCCAGACAATGAGTGGGTAGTTTCTCTCATGAACCTTTTACTAGCGGAAAGCATAAACTACTACCTCCCCCTCTTGCATCAACGCACCTCTCAAACCTTGATATGACATATCACAATACATTTAAAAAGGACTTCTCCATATCCGAGATTATTATTAGGAAAACTAGTCAGTCTCTGCTTCAAATCCAAGAAGCTCCGTTCACACTTGCCAATCCAAGTAAAAGGCTGATCCTTCCGGTCAATTGAGTCAATGGAACTACTACTTTTTGAAAATCTTTAAATAATTCTTCTATAATGACTAGCCAACCTTATAAATTTTCTCACTTCTGGTACAACCTTGGGCACTCTTACTGAAGCACAATTTTCACCTTAGAGAGATCTACTAGAATTCCTTTCGCCAAGATCACGTACCTACCAAAAACTTTACCTCTGCAATCCATAACTCACATTTTGACAACTTAGCATATAACTGCTTATCCCTCAATTTCCAACACAAAATTCTCAAGTGCATCTCATGCTTCTTTGGGTGCGGGAGTATATAAGAATGTTGTTTATAAAAACCACTACGAATTTATCCAAGAAGGCCTGAAGATACGATTCACGAAATCCATGAACACTGTCGGAGCATTCGTCACCTCAGACGGTATCACCAAATACTCGTAGTGGTCATACCTTAACCTAAAAGCAGTCTTAGGCACTTCCTTCACTCTCACTAGTATCTGATGGCACCCCGTTCTAAAATCAATCTTTAAAACACGGCGACCTTATGAAACTCGTCCATTAGTCATCTATCCTCGACAATGGGTACTTGTCCTCAATCGTCAGCTTGTTCAATCATCGGTAGCCCACACAAGGTCTCGATCCTCTGTCTTCATCAACAAAGATTGGTACACCTCATGGTGATACAATTGGCTAGATAAACTGTCGGTCAAGCAACTTCTTTATCTATCACTCTCAACTCTAATAGTTCTGCAAGAGCCACTCTATATGATACCATGGGTACTAGTCCTACATCCGGCATCAAGTCAATAAAGAATCTCCCCTCTCTTCTAGGTGACAGTCTAAATACTTTATCTAGAAACACATCCATGCAGTTTTGCACTACTGGTATCCCAATCCTCTAATCCACCTCTGTTATTTCCACGTGAGTCCGTACCACAAAACACTATATACCTTCCCTCATATCCTTCTTAATTTGTTGAACTAATACTAGACTCATATCGCTTGAATCTGAAAAATATCACCCTCTTCTGCCAAGTTCAAGAGGACTTGGTTGGAAGCCAACCAGTCTATTCCTAATATTACATTCAAATCCCTAAGCAGTAACAAATCAAATTAACTTTTGATTTGTGCCACTCTACTATCACAGCACAACAAGCACACACATGGAACTCCCTATTCAGCTTCATCAGCTTATTCACACAAAGTCTCAACACAAAGGAGTGTCACACAAGAGTTCAAACAACACCCTAAGTCTTCCATCATACAAGAAATACAATTCTTCCACTAGATTATATAAGTTCTAAGAGTTTAAGGAGGAAATAAATCTTTGACCGAGTCTTGAGTGTGCACCCCCAATACTCTATCAAGCTCCTTTTCTTCCCTTAAACACTTAGCCTAACACATTCAACGAGTAAGGCAAACCCAATACCCTAGGTCACTATTAGGATCTCAACTGCTCTGATACCATAAATGTAACATGCCCATTTTACTACATTATGCTACTCAGTCCTCAATATCTAAATATTTAAGCGCTAGATATATTACATTTTACAAGATATGTCTCTAAAGGATTAAATAAAAGTCTTAAGATACATAAAATACTACTAAAGTCCTATTACAACTTCCTACATCTACTGTCTCCCAGCAGAGGAGCCCTCTCCTGACCTGGCATCTGCTCCCGTGCAACACACACACGATCATAGCAGTCAAAGAAAAAGACAACAAAATAACAAGCAGGGTAAGCTAGATATACAAGGAAATATGCATAGACAAAATAAATTACATAGATAAATTACTATTATCACAATCAAGTGTAAGGGCCTACCAAAGGCTTTACACACATGTTCACATTCACATTTTCACAAACAAGACCGACACCTTCCGGAAGATTGTATGGATCTCAGACATCTAAGGCTAGCACCTGATGTATCAAACCATGGACCACGGGTCTTATAACGATCGACTAACTGAGTCTCTTTCACCTCAGCGTCATCCTCTCACTACTCACAACATCAGGGTAGCCCCATCAAGCTGCCTCCTCTGAGTAACTGATGGGACCTCCATCGACCTCTCACCACATGTGGCCTTAATCTACATGACCAGGACTCACATTGAGGTTTGGATACCTTATAGGATATCCCTAGATCCATACACACTAATCTAACACCTGCCACAGGCCATTCATACTCATCATCATAGTTACTTTCCTCTAACATACACAATCATAAGCTCATCATCACTTCCATCCATCAAAATTATAGTTCATGCATCATATATATTTATCTCAGATCATCATACATACATACATATATCAAATTTCACCTTTTCAACTCAAATAAAACCAAACAAACAGGGAAGAATTCGCTCAGTGCAGTCCAAATCCGCTCAGCGGATTTTTTTTTTTTTTTTAAATCCGCTCAGCGCAATAATGCGCTGAGCGCACCCTGTGCTGCGTCCCGTTCCTCCGCTCAGCGAATTTTTCGCCCGCTGCTCGCTATAAAATTCCGCTCAGCGTAATTTCATGCACTGAGCGAAATTTTACAGTCATCCCTGTAACAAAATCCGCTCAGCGTAGGGCCCCTGCGCTCAGCGGATTTTCTCAGGCCGAGCTCCGATTCAACATGCAATGGGTTCCAAATTTCAAGCAAACACACAGGACAACATAAAGCAACTCAATTTGCACAAATTTGAAGCAAAAACACAGATTTCTCAAGAAAAGGAAAAGGTCAAAGTTCTAGCTTCCCTTACCTCAAATTCCTCAGTCCAATTAGCAGATTCCTCTATGAATTAAAGCTTAGAAGCTCCAATTGGTCCTATTAACGCATAAAATCACATATTTAACCTATAAACTCCAAATCTTCTTCTCAGGCCAAAGGTGGAAAAATTAGGAAACTTATCCAAATTAGAATTCTGATCGGTTCAAGTGGTTCTATTCTCCTCAAGCTTCACAGTGGTGTATTCAGATCTTGAAAAGGATGAAAGGTTGGAAAATTTGTTAGAGAGAAGGTAGAGAGAGAAAGTTTAGAGAAGAGGTTTTCTAGAGAGATAGTGAACTTAAGATAATGAAGGTTAAAAGGTTAAATTTTCTATTTATAGTTCTTTTAAAAACTTTACCAATCACTTTTATCCTTCATTACTTAAGCTACTATCTTGCTAGAACTACTAGACACTGGATTCTTACATAAATCATTTAATTATATTCTTATGGTTGTTAATATAAAATTATAATTTAATAATTGAATCTAAGAATTTTATTTTTTATATAGATTTTTAAAAGTTATAACTTTATAATTTAATCATCCAAGCTACCCAGTAGCTTCTTCAATTCTCTTAAAGCGTATCATCTTTTAAAATTGTCTAACCAGATCAAGATCATGAAAGGATGAAGCAAATCATTTAAAAAAAATCAAAAGAATTTTACTCTTAAAATTAAATAGTATTAAATTATTTATTTTTAAAAATATACATATTTGAATCCCACAAAATATTTCTATTCATGATAAAAAAAATCATATTACATAATTATTTTGGTTGAAAATCATTTTATTGATTGATGTGTTTTTATTTTGTTTATTTTACCGAGATATTATACCTTCTCGTTTCTTTTAAATTTTAAAGTTAAATTATATTTTCTTTTACTGAATATTAATCATAATGACAAGGTTAACAGATATAAAACACTTAATATTTTAATTACTAATTTTATATTAAAGTGAATTTGAAACTGAATATGATAATTAATAAATTTACAAAATTATTAAATAAGGAATGTTTTAAAATTTCTATAAAATATTAAATAAGGATAAACAAGCTATCATGCCTTTGATATTTATAGAGATTAAACAAATATTATATTCATTATGATAATGCTAAATTTAAATAAGGTGTTATATATTTTAAAATAATGTTTGTAACAAAAATAAATTAATTTTTATATAAAATTAAACTAATTCTAAAAAGAAAAATGTATTACAATAATTACATAATAAAAAGTGACATGTTTATTAGAAACCAAAAGCTTTTAGGATTCAAATATGCTGCATCTTTGTGTCTTTGTCTATCATATATTCATTCAAACATCACTTAATAACACTTGTCTTTCTCATCCAATTCAAAAAAAACCCTTTTAAACCTAATTATGCTTTTTGCGTACCGATGCATTCTAAAAAAAACTGCACGCATTACTAGGAAATGAGGATTTAACATCATAAAATAATATCGATTATAAATGTAACTGACGTTGTTTTACACGTGGTGGTAAAATTGTAAATATAACTACATTTTTCACGTCGGTTATAAATATAACTGTCATCGAAAATATAATAACGTCGGTTATTGATTTAAACAACGTTGGTAGTCATTAAATAACGTCGTTTGATATTATAACTGACGTTGTATATTGATTTAACGTCGGTTTTTTTAGTAACCGATGTTGATGGTTATTATTTCAAACCTTTCAACGCGTTTTCCTATCTCCCTCTGTCGCGACTTCTGCTGCTATTTTTCCCTTTTCGCTCTCTCTCTCCCTCTCTTTCGCGTTCTCTCTCTCTAATCGGAGGTAACTTTCCTTTTCGTTGTTTATTTTTTCATTTTTGCTTCTGTTTTCATTTTCATTGTTCATTTTTTCCTTTTTGCCTCTGTTTTCTTTTTTGTATGAGCCATGATTTTTCAAAACAAAACTGGAGCATTTCATTGTTCTTCGTTTGTGTTTAAAACCAAACGATAATGGTGGATTGGTGGAATGTTTATTCTAATTTGGGTTTAGGGTTTAGGGTTCACCTAGAGCATCGCACGCAAGAATCACCGTCACCATCGTAGCAACATCAGGTACCAAACCTTCTTCCTCACTCAACAGTCCCTTGAAAACACCACAACACTCCTCAAAATCCCCATTCTCAGAACACGCATACATAATCGAGTTCCAAGTCACCAAATTTCTATTCGGCATAGTTTCAAACACCTTGACAGCACTCTCCACAAGTCCGCATTTTCTATACATGGCAATAAGCGCGTCCCCACAAACGCGTCGGAGAAAAGACCAATCTTCAAAGCTAAAGAATGAACCGCTTCGCCTACTACATTCCTGACCTCGGATGAAGGAATGCCTTCAATATTTAAGAACATATTTAGAATATCGTTTGATATTATCTTATAATCAAAATACTCCAAATGGTAACCGCAATTATTTTCATAGTAGCCATTCTATAGTAGGCTCGATAAGATTTGTATAAAGAAAGCGGTTAATGATTTTAAGTGGGGGCCCCATATTCTTAATGACATCTAGGTAAAACAAAGGCATTACTTCACAATTAGGTGTATTAGTTATGAAGTTGTCGTGCACTGTGTACAAAAGTATACCCATCCGACTTGCGTCCGCGATGCCGGTGCACGCCTTGAAGAACATAAGCAACTTTAGAAGAGTCAGAGTAACGAGGAAGGGCGAAACCATTTTTGTGTAGAGAGAGTTTGACGGCACCAATGTTGCCTTGGCGAAGCATGCGAAGCTTAGAGGGGGACCAGGCGTGGTAGGACCCACCATTGCCTCCATAAACTTTCTTCGCCAACTGGGGAGAAAGATCAATCTCCATATTCTTTTTCAGTGGACCCAAAAAATAAGAGAGAGAAAGAGATTTTGGAGTACTAAAATTACAAATATTTAATCGACGTTAAATTTAACGACATCTCTTTTAATCACGTCGCGTTAATCGACGTTAAATGTCCAATATAACTGACGTAAAATGATTTTTTTCTAATAGTGACGTTATCATTATTAAGAAGTCTTATATTAATTTTAATTTGAAATGGTTATTATAATAGAATTAAGAAAAAATTCATATAAATTATTTTAATTTGTAAAATATAATTTATATATCAATTAAATAATTTCACTTAATATTAATTAATTTTACAATAAAATCGGATATTAGGAGAATTTGTATTCGTAAAAAAATATGAAGAAAAAACTCAAATTCGAGACAAATTCATTTTCAAAAATAAAAAAATAATTATTTTTAATTTTTATTTAAATTAAAAAAAATAATCAAAATGGCAGTTGATTCTAGACAAGATCTAACTAAACCTAAAATATAATTATTTAAAAAAAAAATATAGTGAGAACAATAAAAATAGGTTGAAGATGATATGACATAATATAGTCAGATACGAATAAACAAACAAAACAGTAATGTCCTTGTCAGGTTGAAAGTGAGAATGGTTAAACAAAGAAAGATCCTAAACAACAACACCATCCTTTGCTGTGTGTGGTTGTGGTTGGTGGGTATTGAATGAAGAAAAAAGTAATTAGAGATTGCTATCTTCAAAGGATAAAGAGAAAACTTGTGTTGTCCTTCTCTCAATATGAGTCAATGCAACAGTTAGAAGACAAGCCAAAATTATTTTAAAATACCATTATAAAAAAAATTGTTACAGGTTATATTTTGCTATTATGTTTATAAAGAAATAGTTTTTAGTAAATAACCAAATAAATAAATCTAAATAGTCAAGAAAAAAAGGCCTGAATGAAACTTTTATTATTTTTCTAAGAAAATCAAACATAGTTTTTCATGTTTATTAATAACTTTTCATTTATATTATTTTTTATTTCATTTTTTTCGTTTTTTTTGTTATTTTTAATTAACATATTTTATTTATTATTTTTTTAAAATCTTTTTAGTAACCTAAACGAAATTTGCTAATGATAGAGATGGCGTGATCTTTTTCTAATGTTCTTCATAATTTGTTTTCTGATTTCAGACTTGGCCGAAACGTATTCTATCACATGACTTCTATAGTTTTCCAATTCGAAGTTTGGAACTGGTAGATCCTTCTAAGAGGTTTCATGTAGGGAAGGAGTAACTTGAAAGATGAATGAAACTTCAAGACTGCTTTTTTTTATTTTTTTTATTTATTAAGTTCAAATACCAAATTGAAGGAGTGACACACTTGTAGGACCAAATTATCTAGTTGCCTAAAATAAATAAAGAGTTAAAATATCTATTTTTAAAAGGTAGAATGGTAAATGTGTTTTTTTAATTAGAATTTAATTAAATAAATTAAAATAAAATTCTAAAAAATAACTTTTATTTTTTATATTTATCTTTTATTTTAAATAAATTTATATATATTATCAATAAAATATAATACAATATTTATATAAGGTTATTAAAATATAATCAATCTCTATACGATCTTATTAAAATATAATCAATCTATATATAAAAATTAAATTGTATTTTAATAATATGTAAAGATTTATTTGAAATGAATAATAAAAATTGTAAGAATAATAAGAAAAATTAAATATACGAAGTAAATTGAAATAGTGAAAAATGAAAAATTTACATAAATTTAAAAAAAAAAAGGGTATAAAGGAAGAGTTAAGATTTCGCACCCTTATTTTTTTAAAAAAACTCTTTTTTATTTAAGTCTTTTATTTTCTCTTTAAGGTTTTTTACTTTTTTTTCTTATCTTCTTATAGATCCAAGAATACCATTAAAAAGTTCTTGAAGAGGAGAATTATCCCTGTCAATTGAAAATTTTTGTGGGTAAGTTTTTAGGTGTCAAACTATCCCTTTTCGTTAGGGTTTGGAATTGGATGTGGGAGTTTAGTCTTTCTTGCGTTTTGAGCTTATATTTTTTTGGGTAAGTTTTTAGGTGTCAAACTTTCCCTTTTCGTTAGGGTTTGGAATTGAGTGTGGGAGTTTAGTCTTTCTTGTGTTTTGAGCTTATTAAGACTTGGTATTGACGGGCTAGACTTGTGATTTAGGTACTTGAAAGACTAGTTAAATTTCCAAACGAATAAGAAATGAGTGAAATTTTTTTGGAGAGTATTACATATCAGTGAGAGAGTGCAATGGTTCTTCACGTTGTATGAAACCAATAGCTCTTAAAAACACATCAAGACGCAAGAATTGATTTATGCTTATTGACAACAATGTGGAAAAGGGAGAGATGAATAAGAAAAAAAAAGGAAGAGAGAGAAAGTGTAAAATTCAAACTCTGTTTATTGAATGTCTTACGGGGATAAAAGATATGTATATATACAATGACATAAGACAATGAATGTAGGATAAAATAGTTATAAAATGGCTACAAATTAATAATCATCAACATTCCCTCTCAAGCAGGAGACTGAATGGAGAGAACTCCGAGCTTGGAGACTATGAAGTTGAAAGCATAATGTTCAAGAGGTTTGGTGAAGATGTCGGTGAGTTGATCAACAGATCGTGTGGGTAGAAGATGAAACAGATTGCTTTGAATCATTTCACGTACGATGTGACAACTTATTTCAATATGTTTGGTGTGTTCGTGGAAGCTGGAGTTAATGTGGCGAGTAGATTAGTTATCACAATATAAAGCTACTTGACCAGAAGGTTGAATTCCAAAATCATGAAGCAGAAAGGATAGCCACTACAGTTCACAAGTTGTGTTGGCTAAGGCACGGTACTTAGATAGTAGTTTGCTTTTTTGATTTCCATGAAATGAGAGAGTTTCCAAGGAATATGTAGTACCTGGTCGTTGATCATCAAGTGATAGGGCATGTGGCCCAATTTGATTCATTGAATCCTTTGAACTGGACAGGAGAAATGGATGGAAAGAATAAACCTTGTAATGAATTGGCTTTGATGTACTTTAAGATATGATGAACAGCCTACAAGTGATGCATAATTGGTTTTTGGAGAAATTGGCTGAGGAATTGGATGGAGAAGCATATGTTGGGTGCGTATTAGTAAGGTATAATAATCAGCCAATTAATATTTGGCATGTATCAATGTCGTGTAGCATAGTATATTTATCATAGGTGTAGCAACTAGTTTAGAAACTAGCGTGCCTATGTCAGAAATATATCAAATGCATATTTTCTTTCGCACATGTGGATTCGTTCTTTTGTTTTGGCTACTTCAAATCCTAGGAAGTACTTCAATTGTCCAAGTTCTTATATCTTAAATGCTTCATCAAGAATTTTCTTTATGTTATGGATGTTTGTGAAGCAATTACCTGCAATGATAATCTCATCAACATAAATCAACATTACTGTGAAAGAATCAGTGGTTTGCTTGGTGAATAAGGAATGATGAAAGCTTGATTGTTTAAAATCTATTGATTTTATAAAAGTAGAAAGCTTTGAAAATCATTGTCTACTAACTTGTTTTAGCCCATATAGAGACTTATTTAGTTTGAAAACTTGATTTGAATTGCTAGATTTGAATCCAAGAGGTAAAACCATATAAACATCTTTATCTAGATCTCCATGCAAAAAGACATTATTCATATCAAGTTGCTGAAGATGTCAATTCTTTGCAGCTACCAAAGCAAGAAGTAGTCTAATAATGGTGATCTTAACCACTAGGGAGAAGGTGTCTACTTAATCAATTTCTTCCAATTGGGTGTAACCTTTTGAAACAAGCCTAGTCTTGTATCGCTCAATTGTTCCATTTTCCTTTCTTTTAATTTTATAAACCCATTTGATTTTTTTCTCTGGCGAAAGATCAGTGAGCTACCAAGTCTTGCTGATCTGTAAAGCTTCAAGTTCATCCTCCATAACCTTTATCCATTCAGGGGATTTGATAGCTTCTTTATAGGACTAAGGTTCATCTTCAAAAGAAATGACAAGTGTGTATGAGGGTTGCTTAGTGAATAACCAGTCATATGAAAGGACATTGAATATAAGAAACTGTATTTTTTTAGTGTAGGTATTTAAATTATTCTGCAAATGAAAATTCTTTAAATATGTTGGTACTCTTCTAATTTTGGTTGATTTTATTACATTTTATGGAGTGTAATTGATTTCATTATTTGTGGCAGTTTGATTATTATTATCAATAAAATTTAGAAGCAAATCAAAAGGGAAAACAAAAGAATCATCTAGTTTCCTATTATCAGTTTCAATATTCTTTTAAGCAATATAAGGGAATATTTTTTTATAATAAATGACATTTTTTGGAAATGAAAACGTCCTTGGTTGTAGTGTCAAGAAATAGATATAGCCTTTTGTCCCAACCTTGATTATGAGGAATAAGCACTTTTTGGCCATTAGATCAAGTTTGGACATGTCTCTCTCAATTGTAGATGCAAAGCAAAGTGATTCAAAAATTTTCAAATTTGAGAGATTAGGTAGTTTGTCATACAGCAGTTCAAATGGTGTCTTTGTTTTTAGGACTGGTGAAGACAACATGTTGAAAAGATATAAAGCATGACAAACAACATATGACCAATAAAAGTTTGGCAATTTTGATTGAGAAAAAAGACAACAAGATATTTAAAATATGTTGATTTTTCCTTTTAACAATTGAATTTTGTTGAGGAGTTTCAATGCAAGTAACTTGGTGGATTATGCCATGTTTCTCATATAATTCTTTGAAGAGAAATTCTTTTCTATTGTCAGCTTTTATGATTTTCACAATTTTATTGAATTGAGTATGAATGAATGTAATAAAGTTGGATAAGAGTAGTCTAGTTTCACTTTTGCATTTCATGAGAAATATCCAAGTATACCTAGTGTGATCATCAACTATTGAAAGAAAAAACCTATGACCATGTATAGAAGGAACAACAAAATGGCAAAAGTCACAACATTATTTTTGTCATTATGAATATATGGGAAACTTTTACACATGGTTTAAAGTATTCTATCAGAAGGATGACCTAATCTGTGATGCAAGGGGCTAATGTTGGCTTCCTCGTTGCAGTGATGCCTGGTGTTGAGCATCACTGTGTGCTGCGAATTGGTTTGAAGATGATATAAGCTATTATGCAATGTAGCTTGTCCAATCATCTTCAAAGAAGCATTGTTCAAGATCTAGCAGTTGTTATGTGAAAAAAATAATTGGCAGTCCAAAGAAGCAATAAGGCGTAAACAGAAATGAGATTGAGATTAAAAGAAAAAATTGGTATATAAACATCATAAAAAATGACAAGATTATCAGAAAGATGAATAGTTCCTGCATAATTGGTTATAACATGAGAGTTATTAGGCAATGTTACACATATTGGTTTAATTTGATGAAAACTGGTAAAGAGTTTGATATTGTGAGTGACATGGTCAATTGCACCTGTATGTAGGATCCATGAGTCAGATTGAATGTTACCTTTGTCAGCTTCTTTTGTAGAAGTTTCATCAATAAAAACATTGATCTTATTACTCACAGATGAAGATCCAATACTATTATTTTGAAGTGGTTTTAAGAGTTTTTGAACTTGTTCAGGTGTGAGCTGTTTATTTTTATCATGTTGATTATCTAAGCCATTATCTCACATTTTGTGTTGAAATTACTGTTGTTGACCATAACATTGTTGATGGCATGTTCATTTCTTTGTTTTATCCAAGGAGGAAAACCGTGTTTGACATAACATTCATCAACAATGTGATTTAACTTGTTACAGTAAGAACATTGCTTTCCATTTTTAATTCTTCCTCTACCTCTTCCTTGATTCTTCCAATTATTTCTATTTCCACTACTTCTTGATTGATTTATCCAGTTATTCTGGTTTCCCGGTCTATTAGATTTAACAGTATTGTTGATCAAGATTTTGTTCTCAAGTATAATATTCTCAGTCAATTATCTTTCTTACTAGAGAATAAAATAAAAAACACGATTTATGTTGGATAGGGGTTCCATAATGAGAATCTAAGTTTTCACAATTGAAAAAATTTCTCCAAGACCTTTTAGAAAACACATCACATGCTCCAAATCTCTATACTTGCCAATTGTTTTTGTAAGATCACAACTACATTTCACATCACAGATGTAATCAGGTATGGGGCGAAGAACTTCCAATTCTTCCCAAAGAATCTTAAAGTCAATGTAGTAATCTGTAATTGTTCTTTCTCCCTACTTGATAGAGTGAATATCTTAAAATAAATAAGAGAAACGAAAATTATCACATTTTGAGAAGAGTTCTTTGAGGTCCTTTGAGAGATCTTTAGCATTTTCGATATAAACTGTACTTTGTGCGATTTCTTGTGATAGAGTTCTAGTAATCCAAGATATGACCATGACATTGCACCTCTCCCAAGTGTCGAAGAGAGTGTCATGTTGTCATGGTGTGGGAATGCTTCCATCAATAAATTTCAACTTGTTCTTTCAAAGGGCAAGTTTGATACTTTTGTTTCATGAATAGTAATTTGCACCTTTTAATTGAGGAGTAACCAATGTCATACTTGGGTTTTTACCGAGAGGTATTTAATAAGGGTTACTTGGAATAAGAGAAGGATCCATATTATTTTGATTATCCATAAGAAAAGGAAAAAAAGAAAACAAGAAACGCGATGCAGTTAATGGCGAGGAAGAAGCAGAGTGGGACCAACCCTACTCTAATACGATATTGGATATCAATGAGACAATGCGGTGGTTCTTCAACCAAGAGCTCTTGCAAACACATCAAGACGCAAGAATTAATTTATGCATATTGATAGGAACGTGGAAAATGAAGAAGAGATGAATAAGAAAGAAGAAAGAAGAAAGAGAGAAAAAGTGTAGAATTGAAACTCTATTTATTGAACATCTTATAAGGATAAAAGATAAGTATATATACAGTTAGATAAGGCAATGAATATAGGATAAAACAGTTATAAAATGGTTACAAATTAATAATGGTTACAAATTAATAATCATCAACAGAGAGAATGAGAGGATTTTTTTGGAAAACAAATGAGAGGATTAAAGTTTATCTCCATCATAAACAAGTGGGCTTAAAATATTCCTAATATGTTACAATTTTCTTTTTACATATATTTTAAAATAAAACTAATTCAAATTTAAAATGAAACAAGTTATGTAAAATAGTTTTTTTCTTCTATCTACAAACACAGTTCAAGAATATTGTTTCAAACTAATAGTTCATCAATATTCTAAATCTTCATTTCAAATTATCAAGAAATAAATAAAATTTGATATGAAGGAAATAGACAGTATCGGATTAACTCAACCTTAAGTTTAATCTTAGATTCGACGTAAGACTCTACCCTTGCATGAAGAGTTGAATTGGTACGTAATAGATATTTGCACGAAAATGAAAGTTGACGCACAGGGGAATATCTACATGGAGAAGAAAAGAGAACAACCAAAAAGAGAGACGAAAATAACTTGCGTTGTTATTATTGCTGCTGTGAAAGTATTTACAAAGGGATATAAATACAGAAAGAAAAGGAGGGAGAGAACTGATAGAGAAACAAAAAAACTATGTAACAATAAAATGGAAAGAGAAACATGGATGAGTAGAGGTGACTAGTGCCAAGAAGGAACTGTAAAATATCATGCTTCTATCAGCCCCCCTTAAGCTGGAAATATATATTCAACATTCCCAGCTTGCGACAAAAGAATTTGAAGGTGCTAGGAGGAAGTGGTTTCGTTAGGATGTCTGCAGTTTGGAAACTGGAACTGATAGGAAGTAATTTGATCAATCCTTGATTAACTCTTTCATGAACAATGTGATAGTCAATGTCAATGTGTTTTGTGCGTTCGTGAAAGACTTGATTTGAAGCGATTTGAATGGAAGATTGATTGTCGCAATAGATGATTGCAGGGGACGTAAGATTAATGCAAAGATCGCGAAGGAAATGTTCGAGCCATGGATCTCACAGGTAGTGGTAGCTAGGGCGCGATATTCGGCCTTTGATGAGCTTCTGGAAACAGTAATCTACTTCTTTGAACGCCAGGAAACTATAGATTCACCTATGAAGATTGAATAGCCAGTTAAAGATTTTCAAGTTTTTGAGCAAGTGGCCCAGTTGGAATCGCTGAAAGCTTTAATTTGAGTCATATTGTTGCTGAAAATTCCATGAGCAGGAGCAGTCTTTAAGTAACAAAGGATGCGGAAGGCAGCACGACGATGAGCAATGGTGGGGGATGAAACAAATTGGCTCAAATGATTCACAACATAAGTGATGTATGGATGCGTGTTGGTGAGGTAAATCAATCTTCCGATGAGTCTTCTATACGAAGTGATTTCATTGTTATTGAGAGGAACATCATGATCGTTAGAGAATTTGGAAGTGGTGAGCATGGTTGTGGGAGTAGGGGCGTAGCTAATCATGCCAGTTTCAGTTGGGAGATCAAGGACGTATTTACGTTGAGAGAGATGGATCCCAGACTTGTTGCGAGCAATTTCGAGACCTATGAAATATGTGAGATTGCCAAGATTTTTTATGTGGAATTCTTTGTCAAGAAACTCAGTTATGTGTTGAATTTCACATGAATTGTTGCCATTGAGGAAAATGTCATCTACATATATTAAAAGAGCATTTGTAGTTTTGTTAGAGATTTTTAAGAATAAAGAATTTTCAGCCATAGAATTAATGTAACCATGAGAATGTAAAAATGAGGATAGTTTCATGTACCATTGCCGACTGGATTGTCAGAGGCCATATATAAATCACTGGAGTTTACATACTTGGTTTGGTGCGCAGTTGACTGTAAACCCGGTGGAAGCTGCATGTATACTTCTTCGTCGAGATCGCCATGGAGAAAGGCGTTATTGACATCCAGTTGTTTAAGTATCCACTGGTTAGCAACAGCTAAGGCAAGGAGCAATCAGAGAGTTGTGAGCTTGGCTACAATAGAAAAGGTGTGAAGGAAATCTAGCCCTTCACATTGGGTGTAACCTTTCGCCACGAGTCTGGCTTTGTGTCTGGCGAGGAAGCCATCTGAATTATGTTTAACTTTGTAAATCCACTTACACCCTATAGCAGATTTGTTAGGAGGTAAAGTAGTTAAAATCCAACTATTATTAGCTTTAAGGGTAGTTAATTCTTCATGCATGCCCTGAATCCAGTGTTGTTCTTGAGAAACTTCTTTGTAACTTGTTGGCTCTTTATTAGAACTGATGGATAATATAATATTATGAAAAGATGGGGAGATAGATTCGTAAGAAATGAAAGCAGAAATAGGATATTTATTTGAGAAAATAATATTTGTTTGATAATCTTGCAGATATGAGGGTGTTCTTTTATTACGTTCAGACCTAATGGGAATAGTATTATCAGAAATATTTTGATTATTCTGTATAGGTGGCATATCATCAAAGCTATTGTAATTATTATTATTAATAGGGAGAGAAATATTGTTAGTGTTAGTTTCCTTGGTATCGGTAAAAGGAAAATGATTTTCGTGGAAGATAATATTTTGGATGGTTCAATTTTATGAATACTTAGATTGAAATAGATGTAACCTTTGGTGTTGGGTTTAAAACCTAGAAAAATACTTGGTGTGGCATGGGCGTCCAGTTTGTTACGATGATTGGTGAGAGTATTAGTGTAACACAAACAACCAAACACACGTAAATCAGATATCACAAATCTTGTTATGTAATTTTTCATAAGGGGAAATGTTATTTAAGAAAGGAGTAGGGATATGATTGATAAGGTGAACTGCATAAGAAACAACAAAGCACCAGAATTTCATGCTGAGAGTGGATTGGAAAAGTAAGGCTCGGGTAACGTTCATGATGTGCTGGTGTTTGCGCTCCACAATGCCATTTTGTTGGGGAGTTTCAAGGAAAGTAGTTTGGTGAACTATGCCTTTGGTATTGAAAAAATCAGTCATTAGAAACTCAACTCCATTGTCAGTTCTGATAGTTTTTATTTTGAAATCAAATTGATTTTCATATTGGTGTATAAAATTGATTATGCAGATACGTGTGTCAGATTTAGCATGCATAAGAATGATCCAAGTAAATCGAGTATAATCATCAACAATGGTCAAGAAACATCTGTGTCCAAACATAGAATCATTAGGGCATGACCCCCAAATATCAATGTGCAACAATTCAAAAGCATTAGAGGTGCTGGAATCATTTAAAGAGAAAGCAGGTTTTCTCAGTTTAGCTTGGGGACATACATTACAAACAAAATCTTTATTGTAAGAGATGTAAGGATAATAGGATTTCATGATTTTAAGTCTTTCAATTGAAGGATGTCCAATTCTAGAGTGTCAAAGATCAATAGATATTTTAGTGCAGTGAGGTTCAACAGAAGCATAAAGAATAGATGGATAGTTATCAGCAGGCTTATCAAGAATGTAAAGACCATCATTCATTTTAACTAAATTAGTCTTCCCTTTGGATATCTTGTTCTGTAGGATACAATAAGTTAGAAAATATAAATTCATAATTTGATGTGGCAGTAAGTTTAGAAATGAAAATTATATTAAAATGAAATGCTGGTATGTATAGGACATTTGTAGAAAGAGCTTATCATTGATTTTGATAGTACCAGCATGCGTGGCTATTGTGTGGTGACCAGTAGGGAGTTTAACATTAATAGGCTTGATGGATGTGTAAAAAGTGAACTCAGACAGAGAATTGCATACATAGTCCGTGGCACCTGAATCGATAATCTAAGCAGAAGAATGAGATTTTAAGGTTATTTGAGTGGTGATGGATCCAATCTAGTTTAATGGTGTTGGATTAGATACACTGTTGTTATTTGAATTCTGTAAAAGGGACATAAGTGCCTGATATTGCTGAGTGGAGATCCGCATATCAGTATCATCTTAATGTTTATTATTAGGAACATCTTCATCTTGGATATCTACATTATTGATTTGGACATTTTTCCCAATATAGAAACGGTGGCCGAGTGGGTAACCATGTTTACGAAAGCAAATGTTGATGGTGTGTCTAGGCTTCCCACAATAAGAGAAAATCTTTTTATTTTTGTTGAAATTCTTGTTGTCCAAGTTAGATGGAAAATTGTGTTTCCTGTAACATGTACTTTCATTGTGCCATTGTTTGCTGCAATAAGAGCAACTTATTAGAAAAGAAATAACTTGGTGAAATATTCTGTAATACTAAGGTCTCCTTGACTTAAAGATGCTGCCTCCAACTGTAAGTCATAAATCCTAAGGAGGTCATCTTGAGAATACCTTGTCTTCAAATCATCCCATATATCTACTGCCATATCCATCCATATTATACTTTGCCTGATGGAAGGGGACACCGAATGTATACCAAGAAGCAACTATATTATTGCATCGATTCCATACATGATAGTTATTGTCAGTCTTTGTGGGTTGAAGAAGGTTGTCATTGATGAAATCAATCTTGTTTTTGACACTTAGGGCAATGATCATAGATCTACTTCAAGAATGATAGTTGTTGGAGTCAAGAACGGGGAGACCAAAGTAGTGGTAGGATTTTCACTAGAGTGAAGATATAAGGAGCTGTTTATAGAATGATCATCTATCATGGTGAAACGAGAAAAGAGAAAGAGAAAACAAAAGAATGGACAAAAAGGAGAAGGGAGAATGTGCAACAGAAGAGCTCTTCAAAAGAAGAGCTCTGATACCATTTTAGATTCGACGTAAGACATTCGACGTAAGACACTATCCTTACATGAAGAGTTGAACTGGTATGTAACAAATATTCAAATGAAAATGAAAGTTAATGCACAAGGAAATATCTGCATGGAGAAGAAAAAAGAACAAAAAATAGAGACAAAAATAACTTACGCTGTTAGTAAAACGGAAAGAGAAACAAGGATGAATAAAAGTGAATAATTCTAGGAAGAAACTGTATAATATCATACTTCTATCATTTAATACATTCGTCACTTACTAAAATAGTTTTAAAAATTACAAAATACATATCATCATGTATTTTATTATTCTGGTTACATAATAAATAATAACTAATTTAATATTACATCATGTATAATAGTAAAAGTGTAAAATTTTAAATTTACAGTAATTATCTATATAGATTATATATATATATATATATATATATAATTTTTTTATAAGTTGGTTCTAAAAAATTACCAAGATCAAATAGACCTTAAAGTTAGAAAATGGTGTAAAGAAACTTGTAAATTACCACCAAACATAAAGGGAACAGAATTCGCGTTTTTTTTTAAGAAATATAATCTTGTATTTGGATTGAGAATTTCACCAAAATTTCAACACATTTAAATTTGAATTATTTTTATTTTAAAATATTTAATTTTAAAATATTTTATTTATATAGATAATTCAAACTTATGATATTTTAATTATAATTAAATATAAAATTTATTTTAATATTAAATAATATTAATATTTTAAAAATATTAATTAATGATACATTTCGATTGTATTAATTGATATTATTAAGTTTATAGAAAAAATTAAGTAAATTTTTTTCCTTAATTAATTTTAATAATAACGAAAAAGAAAAATAATTATGATGATGAAACAACAATATAAAAGTGTTTGTTAGCATTAACTTTGAACAAGTAATATCTAATTTTAAGATAGAAAAGAAAATAAAAAATAGAAATAGATTTAAAAAATATATGTATACGAAGAATTTTAAATTATGAAATTTAAAATTTATATTTATTACGTATTTTTTTAATAATTGAATTAATCTCATATTTTTTAATTTTTTTTTTTAAATTTCTTTATCAAAATAACATATTTTTGTTATAAATATTTATATATTTTTTTATATAAATTATTCTTCACAAATTTCTTCTTGACAAATAATATAAATTCTCATATTTATTGAGAATATGATTGTTATCATGTTGATAATGATGAACATGATTACTACATGTTAGAGTTGACCACAGATGTTGTGGTGAAGGTATGACACTCAATTACTTCTCCATCATCTCAATAAGAATCTGATTTTAAGTGATTTCTTTACTCTACTTTTCTCAACGCACGCAACACCACTTGAAGTATAAAAAGGTTTGTGTTGTTGGATTATTATTTTTTTAATAAAATTAATTTCTTCAAAGTTAAAATTATTTATATATTAAAAAAGAAAAAAAATTATTTTATGTACGTTTGAAAATTCTCTCTCTCTAAATGTTTTAAATTTGTATTTTTAATTTGTGAAGCAAATAATTTATTTTTTCTTTTAAAAAGTCTTTATGACTTGATTATGAGATATGTTTGATATTTTCTTATGTTTGGGTGAGATAAAAAATAGAAAGAAAAGGGAGTTGCCAACCAAATAATTGGTTTAAAAATTTGAGGAGGAAATAAATAATTTTATATATTATTTTTAATAGTATTTTCTTATTTATTTATTTATTTATAATTGTTATAAAATTGAAAAAAAAAACTATAACCAATTATGTTATAGTTATAATCACAATTATTAATTTTAAAATTAACAAAAATTTTAAAAAATATTTTAAGTATTATATATAAATTAACTTTAAATTTATAAATAAGTTAATTTTTTTTTTCTAAATAAAACTTAGGAAGAAACTAGTTTAAATAGATTGATAGTAAAGGTAGAGTAAGGACCGCGACTACGACCTCCCCTAAAATTTTAATTTCTATTATTATATAGACTTCGCCTAAAATTTTAATTTCTATTATTATATAGAATAGTAAAATTAGAGGGAGTTGATAAGGATAATGACCTTTCTCAAAATTTTAATTTTAATTTTAATTTATTATTATTATTATTATATATATATATATATATATTATATTATGATATTAGTTTTTAATAAATATTAAAAATATAAATAAAAACAATTCACCTTATAAAAAATTAATACAAAAAATTAATATGTTTCATCATAAAATAATTATTTTTATATTTTATCTAATAATAATAAATAAAAATATTTTTTTTTTAAAATTAAAAATTAATAAAAATATTTTTAAAATAACTATTTTATAATTAATAATAACATTAGATAGAATATGTTAATATTAGATAGATTATGTTAATATAAATAGAATAAAAACAAGTATTAATTGACTTCATATATTTTTTTTATAAATTTTAATTTTAAATATTTTTATATTATTTATAATTATTTTTCTTATAAAAATCTAACATTTAAGTTGTTTTTATTTAAATAAATAAATATATATATATATATAATAATAATAATAATATATAAAAGATTAAATTTAAATTTAAATAACTATAAAATTTTAAATAAATTTTTATTTCAATAATTAATTCAATATAATCAAATATATTATTTAAATAAAATTTTAGAAAAATATATATAAATTAAATATATATCAAATTTTTCTAATTCATAATAATCAAAATATATAATTGGATACGTAAAAGAATATTTTATCTATTATTAAATATATAATTTTATATTTAAAATATTTTTTTTAAATATCATTATGAGAAAAAAAATTAGAATATATTTAAAAAAATTATCTATTAATTTATATATTAGAAAATTATAAAATATTATAAACTAAAATATAAAAAATTTAAAAATAAAAAAAAGTATTTTGAATATTTTTCTTGAAGAAATGTAAAAAAAATTATTTTATTTTTTTGTTGACTGTTATAATATATTAATAACTATGTAAATATAATATATAAATATGAAATATAAATATATATATTTTTTCAATTATTTAGTTAGTTAATTTAATATTTCATAATATTTTATTTTAATGTTAAAATATTAAAAAAAAAGTTAAATTTTAAAAATATACAAAAAAAATTATAAACTATTTAAGAAAAACTAATAAAATTGATTAAAAAAAATTACCTTATCAAATTTAGTTTTAATAAATAATATTAAAAATTTTATTAAATAATTTATTATACAAATCACAAAATCTATATATATTAATTAATTTAGTTCCCTTTATTTAAAATTTCTTACTCCGGCCTGATTCATATGTTTTGTTTCTTCAAGTTGACATGTATACATGTTGTATTTTTTTGTTTAAACCTTGTTGTATAATATAAGGATTATATAGTTTTTTCAACATGTCATGTAATCAATGATGTATCTTTTTTGTCTATGATAAGGTTCACATAGCAAGTCAATGTGGCACATTCTGCATGCTCCAAAATTAATATTTTATTCCAAAATTAGTTTTTTGTTTTGGTATCGTTTAGATTAAAATACAAATAATTTTAATGGCTAAACAATTACATGAACTATTCATGCCACATTTCAAACTCTATTTTTCAATTTTATTGATAAGTACAATAGCCAGCGATAAGTTTATGTAAGGTTTTATTTTTAATATATATTAGACAATGTCTATTTTAACCCTTAAAATAAGAATAATGTCCATTTTCGTGACTCAATGAATGTGGGAGCATTCGAACTGCTTAGCGTGTTGCCTTTTGGGTACATCAGCCATATCTATTTATAATTATAAAATTTAATAATTAAGTTCAAATATTAAAAAAAAATTTACCAATTATAATAATATATAAATTTTGAAATACTAGTAAAAGATAAAAATAATAAATGTATAAAGATAATATATGATTGTTAATATTTTTAACATGAATAATGTATATATATAATGTGATAGGCATCAGAAAAATATTTAGAAATTATAGATATTTAGGTGATAGGTAGTAGTAAACACAAATAATCTAAAAACTACTGATATTATTGGACTAATGATTAAGTTTTTTCTATTTTATCCTCTACAAACGGGAAGTAAGTGAGTATCAAACAATTCCAGCTTGGATAAATTAATAATAAATTTGGAGGATGAAACATGTAACAGACGCATAAGTCCTAATTAAGCTTTCTCCCATTTTCATATGTTTTGTACATTTATGAAAAACAGGATTGACAGCAATATGAATGACACTTTGATTATGGCAATACAGGACAGGTTGCTTTGAACATGAAATTCGCATACCAGACAATAAATAAATGAACCATTGCAATTCACATGTGGTGGAAGCAAGTGTCCTATACTTGCTTCTGAAGAAAATCTGGATACTGAGTTCTGTTTCTTGATTTTCCAAGAAACCAAAGAATTGCCAATGAAGATACAATATCCTGTAACAGACCGACGAGAATCAACGCAGGTAGCCCAATCTGCATCGCTAAAACCTAGAACATGAATCGGTGAATCATGCTTAAACATAAGGCCTTTATTGGGATTGCCTTTAAGAACCTGCATAGCAGCCTAGAAGTGAACTTGAGTTGGATTAGACATGAATTAGCTTAGTTACTGGACAGGAAAAGCAATGTCGGGATGTGTTCTTGTAAGATACAACAGTCAACCAATTAAACATCTATAAGAGAGGAGATCAGACAATGGTGCACTTGAATCTGTATAAAGACCTAAGGAACAATCCATTGGAGTGGTGGATGGTTTGCATCCTAACATACCATAATCTGATAACAAATCTAAGCAATATTTTTGTTGACAAATTGAAATTCCAGCATCTGAAACATTGACTTCTAAATCCAAGAAATATTTAAGATTTTCCAAATCCTTCATGTGGAAATTGGAGTTTAGGATCTTCTTAACAATATTAATTTCATGAAGACAATTGCTTACCAGAACAATATCATCAACATACACTATCAAAGCTGTGAAATCAGTCCCTTAATTTTTAACAAAGATGTTATGATCCGCCTGAGCCTGTTGATATCCACAAGATAAAAGAAGAGAAAGTTTCTCATACCAATGACGACTAGCTTGTTTCAGTCCATACAAAGATTAAGTTTGCAGCAATGTGAACTAGGGTAGCCATGAATGCTAGGAGGAATAGTCATATAAACATCTTTAGTCAAATCTCCGTGCAAAAAGACATTGCTAAAGCTAAAACAACACAAATTATATTCATCTTTACCATAGGGGAGAAGGTCTCCATGTAATCAATCCCCCTCAATTTGAGAAAAACCTTTGGGAATAAGGCGTGCTTTGTAGCGCTTGATATTACCATCAGCCATACGCTTGATCTTGTAGACCCATTTACATCCTATGGGTTTAACATTAGGAGGAGGCACAAAACTATCCCAAGCCTGATTTAAATTCAGAGCATCAATCTCATCATTCATTGTTTCAATCCAACAAAGGTTGTGAATTGTCTCTTTGTAAGTAGAGGGTTCAGTTTTAGAAAAAAGAGACATGATAAATTAGTGATTAGAAGGAGGTAACTAAGAGAAGAGGTGGAGTGGTGTTAGAGGCAACATCATTGGGCTTAGGTTTTCTGAGTGGTAGAATTACTTCATGAAATATGATATTTTTAGACACAAAAATTTCTCTAGATTCTAAATCTAGAATAAGAGATCCTTTTGTTCCACTTTGAAAATAAAAAAGAACACTATATCTGAAATGTGGGTCAATTTTTTCACGAGAAATATAGACAAAAACATAACAAATAAAATAAAAACTTTGAAAATAAAAAAATTAAGTTTGTTATTAAAAAGTAATTCAAAGAGGATGTTAGAGAAAGAAGTATATTGTAAAGGTTAGTGAACTGGAATGATTTTTCCCAACAACTTCTTGATGCACATTTATTATTGTAATTACTTGAAAATATGAATTAAAATATATATTTATTTTTTTATAAAACATTTTATAAATGGTAAATAATTGGTATTTATTTAAAAATATATGCAACAATTAAGATATTATGAAAAGTAAAATATTTGACAATTATATATTTTAGAAAAATAAAAAAATAAATCTTAATATTCTTGGTTGCATATAAATCTTACATATTTAATTTCATAAAATATTTTAAGAGTATTTTATTTGCGATAATATTTATTAAAATATTAATTAAGTAATTGATCGTTAAAATTAATTATGGATAATTTCATAATTTTTTTTATATTTTTTCTTAAAAAAGAATCTATTTATTTAAAATATTTTATCTTATTATAAATAATATCACAAACAATTTTATTATTACAATATAGTATAATAAGTTATATAGATAAATTTTATAAAAGAAATCTTAATTATAAATATTTACAAATTATAAATGTCAAATTTCTAAATTTAATTTCTATATTTGAGTAAGAAATTAGTTCTCGGCTAACTCAATCAAGATTAGTAAATATATTTATTAGTTGACTATCTATATTTTTATTTTATTTTATGAATAATATTTTTTTTCAAGTGATAACTTTAAAAACTTCAAAATGTGCATGATTACATTAAAATATGTATGATTTAGGGATATTTTATGATATATCCAAATCTCAATGTGGATCTAAGTCACATAGACTAGGACTGCATCTGGTGGTGAGAGGTCGATGGAGGTTCCATCAGTTGTTTTGAAAAGACAATTGGATGAGACTACCATGATATGGGGTTGACTATGAGTAGCGTGAAGATGACCTTGAGGTAAAACAGACTTAGTAAGTCGGTCATAATGAAGATCCAATGTCCTTTTAAAATACATCAGGTGTTAGCCTCATATGCTTGAAATCTATACAATCTTTTGGAAGTTGTTAGTCTTGTTTATGAGTATGAAATTAACATTGTAAAGTCTTAGGTAAGCCCTTACACTTAGAATTATGTTTGTGTTGAATTGCAATAATGATTTTTAATTTTGTAAAATATTTTTATCACTAGCTTATCTCTTGTTTATTATGTTATATGTGTTAAACTTATATCGTGTATCTTGCACGAGAGTTGTAACGCCTCAAATCATTATTCTTAATATTATAATTTTCTTTAAATAATAAAACCAGTAAATAATATTTCAAGATTTTTTTTTTCATAACCAATGGTCAACTTAAAATAAAATAGATTTAAAATATTTATCTAACAAACAGAAATATTTAATAATTATTTAACTCGATTTAAATACGATTAACAATTAATAAATTAAAATCCAGGAATGATAAATTCAAATTAAATAATAAATGCTTGAAATAAGTTGAGCATTATTCATACTATAATTACATGGTTTCCAATTATATTATAATTATATATACTAAACATTTTACTTACCACTCATTTCAATGAAATAAGATAAATTCATGAAATTTTCACAATAACTTAATTGTTTCATAGAAATAAACTATTTAGAGTAATATTTAAACATTATAAAATAATACTATGGTTAAGGAACCTATCATTCAAAATCACAAAATAATCAAAATTATTCTTATTATTTAACAAATATATCCTCAGGTGAGAGTATAGAAATTTTTATTCATACATATATAATAATATAAATTCCTATACTCAGAGCAGGTTCCCCATCAACAAGAAGAAGCAGGATTGGCCTTACCAAACAAATTCTCATCTAAGAGATGAGTGTCTCACGAATCTTCTTACATAATTTCCTGAAAAATTGGTTGTAAGGGTGAGTTTCTTCCTCACCATAATCTTCCAACAAAATTCAAGATATTTATGTTTAATCATCACAAAATTGAATATTTACTCAGAGAAAATGATTAATATAATTGAGTATTACATCTTAATAAAATTCTTTAACTATCAATTTCTAACCTCGTCAAACAAGTTCTTTTAATCTTTTTACAATATTATTATTTAAATTCCCTCATATTTCCTTATCACGTACATCAGTCATATGTCTCACCCACATCACCATTCAAACTGTGATCACATTAGTTTCGGTACTCTAGGTACCCTTGGGATCCCAAAATAACGCTGCCAACCCCACCACCCAGGTGACATTGGCCTTACGCCAGTGTGGATAGCCGCCGGTTGGCAATACGCCCCACGGATACAACGTGTGCGCACGAGCCCCTTTGGCAAAAAGTATAGTCAGCGATTCAGTCGGGTAATGGAGTGTGAGGCTTGCGACAGCTCCCATTGCACACTATGTACATCACGACATGGACCACTCTGCCACACTCTCATTCCCCCAGGTTATCAAACCTTCCTGAACTATACCCCAGTGTATCTCTATAGCTCATCCACACGGAAATTAATGACTTTAGATGACATAAATCCACAACTTCTCGCAATTTCTCTACCCTTTAGGTAGTTCCAACTCTCATCATAAAATATTCTTTTGACCACCATCTAAATCATTTTCTTACTTCATAACATCAAACATCGTTCTCTCATTCATGATCAATCGTATTATTCATATTTCAAAGTTTCTTTCTATCCTCTAGTTAGTCTCAAATTCTCACCATCAAACGTTATTTTAAAATAAATAAAACACTTTGGGGTGCAAATAACAATTTAGAACACAATGTAAAATAAGAGTACAAATAGTAAAATTAGGAGGGTGCGAATAGTAAAAACAGAGAATAGGGGGTGCAAATAGTAATTTTTTTTTTTTTTTACAGATGCGCTAAGCGCACGGCTGCGCTAGGCGTTCCATAATGCGCTGAGCGGATTTTTTTTTTTTAGGTGCGCTGAGCGAATTCCACGCTAAGCGGATTTTTTCTGCGCTGAGCAGATTTCGCTCACGCTGAGCGGATTCGCTCCAGTGTCAGTGTTCATCGATGCGCTCAGCGAATTCCAATCCGCTGAGCAGATTCTTGCAGAGACGCGAAAATTGTCTCGAGTTCCAGTGATTTTTCAACCATTTTCAAAATAAAACATATCCAGACAACAATCAATCCACAAAATATCATACATTGAAGATTAGAATGAGAAATAAACTCCCCTTACCTTGAATTTCTTCAAATGATCCAAAAAGAGAAAAACTTTGATTTTTATCTCAAACCTTCAAAAATTAATAGATTCTACTGTTAATCTAAGATTTTAATCGGTGAAAATGGAATTGGAAGCTTGGATTTGAGCAATATTACCTCAAATTGAGAAGAAACCGAGAATCAAAGCAAGATTTTGAGAATTAAAGTTTTGGAATTTGAAAGGAAGAAGAAGACGGTCACTGTGCACGGTTTGGATTTTGAGAGAAGGGAGAAGAATGCTTCGCAGTGAAGAAAGAAGCATGAAGAAGAAAAATTGAGGCGGTTTGAATTTTTTTTTTTTTTTTTTAAAAATAATAATTAAAATAATAATAATTATAATAAAATAATTTCTATTAATTTTAAATATCACACACAATTAAAATACACATCCCAAAAATTAAGAGTGTTACAAGAATAGATACTAAGTCTGGAGAGGATTCATCAATTGTGAGGAAGTAGGAGTAGGAATAATGTGACATGATGTAATTATGTAGCATTAGGGATGTGGACCTTATTTAACCCTTTTTGAGTACTACCTTAACTATATAATAGAAGTAAACTTTAAACTTTAGAACAATTTGAATTTTATTATGGAATGACATTTTGGATATGTTACACCCTTGTTGTTTGTATTTGTAATTTTGTTGATATTGTGATTATCGTGTTTTGACACGAGAACATATAATAATGCATGTAAAAGTTAAATAATAACTTCAATTTTTCCTTAAAGGAGAATTATTTTTTTTTGTAAAAATTTTTATTTTCAAGTGATAAATCTTATTTGGATAAATTAAATATTTTATGATGTTTTAAAATTATTAATAATGTATAGATAGACTGTTTTTCTATTATAGATAAAAAATAAGTATATTTTTTGTTCGTTATATCAAAATTATATATTAATTAATTGGTAATAATTAATGTATAGGTAAGATTTGATTTTGTGTGTACTAAATACATCTACCTCTCTACAAGTATTTGATATTTCAATTTATCAACTTAGACTTATATAATATAATAGATAATAATAGGGGTGTTCAAAACTGAACCGATCCAAAAGAAAAATCGCAAATCGATCCAAAAAATCGCAAACCAATTAAAACCACAAGTTTTTGGATCACTTTGGATTTTTTTTTTCAAAATTGCGCAGTTCGATTCGGTTTGCAGTTTGTCATTTCAAAACCGAACCGAACCGCAATTATTAAGAAATGTTGCAATTTGAATTTTACTAATCATGTTTTATTTTTTACAGGTTATAATTATTGACATTTGACAAGTGATCTACTTGAATTTTTTATGTGTATTCTTGTTAGTGGTTTGGTCAAATATTATATTGTTATTTTGTTGGTATTAAATTAAAACAATATATGATTTGATGGTTAAAAAGATATATTTCTTCTATTCCATATTTTTTTTAATCGGTAATGACAAATATATTAATAAAAATTGGCACTAAAAATACCAAAAATAATTATAAAATATAATTGAGCAAAAATGTGCAGAAAATTAAATAGAAATATTATCATTTTTTGTTTTCAATCCTTTATCTAACAATATGAAATCTAGTCAATGATATATTTTTATTAGTTTATTATTTAAAAAGATAAAAATAATCAATTATTAATAAAAAATAAAATTAAAAATTAAAAAAAAAACCGCAAAAACCGATCCAAACCAAACCGCTAAAATTGATTTGGTCTGGTTCGGATTTTTTTTTATTTCAAACCGAACCGCAAATAATTTTTATATTTGATTCGGATAAATTTTAGCGAAAAACCGAACCAAACCGCACTACGAACACCCCTAGATAATAACATATTGATAAGCTAATACACCTTTCTCTTGTAACAAGTCTAACATATATTTTATTTGAGACAAAAAATTTCTTTATTAAATTTATATAATTCAATCCCAATAAAATATTTTAAGAGACCAAGATTTATTTAATAAGTACTTTTATAATATTTAATTTTTTTCTAGATCATTTCTTATACCAACTATGTTATCTACATATACAAAAGTAATTATAATCTAAAGTTAATGGACGATATTCAAATATCGTCATAAATTTTTATAAATCTTTAATTGAGATTTTTTTAATCTATAAAAAAATTTATTTAATTCACATCCTTTTAAATATCTTTTTACCACAAGTTTTGCTTTTAAATTGTCCTATTATGTCATTTATTTTGTGTTTAACATTGACATCTTACTAACTTTTCCGATAAATAACCAACAAGGTTCTAAGTTTTATTCTTGTGTAGAAAATTCATCTCCTCATTGATAATGGTTTTTCATCTTGGGTCAAATAAGACTTCCAGCAAATTGTTAAGAATAGATACCATAAATAACTAATTAATAAATATTTTACATGTTTTTCATAGTCTATGATTAGATACATAATGACTCATAAGATATTTAATATTACTAGAGTTATAGTTCATAAATAAGTTTAGAAATATCTCTAGTGAGATGATTTAATAAGTATTTTTTGACTAGTAAATGGTTGCTAACATCTACATTCAAGGGTTCATCTAGTTCTTCAATATTATCTTTATTAAAAGGTTTATGTGGTACTTCAATGGTATCTTCATTAAGAGATTCATGTGGTGCTTCAATGTTAGGTGACTCAAATTATTCAATGAATAAACTCATACTCCCAAATTAATTCCTTTTTTATACGTGATGAAATGAAGTTTATCACTTGAATTTGTATTACTATATTTTATAATCTTACACTCTAAGATTTGGATTTCATGAATTTTATGTGGATCCCCTCCCTAAAATACATACCTAGAGACAAAATATATTATGTGTTCATGAAAAATCATATTTTTTGTTATATTATGATAACATTAATATTTTTTTTATGTACAACATATATGACAAAAACACATCAAATAGTCCATGTGATCAACTAGTTTCGTTGATGTTTGTGATGATGAACAAATACAAAAGATAAGACACGAGGGGGAAATTAAAGTGACCCTTAAATCATATTTGACAAAAACAAAAACACATTGAATGACCTATATGAGGTCAATTTGTTGTGATGATTTTATAAAGATGAACAATATAATACATCCAAAGACATAACAGAGTAAGTTAGGACTATTGAGGTGATAGGTAAAAGTTTCTTCCCAATAATATAAGGACACGTGTTCCTTAATTAATGAAGTATGACCAACTTTTAATAAATGTTGATTTTTTTCTTAATAAGCTCGTTTTTTTATGTACTTAATCAACAAGTAATTTGATAAATAATTTTATTAAATTTTAAATATTGTTGAAATTCAAAATTTTGATATTCTTTGCCATTATCACTAAAAAATCTGAATTTGAGTATTGTATTTCTTATCATTTTATAATTTTTTTTAAAATAATAAATTTACCTCATTTTTTTAGTTTTATTAAACATAACCAAATCATTCTAATACAATCATCAATAAAAATAAAATACTAACAAAATTTACCCAAAGTTTGAATTTTAAATGACTCCATACATAAAAAGGTATCTCATACAAGATTGATGATTTTTAGTTAAAATGAATGAAAATAAAATTTTATGATTTTTTTATAAGTTGCCAAATATCATAATAAAAAATATTATGTTTTCTACATAAATTAAGAAATAACTTTTTTAAACATGTAAATGAGATATAACCAAGCTGTTAAAAGTAACAAGCTGAGTTCAAATAATTTATTCCTCCCCATAGTCAAAACTTGCTATAATTTATTATATATTTTTGGCATCAAATCTAGATAATATAATATCATGAACAATCATTTACTTTGTCTGTATGTTCTTAATAATATAAGTGTTGGACAAAAAATTATCACAAAAGATAAAACCGTTGCTATTGAGAAATAAATAAAAAAGTTAAAAATTTAAATAATGACCAAGAAAGATTTAACCAAAATTTAAAATACTAATAAAATTTACATATTATTTATCAATGATTGGAATTTGGTTTCTATTGAGAATAGAAATATTTTTTTAATAAAGATAATTTTACAACACATAGACATTTCCACTTTTTTCTTTTTATAATGAAGACTTTTTTTCATACATATATTTGGATCTCATTATTACCATCATAAAATATTGTTCACACAACACTCCAAATTTTAACTGCAATAAATAAATACAATTAATGTTTCATAAATTTTAAAGTCTTGAATATCAATAATCATTATTTTCCTTTTTATTTTCAACTATACTATTTTTCATATATATATATATATATATATATATATATTAATAGATATATTATGATGTGGTATAATTTTATTTTAGATGATTAAATTTTTTTTTCCCTAATTTAGAGGTTCAATATATTCAATATTAACTTTAATATCAATTTGAAAATTTAAATTAATATATATATATATATATATTCTAATAAAAGAAATAAAATATATATAAATTTATTTATTATATATAAATAGCTAATAATTATATACTAAAATATAAAATTAACTATGATAGAAAAATCTAAAATATTTATGTTAAAGATTTTATATCAATTAAAGATAAGATTAAATTAATATATATAAAGTGAATATAAATTTTATCTTTTTAAGTTAATTTTATGAAAATAAATTAAATTTAAAGTCTAATTTTATTGTGATATCAAAACTTATTTTAATAAATTTTTTAAGTATTATTTAATCATCTTATTATTTTATTATTATTAAATTATTTATTTATAGATTTATATTCAAATTAAAATATTTCGATATAAAAAAATAAAAAATGTGTTAGAAAAAATTTTATATAAATTAAAAATAAGATTAAATTAAATATAAATTTATTTTATTAAGTCAGTGATATAAAAATGAGTTAAATAAGTTAATTTTTATTAATTTAATTATTATATAATTTTTAAAAGAAAATAAAATAAAAGAAAATCTTGAATTAAAATACAAGCAAAGGAAAGAGATAAAGGAGTCTATCTGTAGCCAAGATGACTACTGCCACGAACATTCACATTCGTTTCCGATGTCTTCTGGATTGGATTCGCAACAGGCTTATCTATTATGCTCTGCATATTGTTTACACAAACTCCCATGCAAAAAGAACCTTTGGGTACATAGGTATTATCCTAATGCTTAGGGATAAATCAGTAAAATACAAACAATTAATGAGAAAACCAATATAAAAAGAAAAAAACCTCCAGACAAAATACCAGTCAATTGATCTAAACCTCAATATTTTAGAAATATATCCCATGGTCATGTATTTGACGAAATTAGCAACTTCTCTGCAGCCTAAAACAAATTATTAGTTATTCAAACAAACGTGTAATGCTTGATAAATTTGTAATACTCTATAGATATGAGATTAAACAAGAGCAAAAAATACGTGGATTTTGCTGGAGTCAAATGTAGAAATGAATAAATGATACATAAAAAATATTTATAAATTTATTATTTATATTCCAATTGGTTCATGAATTCATTGATGTGTTTTTCCCTCAAATATTTCAATAGATTCAAGGTCTGTTTGTTCACTTTATTTTGGTTAATAAAACAAAGGTTCCCTTTTGAGGCTGCTAATTATCTGTAAGCATTCCTTAAAACTCAAGTTTCAAACAAATTTCAATTACAATTTCTGTCACTATACAACGTTAAGGTTTGTAGGGGTCTTTACTTTGTATATGTGATTGCATTGATAGTATTTGTTTGTAATTAAGAACCTTGTTTAAGAAGTGAGAAAAATGGAATTCTCTACAGCGAATGGGAGAGGTGATGGAATTAGTTGGGGAAGCATGAAAGGGTTTTCCCTCCAAGTTCTTACAGGAAGGTGGTTCATGATGTTTTCATCATTTATGATTATGTCAGTGTCAGGAGCAAGCTACATGTTTAGCCTATACTCCCAGGAAATCAAGTCAGTGCTTGGTTATGACCAGTCCACTCTCAATCTATTAAGCTTCTTCAAGGATATGGGAGCCAGCATAGGCATTCATACAGGCCTGATCTATGAGGTCACACCACCTTGGTTTATCATGTCAATTGGTGGGGTTCTCAACTTTTTTGGGTACCTTGTGATTTGGCTTGTTGTCACCAGCAAAATTGCAAAGCCCCAAGTGTGGCTTATGTGCTTCTACATTTTCATTGGAGCCAATTCTCATTGTGCAACCAACACTGGAGCTCTTGTGACCAGTGTAAAGAACTTCCCTGGCAGCAGAGGCATTGTCTTAGGCCTTTTGAGTGGGTATATGGGCTTAAGTGCAGCAATAATTACTCAACTATACTATGCCTGGTATGGAAATGACTCCAAATTCCTCATTTTTCTCATGGCATGGCTACCAACTGCTACAATTTTTCTGTTCCTTCCAGCTATCAGAAATCACAAGAGTGTTCAACATCCAAATGACACCAAAGCTTTCTCCTGGTTCTTCTATTTGACATTAGTCCTTGCAGGGTTCCTCACGTATGTTACTGTAGTACAACAAATTTCCCCTTTCTCTCAGAGTGAGTATCATGTTACTACCACTGTGATGCTTTTTTTGCTCATCCTTCCTCTTGCTGTTGTTATAGTGGAAGAACACAAGATTTGGAAGAGTAAGCAAGAAAACATCAATAGGGAAGATAGTCAAAAGCTGTTGGCAAACTGTCCAGATATAGCTACAGACAATCCTTATCAAGAGAAGTCTTCCCAGGCTCCCCATACAGAACAATTTGTCCAAGAAAAGGTCTCTTGGTGGGAAAACATATTCAGCCCACCGGAAAGAGGTGAAGATCATACAATACTTCAAGCCATTTTCAGCCTTGACATGGTGCTTCTCTTATTAACTTGTATATGTTCATTTGGTAGCAACCTTACTATGGTCAACAACTTGAGTCAAATTGGAATTTCATTAGGATATCCGGCACATACTATAGCCACATATGTCTCTCTTTCGGCCATTTGGAGCTATTTAGGCAAGGTCGTTCAAGGGTTTGTCTCAGAATTTATCATACCCAAATATAGAGTCCCCAGGCCTTTCATGCTCACTTCATTGCTTTTATTATCTTGTGTTGGCCATCTTTTAATTGCATTCAATGTCCCAAATGGTCTCTATGTAGCTTCAATTGTTATTGGGTTCTGCTTTGGGGCTAACTGGCCATTACTCTATTCGATCATATCTGAACTTTTTGGCCTCAAACATTATTCAACACTGTACAATGTTGGGTTACTAGCAAGTCCAATTGGGTCATACTTGTTGAATGTGAGGGTTGCAGGGTATCTGTATGACAGGGAAGCCAGAAGGCAAATGGAAGCTATGGGGCAAAAGATAAATCCAGGAGAGGAGCTGAACTGCAATGGGGAAGAGTGCTACAAGTTAGCATTCATTATAATGACTGCAGTTTGCTTGTTTGGGACACTTCTGTCACTGATTTTGGTCTTTAGGACTGCAAAATTCTACAGAAGTGACCTATACAAGAAATTCAAAGAAGCTAAAACTGATGAAACTGAAACAGGTGTGTGTTACAACAGGATTGGATCATCAGCTGCAAATGAGACTAAATGAATTTGACAAGGAAATGGAAACAGAATTTGAGAACCATCTACAATGTAGATGTAAATCGTCATTGTAATGCTATCTTTTCTACTTGACAACTTTGTAACATATATTACCACTTGAGAAATAAATAAAGGTAAATTATTTATGATATGAAAAAAATGTAAGTATAATTTAAAATAATCTATAAGGTAATTATAATTTCTAATAGATTAATGATGAAAGTAAAAAGGGTAACTAAGCCTTTATATTATTTCTCTAAATATGTCATAGAGAGTGTATCTCCTAACACTTAACTAATATAACAGTCAAAGAATCCACCGACACGTCATTGTTGGATCGTCAGAAATACCGGGATCTTCGGTAAACGCCTTGACGTTCCTTTCCACTCTCTTCGGATCTCGAAAAAAAAAAAAATAACCTACACTGTCTTCACGCCATGAACCTTCACTTTCTTCACGTTCCACGAGCAACCATGACGAACGCCATTCCCAACCGTGTCTTCTCCTCCCTCTCCACTCCCCGAAGCCGCTTCCTCGCCACTCCGCTCACACATTTTCGCCGCTGCCACCAATCGAATCTCCATCGCAATCCGCTGCTGCACGAACGCGCTTCTCTCTCTGCGATGCGCTTTTCCTCGGCCTCTTCCTCCTCTTCTTCTTCTCCCTCTCGCAAGCCGGGGTTCATCGGATGGTATCTGCGTTTGCTCGAAACTTACCCCATCACCACGAAGAGCGTAACGTCATCGCTTGTGTTCGCCGCGGCTGACGTCACTTCCCAGGTAACGCTGAAACGGAAACTCTTCCCTCCATTCTTAACGTTTGCGTCAAGTGATGATGAAAGTGAAACTAAATTTAGATGTGCATCGTTTGGAGTATGGTTTTTTGAATTAGTTAAACGACTCGTTTCGTGCTCCTTTCTTATCGTTGGGTTGGATGATATGGAATTGGTTTGAACAATTTAATGACTGAATTGCATGTGGGGTACACTGCTAAAATCCAAAAGGCCTTTTTCTTTTTCCTTTTATGATGAGATGGTTTAGTTATTTTTAAGAAATTTACCATCACACTGTTCCGGACATTCCACATATTGGCATTTCCATGCTGTCTGACCCACATATGTGTTCATAAATGCAGTTCAAGTCTTGTTCTGTTTCCCTGCCATTGTGTTATACTTTTAGCATGTTTGGTTGGAGTAATCTTTCTTGAACGAAAGAAATTCATGAAGAGTTTGTTTAGTAGAAAAGTGAAGAGAAAAATGAAGGGGAAAGGAAAAGATCGAGTGAAAATAAAATAAAAAATTTTGGTTGAAGTGAAATAAATTGTAAAGAAAATAAAAATGAATAGAAAGTTAGAAAGGTAAAAGAGATTTTTGTTATGATTTTACGTATTTATTCTTGAGTGATATTTTTCTTCCTTAACACTTTCTTTTGTAAAGACAGCATTTCATACAAATTTCTATTTCCTTATGTTTCTTCAAAATTACATAGGATAACATTATTTAAATCAAACTCAAACTTTTCTTGCCTTTAGTTAAAAAAAATGAACACATTTTTTTTTAGTGTGTGTCACTGTACTATTGGAAATTTGCAGCATCATATTCACACTCATTTTGTTCTACCAACCTAAAGTTTGATATGATTATCTATATGATATCTCATAAAAGTATCATATATTATAGAAATTATTTAGAGCAAGTTATTCAATTGAGTTTCAAATCATGAATTGTCGAGTTATTTTTTAAATTGTAAATCGTAATTTTGTATCAAATTGTTAGATTCATGTTAAATGAAAAATTACTTCAAAAAATATATAGTGTTTAATGGAAACAATTTAAACAGAAGTCATACAAAATAAAAAGTATTATCTAAGTTTGTGGCGCCTTAATTTTAGAAGAATTGGATACATGCATTTAATTAGTGAATGATAAATAAAGGTGAGATAATCATATAGGATAAGTTCACAAATGTTCTTCCAAATAGGTTAAGGTCACATGACTTTTTAATTTTTTTTTTTCATGAAAATTGGTGAAAAAGTAAAAACATATGAATTGTATCAGTAATATGAATTATATATATATATTGAGACCCAAAGTTATTTAAGATTTATTTTGGTGATACGAATTGGTAAATAGCCAAAAATGTATGGAGAATAAGATTCTAATGACAATGGTTCAGAGTATCATCATAAGTTATCTCTTGAGAGTAGGTTTCATGTCTATTTATATTTTCTTATTTGCTTCCTTTTTCAATTAGGGTTGAGTCTAGTATTAATTAATATTGATAAAGGTTAGAACTTTGTATTTGGTATTGCATCCATCATGTCATTATAGACAAGATAATATTATTCTGAATGTTCACTCTCTTTTTCTTTTTCTGTACCTAATCCGTATAATAGAGGTGGTATCTGTTAGATATAAAATCTTTCCTGTATTTTCAACCTATAGCTTAAGCTTTTGAGATACTAGGTTCATGAAACTGTTTCTTTAACCTCGTTAAGTGAAACTATTTATTCGAAGAGAAACCAAAAACTATTAACTAGCAATCCCTAAACTATGGTATACGAATCAATCTTTCTTGGTACAAACTTGATCCAAATCAATTAATATAGAAATCAGAGAATTGAAGGAAAGAAATAATCTAAGGAAACACAACATAGACAAAGTTAAGATGAATAAATCTGAATATAGCCACATGTTTTAATGACTTGCTGAAGAAAATCTTTATACGAATTTGTAATAGATTAGAATTTAAAAAAGGGTTTTCTAGATTGTAAGATATTCTAAGTTTGCTTTCAAAGCTTGAGTTTCTTAAAATTTTATTTTAGCCTAAACCTAGTTTTTATAAGCCTTATTCAAACATTTGACAACGAGACTTGTTCAGTTTTACTTGTCAGTTTTAAATATGCTTGGCGAATGAGTATTCCTCCTTTGCTAATTCAATATGCTGTCAGTCAGTACTGTAACGATTACTCGTTCCTGAACTGGTAGCTGCGGCTGTAATAATTTGTATAGAATGTATGAGTATGGTGAAGAATGAAGGAAATACTTTCTTCTCGGCATATTCTATATAATGAACTTTTATTTTATCAAACTTCTAGTGTATTTTAAATCAAGGGTCTAGGAGCATATCTATTTACTGAGTTGGGTAATAATGATCTCAATTTTTTTATTATTACTTCTTTTTTTTATAGGATTTTTGTCACTAACATACTGATTTACACACATTTGTTAGATTATTACATTACCCAGTTTTCGTGCTTCATGGGATTTAATAAGGACATTGCGTATGGCAATATATGGGCTGCTAATCTTGGGGCCATCACAGCACAAGTGGTTTAATTTTCTATCTAAAATTTTACCGAAGACAGATGTGGTATCAACCTTGAAGAAAATTTTGATGGGGCAAATTATATTTGGTCCTATCATCAATACTATCTTCTTCACCTATAATGGTGTTTTGCAAGGTGATTTTTAACTTTTTGAATACTGCTGACCTTGTCTTAAATCTTCAATTCCATAAATATGATAATTCACTGACATGGATTTGATTACGATAGTTTTTAACTCATGGATCTGTTTAGATGCTTCATTATACCACCATACCTTTTTCTATTCTTTTGCATAGTTACAGACTCAAGTGTAGGAAACTTGGGCTGTCTAACCATGGTCATGTGTCTGGCTATTTGATCCTCTACTGATGTAACATGTGATTATTTTGTTTTATTTCCTTGCATTATTAGGCATTGTAACGTACGACGTTATGCTTTTTAAAATCTTCTATGGCCATATTTGGCGTAAGTTAATTTGTAGACTTTTCCATAACTTCCTTAAATTTATCTTATTTTTTTTCCTACAAGTGTTTATGAAGTTTATACAATCAGGATCACATTTATGTAATGTCTTTACCCTTATGTTTACAAAAGTTATGGAGATTCTGAATTTACCATTTTGACATATTAGGTGAAGGTGCAACTGAAGTTATTGCCAAGTTGAAGCGAGATCTACTTCCTACCTTATTAGGCGGTGCTCTGTTTTGGCCTGTATGTGATTTTATTACCTTCAGATTCCTTCCAGTCCATTTGCAGGTTTGTGATTGTGGGCGAAATGTCTTTGTTAAGAACAATTTTCTTTCTTAATTTAATTTAATCTAATGAGCAGCTTCAACTTTTTTAGTTGTCATAGCTTTTTATTTAAATCTCTCTCATAATTTCTGCAGGCATTGCTGAATAGCTCCTGCGCGTATGTATGGACAATATATTTAACATATATGGCAAACCGAGGGTGAGGGATACCTAGTGCTTGGTTTGCTGACCAGATACAAGAATCTTGGTATTTGCAAGTTTCTAAATTTCATTTCATTATGTTATTCAATTCTTTTAATTCTTTATGTATATATCATATACTTCATATTTTTAGTTTTCTCTTTAAGTTTCAAAGTGAATTGAGTTCTTTTTTTGAAATACATGTTATATTTATGCTCTTAAATTAAAATTACTTTTTTTCTGCCTGTTGGCTTAAGGATTCTACTTTGAGTTTGACCCTTTAATTCAATGGTAACTTAGTAACGTGGGATAATTTCCCTGTAATCTATAAGATGTTTTGCTGCTTTATTACCTGTTTCAGATGTTTAAAACTGCATATCATAAGAAGCATACAATACAGGTTTGTAGTCCAGAGTGTAGTTGTAAAATTGTATTTAAGAATCACCTTTTCAAATGATTCGTAATTTTAAGTTATTTTCTTGTTAAAATAATTAGAAAGAAATTCAAATAAATATTTTTTTCAAAACATAAACTAAAATTTTATAATTTATTAGGTACCTAATTTAAAAATTTATTATTAAATACCTAAAAATCATTTATATACTTCAACTTTAAGACTTCAAAATAAATCAAATATAGATTTAATTTAGGTAATAAGCTCTTACTTAAATATTATTTATAGTATTTTGTTTCATCTTCATTATATTTTGAAAAGATAAATTTATTAAAACTAAGAAAAATCGATTCACGTTAATATGAGTTTACGAAGTACTTTTGTTTGATGAGAAAGAACATTAAAATTGTCTGGCATCTTACATATTTATAAAATTTATATATATTACATCATTAAATTTAAATTAAATATAAATTATAATATTTTTTCAAAAATAAAAAAGTATTTATTTATTTTTTTAATTTTATTTAATTAGATTTTTAAAATAGAATAAGAAAAATAAAAAATAACCTGTATTAGTGGCACCGTAGAATTTGAAAAAATATAAATTAAAATTTGAATATTGAGTATTGAGAAATGAAATTTTTTTTAAAAAAATTAGAAAAGTTATATATTTTTTTTAAAATTGAAAAGTGTTTAATTTTTATTTTTATTTTATTTAATTAAATTTTAAAGAGAAATGGTTGAAATATACAATATAATATATATTATCATATTAGATTAAGTGAGATTAGAAAAAAATAACAAAATCCTAAACTTAAGTAGGTTTAAAACTCTATTCCATCATATAAAATATTGGCATCCGCATAGTGATAAAGAAGATGAAATATGCATAATGATAAAGATAAAAAAAGATGATGTATGATACCAAAGATGATTGTTTTATAATGATGTTTTATTTTTCCGGACGATCTTACACTATTTAAAGAAAAACTCAATTTTTTTAAATACATAAACTCAAAAATTCTACCAAAATCATAAAATTAAATTATTGTACCTTTCAAATTCTGATTACTATAAAATAGATGCATATATTGATATTTTAATTAGGTTATTTTTTATTTTTAATATTTTTCAAACAATTTTCTTTAAACGTTTTTCATTTTATTATTTTAAATATATATAACTCGTATAAAAGCAAGTTCATATGTTTATAAGTAAATTTTAACTTTTTATTAGACTTTTTGAAAAATTTATGCAAAGTGTAATACTTAGATTGATCAAATGAAAAAAAAATATATATATATATATATATAAATATTTGGTAATAAAAATTTCATAAATAATAAAAAAAAAAGTTTTTTTCACTCCTTTAACTATTATTCATTTTGTTAAATTATTAATTGTAAAATTTAAAGAGATCAAGTGGAAAAAAAAAAAAAAAAAAAAACTATGCAATTCTTTGGTAACCAAAATTTCACACAATTTAATCAGAAAAAAAGAAGTTAGGTATATGAAAAAAGTTCTAACTCAGATTTTAACTCTGCAATTAGAATTCATAACTTAACATTCCACCAACAACAACCCACTATATTTGTGTATTCCTATTAAACAAAGTTTTCTCACCTGGCACTAGTATTACTATGGACTGATTTGGTTCTGTATTTTTTTTTTTTTTCAAGAATTCGAGCTAAACAAACCAAATTCCATCACTATTTTTATTTTTATTCAATTAAATTTCCAAATACACTAGCTAATGCATGAGTTAAAATAAACTTGCCATCATGTGGCAATGTTTATTACATTTTTTTTCTACAAAGGAATATTGTTCAACAGGGGGGCATATCTGGAGGTGGAGGTAGCATTGCATTATCTCCTCCATTTGGCACAATGAGCACAGTTTCCATGCCCCAAGATAGGTGCCGATCTAGATGGCAATGCACAAACCACACACCTACAATTATATATATCAACAGAAAACATTAAAACTCCAATAATTAAGAACAAAATAATTTATATTCATTGAAAGTGGAGAAATTCAATCAATTTTTATTTATTTTTAAATCTAAAACTCCAATAGTTTTGGAATGGAAGTAATATTTTCTTTAAAATGATTAGAGATCATAAATTTTGGTGGGTCTTACTGTATAATTAAGATCTACAATAATTAAATAATAAAGTTAGATTTACTGAAATTTGTAATTTATAACGAGTTACAATCAATAATAGAGAAAGTGTTGACATTATATACTATTAATTAATAAAAATAATGGTTGGTATGATTTTTAAAATAATTATTTTAAAAGTAAAAACAAATTTATATTATATATTTAATTTATAATTGATGACACTCTTTATTCTTATAAGTGTTTATAATATATTATAAAAATTAATATTGGTATTTAATTTATCTCCAAAATCAATTTAAAAAATAGATTTATAATTTACTTATATTATAAATCAAATTTTATTATATTAAAAATATTAAATTTAGACTAAAAAATCTTATTAATCAATTATAATATTATATAAAAAATAATTATTATTAGGTCTAATTTATATTTTATTTATATATTATAATTTTTAGTTAAAATAGATTTTGAATAAATATATATATATATATATATATATATAATTTGAAAAAAAAAAAAAGGGCAATTTGGCCATGCCAGTGCCACATACCTGGGTTCCGAGCAAGGAGCCTTATGGCTGCCCAACCATTCCTAGGCACTGCTATTGTATTAATGAGGGGAGGATCCAGGAGATTGTATCTCATGGGGTCCTTCTCTTTATCAAAATTTCCAAACCCATATCCAACAGCAAAGATACTAAATCCATGGACATGAACAGGATGGCCTATCGCTGTAACCAAGTTCGTCCCTTGAAAAACAATTTCCACTGTTGAACCATATTTGATAACTGCAGCCTTGGTTCCTTTCTTTGGTATCTGAAGGACTAGAGGCAAATAGTCTGCAGTATAGTTATATTCCAATGGAGGAAATCTAGGAAACCCCCTATCATACACCCCATGGATGTGGTAGTAATAGGCTTCTAGGATGTCAATGCTGGGATTTTCAAAGCTTATGTTGTTCATGCTAGAGGCTAAACGTGTTCCATTTGGTCCTGCACAGGTTTGGTCTTCAGGGCATGGAATTGTGTTAATAGAAAGGGTGGTTAGTATATGAGTGGTGATGTTTTGAGGGACTTCATAAGGGTATTCTTCAGTTAAGCCCTTGAGGCTAATATAGTAGTCAAAAAATGCTTCTGTGTCATTGTAGTCAGGGAAATAAGGTAATGGAGGAGATTTTACTGGAACATGATTCTCCATGTAGTGTATCCTAGCTGTGGTTGTGGAATTAGTGAAGGAAAGTCCAACTGCACTTGAATATGCCCTTGCAGCCATGTAGTAGTCACTAGGCTTTTGGTTGGCATGCAATAGAACATCTGCTGTTTGTCCTGGAGATATGCTTATATAATCTCTTATCAGTGGCTGAGTGTAGCCACTATCAGCACCAACAACAGTGAGCTTGTGCTTTGAAACAGAGAAAAAGAGATTGAGATTCATTGCAGCATTGACAATGCGCAGAAAATAAGTCTTGCCATGTTCTACATTTAATTTGAATGTTTCTGAAATTCAGAAAAGGAAAAATGATATAGTGACTGTCAAAGAAATATACATGTCTAGAAAACCATGATTAGACTGAGTAAATATCTAATGCCATTCTTGAAAATGGTCGTATATATTGATTTTGTCTTTGAACTTATGTACATAATTCAATCTACTGATTTGTTAACTACAGATGCTCCATTTCATTGAACTTGTTCCTCACATTTATCTAACTTCATGACAAATTTAGTTCTCAAATTTGATCAATTTCATGAAGGCAGAACTTATTTGTTATAATGTCACATTGAGAAATTAAATTGCAGAAACATAAACTTTCAAGGACAACATCAATACAAGTTGCAACTTTTGGGACTAAATTGTATATTTAATCCTAGTTTTTTTCATGTAAACATGTACTTATGTCATGGTATTCATGTGTTGATGAATGTCAAATAAAATCTTAATGTCAACCTGATTTTGAGCAAGGATAAAGGTCACCAGGTTGACCATTTATAGTGATTGCATCAGAGCTATTTGGAGTTCCTCCAGTTCTGAGAAATTCTTCATAGACATCTTTGACTTGACTCTTCCACCATTCTCCTATGTACACAAAAATAAATAAGTTAAGATAAATACCTAAAAGGGTAAAGCAATAGTGTAAAAGATTTTCATACCTAATACTATGGCCACTTCTGCATCAGGAGTGGGAAAAGGGTAGGATTCACCCTTTCTTGGATATATAAAAATAGGTCCATGTACTGTGGCTCTTGCCCAGTCACTATGAGCATGCCACCATAGGGTCCCTTCCTCAATAGATAAAATCAACATCTGCCTGAATTTTCCTCCTGGTTTGATGGGACACTGAGTGATGTATTCAGGGCCATCTGACCATGGATTGCTTGGTTGCTTCACTCCATGCCTACCCTCACATCAGTTACAATGTTCTAAAATTAATCTCTTTCTTATTGTTCTATAGGTAGAATATGTTTTGAGTCTCCAATTTTTAATCAAAATAGTGTTTGTTCTTATATTTTAAAAAGGATTATTTTGGTTCTCCTATTCTTTATAATAAGTGAATTTCATTCTTCATTTTAGTATTTTGAGTTTCATTAAGAGGGACAAAATTTACCAATTATAAAAAACATGAGGATCAAACTAATACAAATTTTATTGTTTGTTTTACAAATATCATCAAAGCTTCTATGGTTATGAATTCAATACCAGTGCAAGGTGATGTTGAATTTTCCCTCGTTGTGAACATTCACATATAACCTTTCACCATGGTAGGCTGTAATAGTTGGCCCTGGAAATTGTCCATTCACTGTCAATATGGGTTTGCTGCTGCAGAGTTTTCTATACTGAGCTTCTTTGACCTACAACATTTATCAAATTTGCTAAATACATACTCTAAACAGTGAGCCATGACCTAATATACGATAATAGGTAACAGCACTGCATGTATGTACCTTAGCATGCAATCTCATGCAACAAGAGTTGCAAGACAAACTTACAAAAAAATGAAAAACCAATGAAGATTATGATGATGCAAAGCCAGATAATGGTTTAGGATGTTACAAACTCACAACAAATGTGTATTCTTTCAGTCTTTTGCAACTGATTCCAACTAAGAAAAAACACAGCAAAGTTTGAAGGAAGATAACTTTCTTGCTAAGCCACATCTTTTTCATGAGATAAAATGTTCACTTCGCAATAATGCTACTGCTAATTGTCTCAGTTTATAATGAAGAACATTTCTGAGGGAAATTTTATATATGAGCATTCAGATGAGAGAAAGAGTATTTTAATAGGAAAAAAATGTGTTGAGGAGCCTTAATCTGTCATTAAATATGATTTGACTTCATATCCTTAATCTTTATCATTAAATATGATTTGACTTCACATGCATGGCTTACCAGACAGAGTTCATGTTAACCAGTATAACTAAGAAAAGATTTGGTGAAGTGAAGAGGGATATTTCAACGAATAACGCTAGTTTCATGCACATTATGGATCATAGTGCTTTATTTAGTGGAGCTGTTTTTAATGAAATTTTTGGAAAATGATCGCAAGATAAGAATATTTAATGCTTATCATGCATATGGATATGATGAAATACCGTATTCTATACAAATACGTCCTTTCTCTCTATGTTCGTATTTGTGATTGCTGCCAATGCATGCTCAAATTATACTCTATTTTAAAAAATTACACTCCAAGGATGCATTATTTTTTCTTAATGTTTATTTTATTCACTTAAAATTATTTTAATTTCTCGTTTATGAAAATATAAGTAAGTGATCCTTATCAACAAAGGATTTGGAATGAAACTATCTTTTGTGAAGAGCATAAGCAAACATGGTTTCATAAACCATGAATCATAATAGACAATTTATTTTGAAAAACTAAGAGTGATATAATTTTATATATTTAATATTAATGTTGATGATGTCATATTTTATTAAAATTATTTTTTATTGAGAAACTTGGTTAATAAATTTTTTGTAATAATAATGGTACTTTAAGATAGGATAGTATGATTAGAGGTGCTTAGAATATTTATTGTAACTTTCAACCTCTTCTTGCTTTATTTATATATATATATATATATATATATATTATTGGAAATATTTTGTTAAGATTGTTTTTATGATTTTTTTTTAAGTTTCGAAGCTTTTTATGATAGAGGAGGTTAAATGGCTACTCAATCTCTGAACTTCTTTATATTTATCTGACTCTTTATGTTAATAATTATTCGATATTTGTCCAAGTTGACTTCGATTTTTCTATTGGTCAATATAAAGCTTAAAAATATTTTTCCCTACATTTTTGTTGTATTTTCTCAAAATCATAAAGATTTCTTCCATTAGAGATGACTTTCACATTAATCTAACTTTAGAACTATATCATTCACGTATACTTCTATACTTTTCTTAACTAGTTTTTAAATATTTTATCTATTAATTTTTTATAAGTAATTCTTGTGTCCTTTAATTCAAATGACATTATCTTAGCAAATAATTGGAAAAAAAAGTTAAAAACTAAATAGATAGAATTTATAATTTTTTTCTTGTAATTTTAGTTTCTAGTTCATAAATTTCTTTCTACATAAGTTTAATGAATTTTATAGATAATTAAAAATTAAAATATTAAAACTGTATAAAAAATTTAGAATTAAAATTATTAATAATTAAAAATTAAGGAACTAATTTGCGAAAAAAAAAATTAAAATATAGGAATACAAATTACAAATTATACTGTTTAAATACCGTAAATATCATGCGAAATAGATTTATGTGACAACTATACTCTTTCTTGTAATTTTATTTTTTTAAGAAATTGTGCTCTTTTTTAACGTTCAGCTGAGAAAACAGAAAGAATGTAACTTTGACATGGAAATTAAGGAAAAACTTTCATTATCAATATAGAAAAGTTCATTATTATTAACATATACATAACTTGCACCACAAAAGAAGAAGCATTTTCAGATGCTATTTCCACTGGGTGCAGAATCGTGAAAGTAATTACAATTGAATTCTATAAACTTTGCTAGTGACAGTTAGATATTTTGATTTCTTTACTCAATCAATTCATACCCTTTTTGACATCAAACTTCATCTTTAATCTAACACTTTTCAACTTTGTTTATATCCCATTTTTGTTACCTTTCAGATTAAACTCAACAAACCATGTTCCATGTTTCTGTTTTTATCAAACATTGAAAGCCCCAAGTGTATGTAAACGATCATAGTTTCAAACATCACCAAATAAGGCAATGATGCTTCAATTAATTAGCTCAATTTAAGCAGAATCAAGTGTTAATTGCTGACAGCCCTCTAGCAACTAAATTGTTGGTACTTAATGAAAGTTCATGATTTGTCAAAATCAAATTGGTTAAACTAGAAGGTGGAGTTTCCCTATATAGGACAAAGTTGAACAAGTGTGAGGCATTGTAGTTTCATTCAGAAATGGAAAAGACCCCAAGTATAATTCTAAGATTTTTGTTTATAAGAAATATTACAAATTCTCTTTTATATACCAGTTAAGTTAACTGGTTTATTCAGAAAAAGACAAAAATGCAGTAGTCATGTTTGAGTGTATTTCACATGTTACTTTCAAACTTATTTAATTGTTATTTTCATAATATTTTTACTAAGATCAAACTCTTTAAGAAGGATTTATGTCATTCTTTTCTTTTAATATTTATTATATTTCGACACTCATATAAATATATATTTCGAAAATAATATATTTATTATAATAAAATAACATTATAGAAAATCTGTTTACTTAACTTTTATTATCTATTTATAATTTTGAAATATTTATTATTTATTTATAACTTTGAAAAATAAATCTAACGAATGAAGTTAGATCATGGTAATCATGGTAATAAATGATTCATTTATTTAACTTAATACTTAAATAATTTATAATTAAAATAAGTTTAAAAATATTTAGAAGATTATCATATTACTTATCTGTATATTAACTAAATTAAAGTGTTTATAAATTAACTTAGATTCGTATCTTATATTTAGAATTTTTCTTCTTTATTCTCTCAATTTTGGTTTTCCTATAAATTTTAATGGTACACTTTTTACTCTTGTTTTTCTTTCTATTACCTTTTGGGAAATGCTTCTCATGTTCATTTTTGAACTATTGTTTCTAATATAACTGCTTTTGGGTCGTGGCTGAGTCCCTCTCTATTCTTACAAGTTTTCCCTTCTATCTCATCTCTTACTATTTAATCTGAAAACAACACTAAATTCTCCTCAACTATATTTTTTCTCCAAATAACTATTATAAACTTAAATTTATTCTAATTAATTCTTGAATTTGATCTCATTTATAAGTATTCTAAACTTTAATTTCACTATAAATTTTAATTTTTTTTAAAATAGTTGCCTTATACTTAATTTTATTATAATTCATCATTTCTTTAAAAAAAATCGTTTAAATATCAAAATTAAGTAGATAATTTATTTTAAACGTCAACCATTCATTAACTTTTTTTCTTATTCTCTTGTATTTGCAATCTTGAAACCACCTTACTCATTATGAAAGTAGATTGATCTAGGCCAAGTAGATTTTTGTGTAGACAACAAATTTGTTGGTGCAAAGGCTGGCCAAATTGTTCTTTAAAATTTATAGGTATTTCATAAGAAAATCAACCTAGCCAAATTGGTTAAGTTCTTTTTTAAGCATCAAATTTTGGAGTTCATCCCAATCAAGTATTTGTCAACTCTAATTGGAAGTTACCCTTTCTCAAAAGCTTGTAAGTTAATAGAAAAAAAAATATAAAGTATTTATATTGAAGAAGAAAATTAATTAATCCTTAGAAAATCCAACCAACTCAACTTTTGCCAAATAAAGAAAAATATTAACTCATCTTAACTTAATTATGATAAGTTTCACATATATGAGGTGGCTTGTATATTTGTTAAATGCAATTTGTGTTACACTAAAATAACTTTTTCTTTTTTAATGCCCATCTTCTTGTTTATGTACATGATTGTTCATGTTTTTAGAATGCGTGAAATCATAGTTAAACTTATTAACATAGTCAACTTAAGAAAAATAAGGAGATATATCACCTTTTACTTTTTTTTTTTATATGTGTATAGTTTTCTATATTAACTTCCTTTATTAACGTACTAGGTCAAACAGTATTTGGTATTTTTTTTTATTTTTGTTAGACTCTTGAACTCCCAATTGTAAATACATTAAATTCATTAATTCTTTTTGTTTTTTATTTCTATTTGGGAAATGTTATTTATCATACATATTAAATATCCTATGATATTGTGATTGTTTCTCATATCTAGTATTTAAAGATGTAATTTCTCTCCTCTTCGTTACTTATTTTTTTTATGTAATTCATTATAAAAATAAGTTTATTTATCTATAAAATATTTTTTATGAATTTTTTTTGAAAAAAAATTAATTACATATAAAATATTTCTCACACATTTATTTTTATGAAAATTTTTCATAAATTTATTTGTAAGAAATTTTTCGAAAAAAAAATTATTGATTTGTTTGTGAAAATTTTTTTACAAATTTGTTTGTGAAAAATTTCCCATAAATTTTTTGTGAAAAATAATTCCTACTAATCTTTTTATCTATAAATTTATTGACGGTAGGAAATTTGTAATATATTAATAGAAAAAAATATATTTCTTACTAATTTTAAGTATTACCCACAAATTTCATTTCATATGAAATAATTTTTTTTATAGTAATTGACGAACCTATTTATACTCAATGTGACAAACTACTTCATTTATGAAGTAGTGATTGTACATGACTACCTCTTTCATGTATCAATTTTTTTAATGTGTTGTTTTCCATCACCACATCAACATCATTTGTCCAACCAACTCATTTTTTTTAGGATTGTAATTCCTAAATGTCATTTCTTTATATCACTAACCTATTTGGAGGTGTTTGAATATGAATTTCTTGTTTATCCTCTTTAGTTAGTGTCGTGCCATTTTGTGGTTTAGGTGTGTATTTTTTCTTAATTTGTGTGTCGGTTTGCCCAAATTTGTTGTAAGTATGTTTTTTTTATGTAGTATTAGAAGATGAATGCTTGATTTTGTTGTTTTAAACTTGTTGCATGTTTGATAGGAATCAATATTAATTTTTTTATGGTTTAAGATGATGATTTTTAGGGTTTCTAAATGGTGAATGTTGTCAACATGCTTTAAATTGAGAACTTGTAAGATTTGTAATTCCTTCAAACTTGCTTTCATTTAGATTTGTAATCTTGAAAGTAAGCCTGTTGAAGAAGGTACATGGATGTAGAGTAGATTTTCATAATTTGTCATAAACAGTTTGATCGTTCAACAAAGGTTTTAGTCTTTGTAGTTGTTTTGTTGAGAACTAATTATTCAATTTATTTTGTTTTATATGATTTTTATGAAATGTAGCTCAAATTTTGTTTTGCTATGTAAAGTTTTCATGTAGTTGATTAAATATGTTTATGTGATTTAAAAGTCATTGTTGAAGAAATTAGTTGGTGATTGTAGGGTTTATATATGGAGAATTCCTTAGGTAATGAAAGTAGCCATGTTACAAGGTTACGAAAGAACGAAAGTAACCTTGACAAGATTCAGTTAACAAACACTTCTAAAATAGGGGAAAAAAAGTTGTGGTTGTGGAAAATATAATGAAATTTTTTATTATTATAAGTTTTTTATGTTTGGGGTGACAATGTGAGTTAGTTGATGAAAAAGGAGAAAATGATTGAATTTTTAGTCCAAAATTTTAAGATTTTATATTTAGTGGGTAAAGTTGAAGATATAAATATTAAATTTATTAAAGATTTTATATCAATTAAATTAAATATAGGACTAAATTAATATATATAAAGTGGATGCAAACTTCACGTTATTAAATCGGTTTTTGAGAATGAATTAGACTTAAAATTTACTTTGTTATGGTATTAAAGTTTATCTTATCAAATTTGTTAAGTTTATTAGACTATCCGTTATCGAGTTGTTGTTGGACCACCTATATATAAGTTCACGTTCAAACTGTTAAATTATACTGTGGACAAGTTTATATAAAAGAAAAAATACATACTTTATTATTTGGTTTGTAGTTTGTTGTACATTATTTGAGTTTATTATGAATCGTGAAAATTATATTTTAGATGTTAGATAATGTATTTTGGTTAATCTAGCACATGAAAAATGAAAAAAAATTTATGTCCATTGAACTTTATCTTTGCATAATATAGTATGTGTTTAATTGGACTTAAATTATTTTATCGATGCTTTTTTATTTTTACATAATGCAGTATGTGTTATGGGACATATTAGATAACATTTTGGGCTATTGAATTTTCACTTATCGATATTAGTGTTCTGTAGTTTATGTAAATTTTGATTTTGCTTATTAAAATGTATTATTTCATGGGACAAGATGATGAGTTATAACCCATTTTAACATGTTTTAACCTTTCTTATTTCATTGTTGTTTGCTCTTCCTCTTTTTTCAAAAGATGACATTTAAGTCATTTTAATTTGTTCAATTCTTGGGTCCAATGTCATATTCACTAGATTGGGCTTTGTGAAAAATTAAAATATACCCATGATTTAAGGAAGTAAGACTTATAATCAAATTTTTTTCAAGAAAGAACGTACAAATTTATATTATATTAAATAGTTTGAATAACAAGAACTTTAAAAACAAAAGAAACTTACAATAAGTAAATACCATGACAAAAAATTAGAAATTAATGTAGTATCTATTTTGATTTAAATATAATTAAAATATCAATTTCAATGGGACAAAAAAATCTAGACATTGAAGGCGTCTAAAAAGAAATACAATGTTTCTCTATCCAAGATGTCTCCATCCACTCCATATTCGTGCATTTCTCATATTTAAAAGTAAATTCGTGATCATCATGATGCTGATGGCACAATTTTTTTTTTTTTTTATCAAAAACCCTTAATTGTGTACCTTTCTTATTCATTATCAATGTTTTCTCTTATTATATACTATTTAATTCTATTTTGTTTAATATTGTTGGCTAGAATAAAGTTTGATTGTGCATGTATTTCCATATGGAAGTTGATCTACTTTTTTTCCTTTTCATTCCATTAGTGTTAGGTTAATAATTTGCACATAGTTAGTATAGTGAAATGTGCTTGTATATAACTAAACCAACATATATTGACCAAGAAGTTTGTCATAGGCAAGTCCCTATTGAAAGACCTTCATTTGACTAGTAAGTGTCTTAGAGAATGTTATATTGTAACATAAAATGGCTTTACAAAACCAATATAGGGGTTCAATAAAATTCTATTATGGAATCTTGAGCATACACACAGAAAAGACAGGTTCAAGAACGGTGAAAGAGAACAAATCATCATACACAAAGTGTAAGGACCTAATGAGAATTAACTTAAGTGAGACATGAAGTTTAATAGTGAAGGATGAGAGTTGTTTAGTTGAGTTTTGAAAGAACTATAAATAGAAAAACTAAACATTTCATTCTTCGTTATTTTAAAATCATCATCTCTCTAAAAGTTTTACTCTCTCTCTACACCCTCTGCCTTTTCTTTAACCTTTCTCCCTCATCCCACATCCTTTCCAAGATCCGAGAGTACCTATTTGAAGCTTGCAAGAAGTAGATCATTTCTAACTGATTGAAGTTTTGTTTTTGGTAAGTTTTCAGTGCTCAAATCTCCTTAGGACTTAACTGTAGTCTACTTGCATGTGGTCTTTCTTCCATCAATATAGCTCTACGCTAGCTTAGGTTCTTAGATTTGTGTTTGGTTTGTGAATGAGGTACTTGAGAAGTCAATTAGAGTACCTGAAACTTTGTTCAATAGGAAAGAGGAAAGGAATTTTAGACTCTAAAACCAGGTAAGGGAAGCTAGTTTAAACTTTAAGTTTTGTGAGATGTTGAGAAATTGAATATGAAATTGAATGGATGATTGTTTTGGGATTTATATCCTTGGTTTGAGAGTTGGAAAAATTGGGAATGCTTAATGAATGAGGAATTTACCCAATTTGAATTAAGTTGTGTAGTTTAAGATTTGCTAAATGAAACTATTATGATCGAAATACTGTAACCATAGTTTGGTTGTTGTTGTTGTTGTTGTTCTGGTAAGATGTGTCTGTGTTTCCAAATGAGTTGAGAATTTAAGTCTGATTTATAGTAGATTTAGTAATTGGAATTCGAGATTGGGTAGATTTTGAAGAAACCACATGTTGAAATTTGTTTGAGTTAAGCTTAATTAAATTCTTATTTCAATTGTGAAATTTTGTACTTTGAATTACCTGGACCATCAATTTTTCTTAGAAAAGAACATGAGATAAACTAATTTAGCATATTTAGATGTGTCAAATTTATGAATTAGGTCTAGTAAATTAAAGTAATTTTTCTATAGAATTTCTAAATAGAACAATTGCAACTAGACCTATATTTGAAAAATGAAAAAAAAAAGGAATATCTGAACATTGACATAGTGGAAGTTAGTTTTGTTTAAGATTTACATAGAACCCTAGGACTTCAGATTTTAGAATTGTGAGAACAACTAGATTTTATTTCTGTGTTAAGAATTGCCATTGATAGAACTTGGAAATTTGTTAACTGTATGTGGAGTGAATTTATTGATTTTTGACTTGTATGGTTTGAATGTTTACTGATCATGTAAAGACTATGTTGGATTCTGTGATTGTATGAAGATTGAGTTGATATGGTTGTTACTCTTTGGATAATTTGGTTTGAAATTTAGTTATCTTATAGAGATAATTATGGTGTAATATCAATTTTGATAAGTAAATTGATTATTGATTGATTTTGAGTAGATTGGATGATTGAATTATGTAGAGAAGTCATTGTAGATCACTTGATTCAGTATATTTGAAAAAAAGTGTGACATGAATTTTTTTAGAACTTATAGACATGAATAATTGATAAATGGGATCAAGGAATTCTAAGTTGACTTTTTTACAGAATTCACTTATCTGCAAATCCGCTTGGTAGATTATTGTTATGTATTTATAAAAGAAAATTCAACTTAAAAAAAATATCGAATTTTTTTCATTTCCTATACTTCAGTAGGAATTTTTTATTAAAAAAATATTTTATTATAATTACTCTTATAATATATACTTAAAAAATAATATATAACATAAATCACAAACTTTAAAAGAGTATTTGACATAAATAAAATCTATTATTAAATTAAAATATCTACCAAAATAAACATAATATAAAATTAAAATATATACAATTATCTATTGTTATTTTTTTTTTTCAAAATTTAACTGAAATGTAATATATAAATATAATTTAATGATTATATGGTAAAAATTAGTTTATACGAAAAATTATTAAAACTATAATAAGGGTAAGTTATACTGATGCTAATTGGTTCTAATTTTATTCAAATCAAATCTAATTATTATGAATAAAAAATATTTAATATAAATTCAAAATATTTTATTTTATCATATATATATATATATATATATATATATATATTATCGAATTTATAAATAATCGATTATAATCCTATACTATTAGATTATATATATTAAATTTAATTCTAATGAAATATTATTGACACTATTAGAAAAAAGTCTTTTTATGTCAGTTATATTGGACATTTAACGTCGGTTAACATGACATCGTTGAATCAGATGGTTAATGGGACAACCGACATAAAATACAAAACTTTCAACGTCGGTCATTTAAATAACCGACCTTAATTTTGCCTAAAATACTGGAAAGCATCAGATTTCGTCACAGCTGCAATGGATACAATAATGAAAGAATATGGTTATATGAGAACCAACTTTCAAATAACAAATAATGTAGAAACAAAAATGATGAAAAATCAACTTTCAGTACAACATATTGAACCCTAATTGAGACTTAGGTAGGAGAGTTAAGTAGGAAACATCACCATCGTAGTTAAATCTGCCCCTATGTCAGATTCAGGAACCTTTATTGCGTTTAACATAAAAAATCAGTACACGACATCACCAGAACACCAACAGTAAAATTGATCTTCAAGCAGTCATTCTTGAGAAAAGTTGATGCCTCTAGGTCTTTAAGTTTCATAAACCGCTTATATCCCCTAACAAAAAAAAAAAAAAAAACCACTGCATCATTCATCACTTCATCAAACAACTAATAATTTGTGAGAACTATAATACAAATATCACAAGTTTATCATAAAAAAAAAAAATAGAGAGAGAGAGAAAAATGAACGCATGAAACAAAGAACCCTCCTGCTCTCTGCCTTTGGGTTGTTCCTCGTTATTTTCTTTGAAGAAAAAAAATACAAAACTACCAAATACCGTTTAATCATGGAATGGGACTCATTTCTGATGAACTCTACAGGGTGAAATGCTAACAAGTTGAATAATTTACTGAACAGTCACTGCAAAGGAAAATAGCAAACGAGAGAGGGAGATAGGGGCTAAACCCTTACCAGTAGGCGGCGAACCACAAATATCCTCGACGACAACAAGCAGAGAAGACCCAAACAACCACTAGCGGCGGTGGTGGTGGTGGCAGTAGAAGAGGGACTCGCGAGAAAGGGAGAAACGATGAAAAGTTAGAAGAGATCGCGCTGCTGGGAGTTTTGAAATAATAATCATCAACGTCGGTTACAAAATAAAACGATGTTAAATCAATATACAACGTCAGTTATAATACCAAACGACGTTGATATTCAGACTATCAACATTGTTTAAATAAATAACCGACGTGGTAATATTTTTTACGATGGTTGTATTTGTAACCGACGTGGAAATGTAGTTATATTTACAACTTTGCCACCGCATGTAAAACAATGTCGGTTATATTTACAACCAACGTTGTTGTATGACGTTGAATCCCCTTATTCTAGTAATGTGAATCATGTATAGACTAAATTTTATATAAGCAAATATTACTAGATTTAATCATAACCTTTATATTTATATTTATGCAAAATAAAAACCTTTGATTAGCTAACATCTAGGGCTAAAACTTTTATGAAGAAAACTTTCGCAAATTCGTAACCAAAACATCCCAAAAGATATTCGTAATTTCAAAGCGAATAATTTTCTTGACAGCTTGACCTTTAATTACGAAAAAAAATCGTATCTTGAGTTATACTTATCCTTTTTAGGTGAAATAAAAACCAAGAGTTAGATAACATCTAGGCCTAAAACTTTCATGAAGAACACTTTTCAAAATTCGAAACAAAACCAAGTCAAAATAGGATCACAATCTTAGAGCGAAACCCAATTCACACTTTCAAATATAATAATCAATATAATTCTCATAAATATCACATAATAACACATCAACACATAATAATTCAATAAATCATGAATAATTTTGTTTAATTAGCTTCCCTTACCTTTAAAAGATCTCAAAACGCAATTCTATTCGGAGAGAATTAATCTACTCTTCACGCTCTTTCACCCGGTGTTCTTGGATTTTAAAAAAGATAAGAATTCTTGGAAAGAATTGAGAGAAGGAAATTAGGGTTTTCTAAAAATAAGAGTAAAAAATGAGAGGATTAGGGTTAAATAAACTATTTATAATCTCTTCCTTTTCTAAGTAAGTGGGCTTAGGGTTTACTCAAAATTAGGCCCTCACATATAAATATTACTATATGTCTATAAAATATATAATAAATATTTAAATCTTATATTAAACATGTAATTAAATCACATAAATCAAAATAACAATTATTTTACATTTAAAGTTTTAAAAATTATCATTTATTTTACATTTGATAATGAAGTAATTTTTAACAAAAATAATTAACATTTTTATACAAAGAAATAACATGAATATTTAATTTTTTATCAATATTAAATATAATTAAATGAAAATTGAAATATTAAAATTTTAACTAACTCCTACATTATTAATCTAATTTTATTATATACAAAACATTTAAAATAATTTATATAACTTTACTTGGAACTATACAAAATATTTGTAAGACAAGACAATTGTGAGACAAGACATGTGTGGGTGAGGGGTGGTATGATAAACTCAACAACCTTATTAGGATAGACTCTAATATCATAATAGAAGTGGACTTTAAATCTAATTCAACCTCATAAAATTTACTTAGGTGAGATTTATACCATTATATATATATATATATATATATATATATATATATATTTAACTATATTTTTAGGTGATATAAGATGTCTAATACTTAAATAAAAAATAATAATAAAACAATATTTTAGTTATTATTATTATTATATATAAAAAGATTATTCCTTAATTAAAATAATATTAAATTAGTATATAAAATATATAATAAAAAATATTAATGTAAATATTTATTTTTTTATTAATATTAAATATGATTAAATGAATTAATGGATTTTGTAATATGAAATTTTAATCTTGAATTTTCTCATTCTAACCTCATCTTTATTACTCTCCACATGATTGAAATCAATGTTGCCTTCAATTGTTGAAATACTTTTCCAATAACATATATTCATTGAATTTGAAGGAATACAAATGAGGAATTTGTAATTCACCTACACACGACAGTCAATAACAAGTAGTTATTATCCTTTAGATAATATTGATTAAGTCTAGCCCAATTATGTATAATTCCATCATAATAGATTATGTGTGAAACTGTGTAAATTTTATAACATGATCGACTACGTTTTAAGCATAATTGATTCTACACTAAAACTATGCACCTCAGTTATTCGTATTTCACCAATAACACTCTGAAAGTGTAATAGAAAACAAGGCTTTTGTATATAAAAGGACCTTTGAAATACAACTTAGGACTCTATAGTTTTAATTTTTTATTTATTTTTAAAATATACTAAAGTCATACTATTAAATACGATTTTTCACTTTTTTTTTTTTAAATGGAAGAAGTTGTGCTTAATAGCACGACTTCACATTTTTTTTAATTTATTAAAATTAAAATTATGATTATTTTTAAAAAAATTATTTTAAATTATTAAAAATAGGTTTAAGATTTGTACGAAGAAAAAAAAATTAATGATTAATATATTTAATTATTGTTTATAAAAAAGATTATGATTATACAATATATTTTTTTTTAATTTATTTTCATTTTAATCTTCTAATTAATTATTTTTCAACTGCAACGTATGTTTTTCGATTTATTTCATTTTTAATTAATCTATTTACCTTTAATCTCATCATTTTCAATTTTTTCCAATAATAAATTAAATAGATTAATCATAATTAAAAATGATGAATTAACAAAATTAAAATCTTAACTAAATAAACATAAATATAGAGATAAATTTAAAAAATATTACAAAAATAAAGTTATATTTGATAGCACGACTTTTTTATTTAAAAAAGAAAGGTGAAGTCGTACTTAATAGCACGACTTCTTTAATTTAAAAAAAAATGAAGTCGTGTTTGTCAAAATATCAAGACAAAAATAAACATATTATAATATGACACAATGTTTGTAGAAAAGCTTGATACTATTCTTCAGCAGCCTCCTTTTCTTAAATAGGTGGCAGAGCATATCTTTTACATTAATATGACAGATTATTAGGAATATACAATTAAGAGAGGGATTACAAGAGATTTGTTGTTACAATAATAATTATCAAAGATTCCTAACCGCTAATGTATAAAAGATAATAAAATATTTTATGCCTATTAACATTCCCCCTCAAATTGATGCTGGTAAGTTAACCAGCAACAATTTGCCAACAAGAAACTGATGGCGCTGCCTAGTCATAGCTTTCGTAAATATATCAGCAACTTGAAGATTTGTGGAGATGTAAGGGAGAGAGATAACATTACTAGTCAAGGCTTCCCTAATATAGTGACAATCCACTTCAATATACTTGGTACGTTCATGAAATACAGGATTTGCAGCAATCTGAATAGCACTTGTATTATCAGCATGAAGAGGTGTAGGGTTAGGTTGTAAAAAACCAAGTTGCTCCAAAAGACTACGTAACCACACAACTTCAGCACAAGCAGACGACATTGAACGATATTCAGCCTCAGTAGAAGATTTAGAAACACGATCTTGCTTCTTACATTTCCAAGAGATTAATGCACCACCAAGAAACATATACCAACCTGTAGTAGACCTACGATTATCTGGACAACCTGCCCAATCCGCATCATTGTATGCCATAAGCTTTAAGGATGAGTCTTTCGGAAAGAATAACCCACGTGTAGGTGATCCTATAAGATAGCGGATAATGCGACGAACAACAACAAAATGAAGATGCCGAGAAGAAGACATAAACTGGCTCACTTGGTGAACAACATATGAAATGTCAGGCCTAGTTGTTGTTAGGTATATAAGACTACCTACCAAACGCCGATAGAGAGTTGGATCTGACAAAAGATCTCCTTCATCTTTCCTGTATTTAACATTTACTTCCATAGGAGTATCAACTGGAGTAGTTCCATCTAAACCCGCCAAATTGATCAAATCCAGAATATACTTTTGTTGGTTTAAAAAAATACCATTGGATCGATGATGTACTTCCAATCCTAAAAAGTATGTAAGTTGTCCAAGATCTTTCATGCGAAATGTTGCATGTAGTTCAGCTTGCAGCTTAGTAATTAGTCCATTATCAGTTCTCGTAATGATGAGATCATCCACATAAACCAAAATGAGAACTATACCCATGGAAGACTTGTGAAAGAAGAGAGAATAATCATATTGACTCTGTGTGAAGGAGAACTTAAGGAGCGTAGTACGAAACTTCTCAAATCATGTTCGAGGAGCCTGTTTAAGCCCATACAAAGAACGTCGTAGTTTACAAACATCAGTAGAAGAAGAAGAAGTCATACTAGAGGGAAGTTTCATGTAAATTTCTTCTTTGAGATCACCGTGAAGAAAAGCATTTTTTACATCCATTTGATGCAATGGCCAAGATTGAGAAGCAGCAATAGCAAGGATAGTCCGAACTGTGATCATCTTGACAACAGAAGCAAATGTCTCCTCATAATCAATGCCATATTCCTGTTTATTACCAAGAGTCATTAATCGAGCTTTATAGCGATCCAAAGAACCATCAGAGCGAAGCTTGATGGAGAAAACCCATTTACTTCCAATAGATTTCACTGTGGGAGGACAACACACAATGTCCCAAGTGTGATTTTCTTGTAGTGCCTGTAGTTCTTCCTTCATTGCCTTTTTCCAACATTCATGTTCCATAGCCTGTGTATAACTAGAAGGAATAGAAATGGAAGACAAGGTAGTTGATAAAGATACAGGTGTAAAAAAACCATACCAATTAGGGGGTTTAGATAATCGAGTGGACCGACGAAAGGGTAAAACAGGATCTGGTGCAGGAGTAGTGACAGGATCTAGTGCAGGAGCAGTAATAGGATCTAGTGCAGGAGCAGTAACAGGATTAAGAGTAGGGGTAGAATCATGAAGGGTACCAGAAGGATGGTGACGACGTCTTTCCACAACCTGTGAAGAATCTGAAAAATGTGGCATAAAAGATAAAGAGGAAGATGATGGTGCAACATATAATGAAAAGAAATACTGATTTTCAAAGAAAACCACATTCCTGGAAACTCTAATGCGACGGGCATGAGGATCATAACAAACATACCCTTTTTGAGTAAGAGCATATCCTAGAAAAACACACTTAACAAATTAGGCAGTTAGTTTATTACGTTCATGAATAGGAAGATGTACAAAACAAACACAACCAAAAATACGAAGATCAGAGTATGAAGGTGAATGCCCAAACATCTTAAAAAAAGGAGAAACATTATGTAGGGTAGGAGAAGGTAACCTATTTATTAAGTGAACAGTAGTAGAAAGTGCTTCTCACCAAAAACGAGGAGGAACATATGATTCAAGTAGAAGAGTGCGTACAACATCAAGAAGATGACGGTTCTTTCTTTTAGCAACACCATTTTGTTGTGGTGTGGAAGGACAAGAACGTTGAGATATGATCCCCTCATTTTGAAGAAAACTCTGAAATTCATTAGACATATATTCTCCTCCAGAATCCGATCTTAAGACTTTTTTGTGAGTAGAAAATTGGGTCTTAATAAAGGATACAAAAGATTTAAAAATAGAGAAAACTTTTGCCTTAGACGGAAGAAAATATACCCAAGTAAATCTATTATAGTCATCTATGAAAGTAACAAAATACTTATAACCCGCATGAGAAACAACAGGTGAAATCCCTCAGACATCACTATGAATAATATCAAAACAATGATTTGCACGGGATGCATTATATGAAAATGGTAAAGTTTTACTTTTACCAAGTTTACATGTAGAACAATCAAAAGAAACAGAAGAATTTTTACTGCCCAAGGAACCAGATTTGAACAAAGTACTAAGTACTTGAAAATTTGGATGACCTAAACGATTATGCCACATTTTATTCATTTGTCTATCATCAATACAAACTTGAGAAATTAAAGAAAAAATATGACAATTTGTGGAAGGAGATAAGTATAATGGAAAGAGTCGTCCCACTTTAGGTCCCTTCAGGATGATCTTCCCGGACACTTGATCGTGCACAACACAACTAGAACGAGAAAATTGGACATTACAATCATGATTAACTAATTGGCCAACAGATATAAGATTTGTGGAGAGACTGGGAGACACAATAACATTAGTCAAAGAAGAAGAAATATCACCAATAGCACTAATAGGCAAAGAGTTCCCATCAGTAGTGTGAATTTGCTGATTACCATCATAATTTTTCACATTGGATAAAGACATAGAAGAATTTGTCATATGGTTAGATGCTCCAGAATCAACATACCAAGGTTGATAAGAAAAGTGAGGGTTACTTGAGAGACCAAAGGCAGAAAAAGCAGACATAATCATTTGTTGTACCATTTCAGGGGTAAGTGTGTTTGCAGGAGGTGTAGGAACAGAAGTTGAAGCAGGCAATGTAGGAAGACTAGAAGCATCAACAGAGGCGTGATAAGCAGTTTTGTGCTTCTTTTCAAGACGAATTGGACAAGTTGTGATATGATGCCCTTGACGTTTGTAGTAATTACAGAACTTTTGTGGGCAATCCTTGACAACATGACCAAATCCTTTGCAACTATAGCATTGGACAGAACGCATATCTCTAGTCTTATTCTTTCTTTGTGCTGCATAGGCCACATGAACAGGAGCATTCGAGTTGGTATTATGCTCCATGGCTACGTGTGTGGCTATGCGTTGTTCCTCTCGAAGAAGTTCACTCAAGCAAGCATCCAAAGTTGGCACTGGGTCTCGGTTCATCAGACTAGAACGAGTGACTTCAAATTCAGATCGCAGCTTCATCAAAAATTGATCTCTCTTACTGGTCTCATGCACTGTTTGGATAGCCGAGAGGGCTGCACCAGAAATACCATTATAAATAATATTTGAATATTCAGCCCAAAGATTCTGAAAACCAGAAAAATATTCCTCAATTGATAGACTTCCTTGTGTGAAATTAGCCATCTCATACTCCAATTGAAATCTCCGAGCTGCATTGACTTGATGATAAACCTTTTTCAAATAATCCCACATATCCTTAGCAGTATTATAAGGCCCAAGATTAAGAATAAATTGAGATTCAACAGAGCTAAGTATCCAACTCATGATTTGGGCATCTTTGGTTTCCCATTTTGCGAAATCCGCTGGATCTGTAGGTTCTGGAAGTGTGCCATCAATATGACCCATAATTCTTTTCCTTTGACAAATAATTTAAATTGAAATTCCCAAGCAGAATAATTTTTGCCATTAAATTAAACAAGAAAAGAATCAGACTTATCATAAGACATGATGAAAAAAAAATTCTCAGAAACAAAACCTGATTGCAAACTCTGTGTTTACTCCAGATCACCTAGAAAAATTCTAAGGTACAAGACCAAAATACAACAGAACCACCAAACACAACCACCAAAGGGAACCACCAAAGGGAACCACCAAAGGGAACCACCAAAGGGAACCACCAAAAGGAACCACCAAAGGGAACTACCAAAAGGAACCACCAAAGGGAACCACCAAAAGGAACCACCAAAGGGTTGAATGACAAATAGTGTCAAGACAAATTTTATTGCCTTACACAACTCTAATCACGAACCTTGCTCTTGATACCATGTCAAATATCAAGACAAAAGTAAACATATTATAATATGACACAATGTTTGTAGAAAAGTTTGATACTATTCTTCAGCAGCCTCCCTTTCTTAAATAGGTGGCAGAGCATATCTTTTACATTAATATGACAGATTATTGGAAATATACAATTAAGAGAGGGATTACAAGAGATTTGTTGTTACAATAATAATTATCAAAGATTCCTAACAGCTAATGTATAAAAGATAATAAAATATATTTATGCCTATTAACAGTGTTTCACTAGATAAAAAATTAAAACTGCAAAGTCGTGTTATGAAACACGATTTTTACATAATAAAATTATATTTCAAAACACAACTTGACTCAAGAAAATAAATACGAATCAACTTAATCCTTTAATGTAATTTTTAAATAAAAATATCTTTTTATGTACAAAAGTTAGAAAAAAACGAAAAAATTCACTACAATTTATCTTTAAATATATCATGTTTACAATAATCTGAATCTTCTAACAATATAATCAAACTTATCTTTGCTACAGTTACAAGAAGAACACAATCCCTTACTATGTGGTTAGCTTCCTCATGAACATCAATGTAAATGTAGCTGCTTGAATTAACAATCACTCGCTACTCAATTGGACTGAACATGTTGTAATAGTTCATAATTGTACCTCTATACTAATAGTTACCCACAAATTCATCATGGGTTCTTTTAACACAATCCTCATGATAGAGTCTTTTCATGCTCTATCATTTAACTCTATTTTAGTTGTAAAAGTTGATAAAGAAAATCATAGTCAAAAATCAACGAACACCTGCAAGAATCTTACACCATAATTATTTATGTAATGCTTACTGTAACATCGCATGCAACCAAAGATAGGAATATTAAGAAGAAAGTTTTTTTAACTTTCTCCTCAAATCTTACACATTTGTATAAAAAATTTCAGGCACAAGCTTCTCTTATCTTTTCTTACAAATTCAAACAAATCAACAAAAATAAATACATCTGATCTTTATGAATCCATTCAATATCATACTTTTTAACAATATGTTTAATTTTATTTCTAATTTATTATTTTTTTTCAATATATATATTCTTTATTTTTGCATTCTTTAAACCGAATACCCGATCTAGTTCGTAAAACATGTTGGAATGAGATGCCTAATTATTACCACTTAAAAGAGATAGATAATCAATTGTTACATGGGGACAACAATAGTCAGAAAAATTGTCAATTCTAAGAGTGGTAAAATTCCTTTTATACCCTTATTTTACTTTTACAAGGTGCAAAAATCCTTTTATACCCTTATTGTTACTACTTCATAGGCCAAAATTGTTATATCTATAAGTTATGTAGTTTATTTCATATCAAACAATTTAATCAATTTATTAACCTTTCATAATGAATTGAAAGTTATTTGATAAAAACTCATTCTTATAAATTAATCAATTATAGAAAATCACAATATGGAATATTTTTTAGGACACCCCTATAATATTCATAATTCATTGAACATAATTTATATTTTTTTAAAATATCAATCTAATATTCATAATCCATTAAATATATTATATTTATATTTAACAAACATTATTTAATATAAAAATATTAAATTACGTATTTATGAGTATCTTGTAGATGTAAAAAATGTGAATATTCATGAAATTTTATAATAATTTCAAATAGTCAATTATTTAATAATAATTGATTGTATAAAAACTTTAACTGATAAATTCTATAAAGCTTTCAAAAATTGATTTTCCCATAGTAGATTAAGTATTACTTATTGAGATATTATCTCTTATTAAATCACATATATTTTAAAAAATCTTTCTTTTCTTAATTTTTCATAAAATTTTACTTTATCAAACAACTACACATTTAATCTACTTTTTATTTATTTATTTTATCATCTTATTTCTTCTCTGTTTTCGTGAATATTGTTACAACTAGTCATGATCATTTTGAAGTAAATAATTTAATTTCATCGTGTAAGAGTCTACAGACCCTGCATGCCACTTTTATGCACAGGTCAGCAATGAATTGCTCAACATACATATAAACCAGGTCATTTTGAAGTAAATAATTTAAGTTCATTGTTTAAGAGTCTACAACTAATCGTGATCATTTTGAAGTAAATAATTTAAGTTCATTTTGTAAGAGTCTACAGACCCTGCATGCCACTTTTATGCACAGGTCAGCAATGAACTGCTCAACATACATATAAAACGAATTACTTTGGTGATGCACTGACAGAACATAGACCTCAGTTCATACACCTCACTCCTCAATCTGAACAGGCTCAAAACCCCTTTCAATTGAAGCCTTCACAGCATCCAATACCAGTTGAGTTTTTCTACTAATTGTTGGCCACTTCTTCTCAGGTTTTGCGTTGTTGAATTTGATATCTGCCACCAAACGGGCAAACTCATTTACCATAAGAGCCTCCTGAGATATATCAGTTTTTATTATATGCTTGCTTGGCTGTGTAACCCACTTTGTAACAAGTTCATCAAAACCTGATGCTGTAGCTGCATAAAATGATGCTTCCTTCTGCTCATAAGGGATAATGAAGTCATGAACATGTAGTGTTCCTTTTGTCCCAACAGCAGTTATATCCATAGTCAAGTTGGACAAGAAGGAGCAATGGAAGGTTGCTACTTTACCATCTTCCCAGCATAAAGTAGCCCCACAAGACAATATCACACCAACTTTATTAAGCTCAGGGTTGCGCAAGGCGACTACAGTTTTTGGGAGTTCATAGTTGGCAGCCCACAGTATTGCCCTGAGGCAGTACCAACCTTCATCCCCAAGAGAGCCAAGAGAATCAAGATCTGGCTTCACACGAATGTCATTCTCAAGGAAATCAGCATCAGCAGCAAATGTAAAATTGGTGTGAATCTGGGCATGTAAAAAAGAAACGATATATCAATGCAGAATAAGAATTCCCCCTCCCCAATACTCTAACATGGCCAAGGGTCTAAGTCTCTAGGGAATGTCTTTTAACTTGTCTTTTCATTCAACAACTGCCATTTAAAGTCCAAACAATATGCATTACAGTAAAAATGTGGAAAACAATAGTAGATGGTCACATTATTTACTTACAAAACTGAGATTACATTCACTGTCACATAAAGAAGACTATAGAAGAAAAAAAACCCTTAAAAATAGATGGTCAACAAGGTAAACTATTGAAGAGAACCAGAATAGCGAAGCAAATCAGATTTAGACGAAAAGGTATTGACACATATTTCTATTGCTACGACTTTTATACTTGCTGAAACCGTTGATGGTTGCTAGAGATATAATTTGTTTATAGCTTAATGTGTATTGGAACTTAATTTTGAATCTGGAATATAATTAATACTCAGCCCCAGATACAGTACAGTAACAATACAGTTTATTTATACAGTTTACTTACAAGTTCAGCTGAAAACAAAAATTATTTCCTTGGGAATGAACCTAACTTTGCATCTTGTACTCAGGGAAAAGATATCAAGACCCAAAAGGCCATTTCAATTCAACAAATGAGGCTATGATAATGTAACCCTGAATACTAATAGGCAAGCATCTGCACGTTTCAATATCAGCAGAAAAAAAGCTAAAAAATAAAGCAGCATTTAGAAGAGAAAATGCAAAGCTCTATTTGTGCCTTTGATTATGTTTCAAAAGTTATGCTATCTTGGTCATTCTCAAATCTCAACAAGCAGTAAAAATCAAGATGAGATTTAATCAATAAAAACTATGCCAAAACTTATAAGCATCGTGAAAGGAAGCCAAAAATCTAATCACTGTTACTATAAAGGGTTCAAAATTCAAATAATCAGATAATACAAGAATGAAATTTAAATACAAAATCAGCTATTGCATCAGAAGCAAAAAACCTTCCACACCTTACATTCACCAGAAAAGCCTTCATCTATCTCACATGCCTCTAGACTTTCCCAATTTATAACTTGTGTACATTTGTTTAAAGATCAACACTCTATTTGTTAAAAACTTGAGGTGAAAACTTATGAATTCCTTTTATAACATCCATTTGCATGGAGATGGACAACACATAAACCCATATTATCTGGGCTAGAAATTCAACTTTCTATATGAGAGACCACAAGCATCGACACCAAATGTGAGCTGTTAAGATAAGGCTTATAGATAAATTTTACAACTAAAACTACAAGTTTAGGTTAAATTAATATGCAAATCCCCCTAATACAGAGAAAGAGTTATCCACAGGTCAATTTGTGGCAAGTAATACACAGAATCACTTATCAAACAACAAAGCTGAAAAAAATAAGCCAAAAACAAGCAATATTGAATTTAAAACCGATTCATACCGATCTGAGCTGGCCAAAACGGTTAGGATCGGAGAGAAACTCCTTCATCTTTGGGGTGCGGGGGTGGTGCATCCACATGGTACCGTCCATGAGCTGCACCCCATTGGATTCGCACGCCGCGATAATCTCATCAAACTCGACAACATTAAGAGCCACTGGCTTCTCAAGCAACACGTGCTTCTTCTTGCTGGCGGCGAGCACGGCCCAGCGCACGTGCAGGCTAGTGGGGAGCGGCACGTAGACAGCGTCGACCTCGGGGTCGTCGAGAACGGCCTCGTAGGAGCCGTGCACCTTGGCACCAGCGGGGAAGCCGTTGGCGGCGGCGAAGGCGCGCGCCTTGTCGAGGGAGCGGCTCCCGACGGCGTGCAGGGCGGCGTTGGGCGCGAGCGCGATGGCGCGGGAGACCTTCCGCGCGATATCGGCGCACCCAATCACGCCGAAACGGATTTTGGGGGTTTCGGCCATTTGGGGAGTGGTGTGTGAGTGTAGTGAGCTGTGGGGCATAAGGGTTGTTTTACTTTTTTATGAAATTACACCCAGTTTTCACCAACGGATGAACGTGTGGCTGACACACAGACTTTGTTCAACACTGTCACCTGTTCTACTACTTTCTCCATCTTCCAATATATTTTACAATTTCCCCATTGTCTCTATCTCACACACTTCCATGCTTAATCCATGCTCCCAAATATTCTGTGGCCATGTTTGACCGTCAATAGCTATCATTTAAACTACACTATCATGGGTGTCTCATATTAACTGTTTAATTTTTTTAATATATATATATATAAGTATTTTTCTATTTCTTCAATTAATCACATTTTTTTTTACTTTCTTTACATAGCTATTTTTTCCTTAATTTGATTGTTATCATAAATATACTCTTATCTTTTAATAAAGGAATTTTAATGGTAGAGTGTAAATTTCAAGTTATCGGCCACTAGATTAATAAAGATAACTAATAGAAAATAGAAAAAAGAAACAAAAATTTTGAAATTTTGAAATTTTTAAATATTGCTATATTGTTGAAAATAATATGCAAGAGATACACAAATAGTAATTAAAATTATTATAAAACAAAAAAATTAATAATCATTATTAGAGAAATAAAAAAATAATAATTATAATAAAAAAATTAGGAGAAACAATTGAATTATACATTATATTTATATTATCTAATACACTTAGAAAAATTTATATTTTTTTTTCTTTCTTTTGACTATTTTATAACTCGTAAAGAATATATTTATCTTAATTTAAGGAGAATTAAAATCCTATAATAAAAATAATTATTATCCTAATTCTCTTTTATCTATATATTAGAATTTAATTTTCTTTGACTATTTTATAACTCGTAAGGAACATATTTATATTAATTTAAAAAGAATTAAAATCATATAATAAAAATAATTATTATCTTAATTTTCTTTTATCTATATATTAGAATTTAATTTTTATATTATTTAATGAAGATAAGATATACTTAGTTTTTTTTAAATTTTATAATATAAAACACATCGATTCACAAAGTACATATTGTATTCATTGATATTTTTTTATATAAATTAATAAAAATTAATTTAGGGATATTAAAATCCATTAAATTTAAAATGTATAAAATTAAAATACATTAAATGTGAAAAGAATATAAAATGCAATTCAATTTTAAAAAGTAAGATTTAAACTGAATTTGCAAAGAAATGGAAATTGAACGTGAATCTACGTATTTAGACATATAAGAAAAATAAAATATTATTATAATAAGATAAACATTAATCTAAATTTAAACAATTGTGATTGCGAATCAAACTAAATAACTATCTAATCTAATTCGTAATTAAATATTAAATTAAACTTTATTTGTAATATAATTTGAATTTTAAAATGCGACAAAGTAAATCATAATCACAATATGTAATTTTGTAAGTTAAAAAAAAAAAGAACAAACTTGAAATATGTGTAGATTAATTCGTATGAAACTGAATTCCGTAATCCATAGGGATATACAGAAATGAACCGATCCAAAAAAAAATCGAAAACTATTAGAATATTAGAATATCTATGTTATTATTAGAATATTTCTGTAATTATTAGAATATCTCTGTTATTATTAGAATATCTCTATTATTATTCTAATAGTTAATAGTTATTATTTTAATAAATAATTTCTATTTTTATCTTTATCTTTTCTGTATATAAACAAGAGTTTCTGCTTGTTTATGAGACAACCATGAATAATACAAGTTATTTTATTCCTTTTTTTCTCTCTTTCACTCACATGGTATCAGATGTTATTTTTCCGCCCTCAGAAATATAATTCTCTTATTCTCATCATCGATTTTTCTTTTTACTAAGTTTATCGATGGCTAATCCCTATAATATTCCTGATCATCTTACAAATCCTAAAACCCTCTCTATCTCCATCCCGGAGAAAATCCTGCTCTCATTCTAGTTACTCCGCTCCTTTTTGATAATAATTTTGAACAATGGAAGCATGATATGCTTGTTGTCCTTGAAACTAAGAACAAGGAGAAATTTGTTCTTGGAACCCTACCATGTCCTTCGTCTAATGATCCTCTTCATGATACTTGGAAGCGTTGTAATAAGATGGTTATGTCTTGGTTAATGCGTTCTATGTCTTCTCATATCAAACAATCAGTTATGTGGATGGACACTGCTCACGACATTTGGCGTGACCTAATTGATCGTTTTTCATATGGTGATAAATTTCGTATCGCTGATCTACAAGAAAAACTCCAAAATTGTTGTCAAGGTGATTCTACTGTTTCTCAATATTATACTCGGTTACAGATTTTATGGAAAGAGCTATCGATATACCGAACTGCTCTTGTATGTTCTTGTTCCACTCCCAGTGGTTGTGACCTTATCTCCAAGATTCAAAAGGAGTGTGATGATGATTCTGTTATCAAATTTCTCAGAGGCCTAAATGACGAATTTTCTCAAGTTCGTTCTCAAATTATGCTTATGGATCCTATGCTTTCTGTTGCTCGTACGTTCTCTCTTGTTCTGCAGCAAGAAAGAGAATTGAGTGACTCTCATTCTCTTATTTCTCAAGAAGTTGTTGTTAATGCTCATTACCAAGAAAGTTATTCCAAATTCAATGGTTCTACTCGAGGCAGTTTCTCTAATACTCGTGGAGGAGGTAGATCTGGTAGAAATCCTGGAAGAAATTTAAAATTCTGCGATCACTGTAAACGTACGAATCATATCTCTGATAATTGTTGGATTAAGCATGGATTTCCTCCTGGTTACAAAATTAATTCCAAGCACACTACTATTTCATCCAAACCTTCTACTAGTACTGTTGAAGCAGAATCCTCACCTGCATCTTCTTCTTCTGTCAAAGAGGAGGATAAATCGCTCTCTCAGTTTGATTTTTCGAAGGAGCAATGTCAAGCTTTACTTGCCTTGCTTCAACAATCTCAGTCTTCCTCATCCTCTGCCCATACTGTTCATCAATGCACTAATAATCTCTCAGGTATAACTTTTCCTACGCCTCTTTGGATCTTAGATAGCGGCGCCACAGATCATATATTCCCTACCAAATCTGCTTTTCAAAACCTTAAGCCCATTTCTCCTATTTTTATTAAACTACCTAATAATGTTGTTGAAGCTAAGTTTTCTGGTATCATTACTATTGGTGATATAATTTTACATGATGTTCTATACGTACCAGAATTTTCTGTTCATTTAATCTCTATTCCTAAACTCGTTTCCAATACTAATTGTTTGATCTTGTTCTATAAAACTAATTGTTTTCTCTTACAGATGCCCACCTTCAAGATGATTGGGGTAGCTAAGAAAGATCATGGCTTGTTTCATCTCTTGGATCACAGTGTATTGAATTGTTCTTCAAATAATACAAATGTTCATTGTAACATTGATTTACAAACTTCTGTTTTCAATATCAATAATGACAATTGTACTTTATGGCACAAGAAATTGGGTCATCCTTCTAATAAAATTCTTCAAGTTTTATCTTCTCAATATCCTGATATTCCTTTTCATCCTATTGATGCGTGTGATGTTTGTGCCTATGCTAAACAAAAGCGATTACCTTATACAAATAGTAATACGAAAACTAAAGCTTTTTTTGAACTTATACATGTTGATATATGGGGACCTCTTTCTATTTCTTCTATTGAAGGTTTCAAATACTTTCTCACTGTAGTTGATGACTATAGTAGATTTACTTGGGTTTTATTACTTAAAACTAAAGCTGATGTTAGATCTTCCTTGAAAACCTTTATTACTTTAAATGAAAATCAGTTTAATTGTCGCTTAAAAAGAATTAGATCTGACAATGGCAAAGAATTTTTACTCACTGATTTTTATTCATCTAAAGGAATTGTTCATGAAACCTCTTGTGTTGAGACCCCTCAACAAAATGGCATTGTTGAGCGGAAACATCAACATTTACTAAATGTTTGTAGAACTTTACTTTTTCAAACAAAAATTCCTAAAATTTTTTGGTCCTATGCTCTTAAACATGCTGTTTTTCTCATTAATAGATTACCAACTCCTTTCTTAAAATTTCAGTCCCCATATCAACTTGTTTTTGGAAACAAACCAGACTTTGGTTTTCTAAAGCCTTTTGGATGCCTAGCTTATGCTAGTACTCTTACTGTTGGCAGATCCAAAATTGATTCAAGAGCTTCTAAATGTATTTTCTTGGGTTATAAAACTGGTACGAAAGGGTATATGCTTTACAATCTTCACTCTAAATCCTTTTGTATCTCTAGAAATGTTATTTTTCATGAACATATATTTCCATATTCCCAACATTTTTTTGATTCTGAAAATTTTAATATATCTTCTAGTCTCAATTCTTCTGAATTCACTCCTTATGATTTTCCTTCTGTTTTACCTTATCTTCCTAACCCTGATGTGCCTAGTACTAATGTTGTTATTGATATTGATAATGTTCAAAACACTACTGTTCCAACCAGAGTTTCTTCTAGAATTAAACACAAGCCTGCTTATCTTGATCAGTACTATTGTGGTACTACTTATGCTTCCCAATTAAAGAAGTCTACCCCTTATCATATGCATTCTTTTGTTTCCTATGACAAATGTTCTATTGATCATGTTTCTTTTTGTCATTCTATTTCTGCACATGTTGAGCCTACCTCTTTCGAAGAAGCCCGTTCTCAAGATTGTTGGCAAAAGGCAATGGCAAGTGAGCTTCAGGCTTTGGACAGGAATCAGACTTGGTGTTTGGTTAATCCTCCTCCTGGCACAAAGATTGTTGGATGCAGATGGGTGTATAAAATTAAATACAAATCTGATGGTTCTATTGAAAGGTACAAGGCAAGACTTGTTGCAAAAGGGTTCACACAAACAGAGGGGGTTGACTATTTTGAAACTTTTTCTCCTGTTATCAAGCTCACCACAGTTCGTGTTTTATTAGCTGTTGCTAGTGCAAACAATTGGTTTCTACACCAGTTAGATGTTGACAATGCTTTCCTCCATGGCGATTTGAAGGAAGATGTCTATGTGAAACCTCCTCCTGGTCTCACTCTTCCTCATTCTAAAATGGTTTGCAAGCTTCAAAAGTCTCTCTATGGTCTCAAGCAAGCTATTAGAAATTGGAATCAGAAACTGACATCTGAGTTACTTTTCTTGGGTTACACACAAAGTTCTGCTGATCATTCTTTGTTCATCAAACTTCACGGTACTACTATCACAATTCTCTTAGTATATGTTGATGATATTGTGCTTAGTGGTAATAGTCTTTCTGAGATTCAGTTTGTCAAGAACCATCTCTACTCAAAATTTCGTATCAAGGACCTTGGACCTCTTAAGTACTTCCTTAGTCTAGAGGTTGCAAGGTCTAAGTTTGGTCTGGTTTTGAATCAACGGAAATACTGTCTTGAGTTGCTTTCTAAAGCTGGTATGTTAGGGTGCAAACCAGCTCCCACTCCTGCTGATCCTTCTGTCAAATTACATGCAGATCAAGGTTCTCTTCTTCCAGACCCTTCTTCTTATAGGAGACTTATTGGTAGATTACTCTACCTCACTCATACAAGGCCAGATATAAGCTTTGCTGTTCAACAGCTTAGCCAGTTTGTTTCTACACCGAGAGAACCTCATTTACAGCAAGCAATGCGTATTCTTAAATACTTGAAAAGTGCTCCTGGCACTGGTTTATTTTATCCCGCTGACAATTCTCTACAAATACAAGCTTTTTCTGATTCTGATTGGGCCACATGTTCTACTACTCGAAGATCCGTTACTGGCTACTGTGTTTTTCTTGGAAAGTCATTAATTTCCTGGAAATTTAAAAAGCAAACTACTGTCTCCAGATCATCTTCTAAAGCTGAATACAGAGCTCTAGCTTCCTTAACTTGTGAATTGCAATGGCTTCAATATTTGTTCAATGATCTTCATCTTTTCAATTCTGTTTCTCTGTTTACTCCGATAGTCAGTCTGCCATCCAAATTGCCAAGAATCCCACTTTTCATGAAAGAACTAAACGTATTGAGATAGATTGTCACATAATCAGGATCAAGATCCAAGAAGGACTTGTCAAATTAATGTATGTTCCTTCTTCTCAACAGTTCGCCGATGTACTTACTAAATCACTTTATCCTATTCCTTTCAAGACTGTTATGTCCAAGATGGGTCTTCTTAACATCCATGACCCACCTTGAGAGGGGGTATTAGAATATTATAATATCTCTGTTATTATTAGAATATCTCTGTAATTATTAGAATATCTCTGTTATTATTAGAATATCTCTATTATTATTCTAATAGTTAATAGTTATTATTCTAATAAATAGTTTCTATTTTTATCTTTATCTTTTCTGTATATAAACAAGAGTTTCTGCTTGTTTATGAGACAACCATGAATAATACAAGTTATTTTATTCCTTCTTTTCTCTCTTTCACTCACAAAAACCGATCCAAAAAATCGCAAACCGATTAAAACCGCAAGTTTTTGGATCATTTTGGATTTTTTTCAGAACTGCGCGGTTTGGTTAAAACCGATCCAAACCGCAATTATTAAATAATATTATATTTATTTTTAATTTTATTTTACAAAGAAAACCTACTGTTATATATTACAACTTTCATTTTGTTAGACGCATCTTAGGGTTCCTTACTTGAAACTCCCTTACTAGACGTCCTTACTTGAAACTCCCTTACTCTGATTTCATTATCTCATCATTAACTCTTATTCAAATCCATCTTCACCACACCATTTCACCTTCTATCTAATCATTCCTTTTATCTCAAGTGGTAAGGTTTTTTATTTTTTTATTTTATGCACTCATTAATATGTTTTTTTTCTTATTCTTTCCTCTTTCCTTTTTCATATTTTGATTTTAATTCCACATCAATTTGTCTTATGATTCATCTTCGATTTTTATTGAATAAATATTCTATTATTTCCCGGTTTCATTTTAGGGTTTAGGATTTAGGGTTCTCGATTTCAATTTAGGGTTTATGGTTCTTATTTCAATTAATTTTATTTTTACTAGGGTTATTATTTTTTTTAGTAATATTCATCTGTTACAACTTATATTTTGTTAAACGTATCTGAGTGTTCTTTTACTTGAAAAACTCCATTACTGTGATTTTATTTTGTTATAACCCAATTGAGTACTTGGTTGTGGGTCAAGTTCAGGGTTTCAAAGGTTATAAATAGTCAATTATTAATAAAAAATAAAATTTAAAATTTAAAAAAAAAACCGCAAAAATCGATCCAAACCAAACTGCTAAAATTGGTTTGAATTGGTTCGGATTTTTTTTTTTATTTCAAACCGAACCGCAAATAATTTGTATATTTGGTTCGGATATATTTTAGCGAAAAACTTAACTAAACCGCACCGCGAACACTCCTAGTAATTCATATGATCTTCAATTTGTAGATTGAAGAAAAAGATTATTCATTCTTGAAAAATACTCTTCTAAGTGTAGGAATATATAAAATAATGCGAAAATATAGAGAAGAACAGAAAGACAAACAGAAGACAAAGTTGTAACTCTATAAATTGTAAATTCTACTTTATTAGTGTGTCTTTTTAGTGTCTCAACATGTATTTACAGGTTTTAAAAGAGAAAATGAATGGACCTAAAAATGGGTCAAAATTGATCTTACAAGTCTAAATACAAAATGTAATCCTACATGCAAAAATCCAGTGTTTGTATATGTATTTAAAAAAAACCATAGAAAATAACTCTAAACTCCAAATCTAATTATTCATATATGAAAATTAAAGATCTAGAAATAAGGAATTCAGTGAAACAAAAATTAGTCAAAAAAGATATCTACAAATAAAGTTATGGCAAAAAAAGTAGAAAGATGTCCATTTAGAAAAATATGGAACTAAAGCATTTATTAGATCCAAATTATTACAAAATTAAAAAAAAATATAAATAATGAAATATATAAAAGTACTTAGAAGATACAATAAAACTCTAAATGTGAATATAAAATATGTACTATCAAAATTTATCATCTTACATCCATTCCAACAATGTCTTTACATAGTTTAATCTCTTCCTGAGTGACCACCTTGGTAAGCATATATGTTGCATGTCTATCATTTCGTGTATCCAATGATGGCAAACATCAATGTGTTTTGTGCAAGAATGATATATTGAATTCTTACTCATGTCCAAAACACTTTAACTATCACAATATATCATCTACATTTTGCTTGACCCAAGTTCTTAGAGAAAAAGCTCAACCACAATATTTCTTTCCAACTTTAATTGCTCCTATACTTTGCCTTTTTTGTTGATAAAGCAACATACTTTTGCAGCCTTGATTGCCAAGATATGGCTCCCCCTACAAAAGTGTATATGTATCCTGATGTAGATTTGTTACCATCAAGATCTCTAGCCATGTCAACATCTGTGTAACTTTCCAAGTTTAGATCATCTCCCCATAACATAAACACATTTTGGATGTGCCCTTAATATACTTAAGAATCCATTTAACTTCTTCTTAGTAATCGTTTCCAAGATTTTATAAGAATCTACTTACTTTTCCAATAGCATGAGCTATATTTGGCCTTATGCACACCATTACATACATCAAACTTCCAACTGTTAAGGAATAAGGAATTGTTAACATCTTATTAATCTCATCTTTAGAAGAAGCACATGGCTTCTTGCTTAATTTGACGTGATTAGCCAATGGTTGTTTTACTGACTTGGCATTCTCCATATTAAACCTCTAAATCACCTGTTCAACATACTTCTCTTGAGACAACCATAATTTTTGTACTTTCATATTCCTTTAAATGTGCATGCAAAGAATCTATTGAGTTGGTCCTAGTCTTTCATATCAAAAGACTTAAAAAGTTCCTCCTTCAAATGTTTTATCTTTTATACATCTTTCTCAATTATCAATATGTCTTCTACATACAATAGTAGTACAACAAAATTTCCTCTTGAGAACTTTTGGAAATAAACATTGTTTTGCATATGTTCTTCTATTACCTTAACTCACCATGAAAGTGTTAAAGTTCATATACCATTATGAGGGTGTTTGTTTGAGACCGTACAAACTAGAAGACTCGTTGTTAAAAATAGAATTTATTCAACAATTAAATGATTTAATTAAAAAAGATGAACAAAAAGAAGCAACCAATATTAGTATGAAAAAAATATTACACAGATTTAAACCCTCAAGCTTAACTATTAAAGACTTATAAGAAGAAATAAAAGCACTTAAACAGGAGATTCAATTATTAAAAGAAAATAATATTTTTTTTAGAAAATGATATTTCTTTAGAATATAGAATGTTAGAACTAGAAGGAAAAGAATTAATTAAAAAACAAAAAGGAAAAGAAAAGATAATAGAGTTGGAAGAAGAAGAGGAAGAAGAAAACGAAATTAATGATTCATATCATAATTTATTAACTCTAATAATTCACATAAATGGCATATAGAAATAAGCTTAATAATTAAGGAAGAACAGTTTAAGTTAATAGCATTAATAGATTCAAGAGCAAATGTCAAGAAGGATTAATACCCACTCAATATTATGAAAAATCAATCAATGGAATCTGTTACTAGTGCTAATGGGTCAAGATTAAACATACAGTATAAATTATCCAATGTTAAAATATGTAAAAATAAAATATGCTATATTACTTCCTTTATTTTAATAAAAGATATTAACACTCTTATGATTTTAGCAACTCCTTTTCTTATCTTATTATATTCTTTCGGAGTATGACAAGAAGGACTAATAATTAATATTTTAGGAAAAGAAAATTGTTTTAAATTTATTAAACCACCTAAAATAAGAGAATTAAACCTTCTAAAAAAAATTCTACGTTAAAAATTAATTAAATAAAGAGAAAAAAGAAACATATTAATTTATTAAATAAAGAAATTAAATATAAAAGAATAGAGGAAGAACTTAAAACTACTTTTATTAAATATCTTAAAAAATATTTTGAAACCAAAATTGAAAAAAAAAATTGTGAAACAAATCCCATAACTTTCTGGGATAGAAAAAAAAATGAAATATTTCTCCCATATATAAAAGGTTTCGATGTAAGGAATATACCTACTAAGGGTAAGACCAATACAAATGAATTAAGAATATTTAAAATATAGTAGAAAGGAAATTGAAGAATACTTAAAAAAAGGTTAATAAGACCCTCTAAATCACTTTGGAGTTGTTCAAAATTTTATGTTATGAAAGTCTCTGAATTAGAAAAGGGAACTCTAAGATTAGTAATTAATTATAAATCTTTAAATAAATTTTTAAAATGGATAAGATATCCTTTACCTAATAAAAGTGATTTAATAAGCAGGATACATGATGTTATAATATTTTCAAATTTTGATATGAAATCAAGATACTATCATATTTCTATAAAAGAACAAGATAAATATAAAATAGTTTTTATAGTTTCTATGTAAATTTTTCAATTGTTTATATAGATGACGTATTAATATTTTCTAAAGGTATTAATCAACATATAGATCATTTAAATAAATTTATATCGATAATTAAAGAAAATGGATTAGTAATATCAGCAAAAAAGATTAAAATATTTTAATCAAAAATAAAATTTTAAAGATTTTAAATATACCAAGGAACTATTTCTCCAATACAAAAATCCATAAAATTTGCTGAAAAATTCCCTAATGAAATATCCGATAAACAACAACTCCAAAGATTCCTAGTATGTGTAAATTATATAGTCGACTTCATACTTAACATCAGAATAATTTGTTTGCCCTTATACGAGATGTTAAGAAAAAGTTTAGCAAAAATGGACAGAAGAGATGATAAATACAATAATAGAAATAAAAAAAATTAGTTAAAAAGATACATTGTTTAAGAATACCTAATCCAAATGTTTCACTTATAATTGAAACTGATGCATCAGAATTAAGATATAGGAAAATTTTTAAACAAAAAGAATTGAAACTTGTATAATGTTATGTTTTGAAATAAAATCAAATATTTTCCAAAAGTTCTTTGAAGTTTTAGTTCGCAATTTACATCAATTTGAAAGAAATTTTAATGTTGTAAGTTTTTATTATATTTTTATACCATTTCTGTTATTTTAAAATATGTTTCAATTATTTTTAAAATTTAATATTAATCAAACTAGTTATTTATATTTCTTTTATTAATCCCAGGTTTATCATATTTAGATCGTGATATGCACAAATTTCTTCATCATAAACACAATAATGTTTACTATATTAACGTTATCCAATCTATCAAATTTTCGAAAATATATATTTAAAACTAATAATAATAATAATAATAATAATAATAATAATAATAATAATAATAATAATAATAATAATAGGGGTAATAATAATAATAATATAATATAATATATATATAATATTAAATTTCAAATTAAAATATCTTTTAATGATCACCTATTAAGAAATTAAATCTATAAATACATCACAATTTAAAAAGAATATGTTAACAACATTGTTTATATTATGAAAAAATATTTATACAAATGAAATATAAGAACAATACAAATAAATATATATTTCTTGTATTTTGTGATTAGTGTGTAATTTATTTTATGTAAAAAAAAATTAAATTTATCATATATTATATATTTTTATATAAATTTTTTTTCAGTTTGTTAGAATTTGATTCAAATGTAATAATTAAATATATAGATATTAAATAGTAATTTCACTTCTATATAAATCTAATAAATATAGTTTTATTTTTTTATCTTATTTTTATTTTTTATCTTATCATTTATTTTATACATTAAAATCATCTTTATATATATTTTCTTTAATTGTTCTATATTTAAATTTAAAAGATATTTTGATTGTAAAAGATAATCATAATAATTAATGGCAACAAAATCAAATAAATTAGATATTTAGAATTAAATTTTAAAATTTGAATTTAACCAATTTCCCATCTTATATTTTCACTATATTATTATATAAATAATGCATGTTGTAATAGATTTACATGAAATACAACCCTCTCTTTCTTTTCTTGGCTCATTCCCATTCTTCAATTCTCATCAAAATATTGTTATTTTTTTGGGTTCTTTAGTTTCACCTACCTTTTCTTCTGGGTTTGGAAACTCAGAAACTGTGACTCCATATAACAAAGTAAGTTTTTTGTTATCCTTATTCTATATGCTTGAAATTCTTTGAAGTATTTCTTGAATAAAATGTTGAATTTTGAATGATTATTGAATGAGTATTAAATCACATGTCAAATCACATGTTTATTATCCAGTAAGGTTGTAATATTAACTGTGAATTTTATTTCTGATCTCAAAATATTGATTTAGAGGAAGAATGGCGGCAACTTTAGCAAACATAGATTCTCATTACATAGTAGATGCTTATGCCAATGAGATGGAGTATCAAATGACACAGTATGCCAATGAGATGGAATATCAAATGACACACTATTCAAATATTAATAGAGGTGTTCCAGCTTCATCTAATTTCAATGGTGTTATGTATCACTATCCTCCTATGCCCTATGTACAAGGTAAAAACTTTTATTTTTCATTTTCTACTTCTTTTGTTTTCTTTCTAAATATATTCAATTATATCAACCTTATTTAATCTTATCAAAATATTTATTTATAATTAGAGGTGTTAAAAATTGAATCAATATAAAAAAAATCAAAAATCAATCAAAAAATAAAAAATTGATTAAAAATAAATTTGTTTTAATTTATATATATATATATATATATATTCTTGAATAATATAATTTTATTTAAATTTTGAATTTCAAATAAAAATTTGGACCAAATTATTTATTCTATTTAAATATAAAATTATATTTTAAAATTAAATAATAACTAACAAAATATATATATATATATATCATTAAAAAAAATTTATTATATTATCTATAGTAATACATAAAGAGTTTTTCTTTAATTTTTTTATGTTATTATATTTTCTGTGTCATGTTCTTAATGTATTTTAGAATTATTTAAATTTTCTAATGTGGTATTTTCAACAAATAAATGTTGTTTTTGAAGTTTGTTTTATGGAAACTTTTATTCAACTAAAATATGAATAAATTTATAGTTATTTAATTTTTTTTCTTGTATAATCATCTTCAAAAGTATTGATTCAATAGTCACATAATTTTTTTAAATTTTTCACCTTGTGAGTTTTTCTAACTATTGGCCTTATTCTCCAGCACCAACTTCCATTGCTAATGTCAATTCATTAGAATATGCAAGAATGAATTTATAGAGATATCATGATATTGCTAGCAACATAAACAGTCACATATTTTCCTATCTAGGATACCCTGTCTTTTTTTATCAAACACAGTTTGTGCATGAGGCTAGAGGTCGCTCCATCAACTTTCATCCTACAATAATTGCTCCATCATATAGATTTCCAACAAATCCATCAAGCAATTCTTCAATACCTCAACCTCATAGAGGCAACATGTACCAAACAACTCCAGGACATTGGAGGAATCTACAAGTTGATGTAATATCTCATTTTCTTTATACTCCTTTTGTATTTCATCTCAATCATATAATTTTCTTTTTTACATATATATTTTTATATATTGATTGTCTTATTTTATATAGGACATTTCTTCACTAAATGACTATTCTAGTGAAGACTATTATAGTGATTTGCGTTTGGACGTCGATAATATGTCATATGAGGTAAATATACTTTTCATAGTTTAAAGTTGCATTTTCTTATGCATGTGGATTAGTTATGATGTTATGAAAATTTTTAATTTGGAACGTTTTGGAATTGGACAACAGGAAATTCTTACATTAGAGGAACAAATTGGCAACGTACCCACTGGTTTGTTAGAAGAAACTATTGCACGTCAAATGAAGACAAAAACTTATCTACTACCTAATAATTTGGAGGGGAAAACCTATGATGAAGAAGAATCTGATCTTTGTGTAATATGCCAGGTATGAATTTTAACAATATGTATAATTCAATACATTATGATCCATCAAGTATCGTATTTTTATTGGTTTATTAGATGAGGTTATTCATTTTTGTATGATGTCTAAATGAGTTCATATTTTCAGTTTGATATATTAGAAAGTGTGTATTGTTAAACTTGAAAAAATTGTTAGTATTTTTCTTTCTCTTATTCTAATAGGAATACTTGTACATGATTTTGCAGGATGAATATAAGAATAAAGAGGAGATTGGAATTCTTCAATGTGGACACAAATATCATGCAGATTGTATAAGAAAATGGTTACATGAGAAAAATGTTTGTCCCATATGCAAATCAAAAGCCTTGACTTTTGGATCGAATCAATGAGATTGACATATCTCTTTATTCCTACACGCAAAGTTCTTACTTTCTATACTTTTTTAATAAATTCATATTTTGTATTATTTCAAAATTAATACCTATAAATAACGTCGATTAACTCATTTATCTGTTGACATTAGAACATTTATCATGTTGGAATATCAACTTTTCGAAAATACGTTATTGTTGAATGTTTATTTTCAAGTATATAATAAACTCTCTTTTTTTCTTGATAATTTTTATTTATTTATATTATGTTTATCGATTATACATTTGATTAGAGTCTCTTATTTTTTATGTGGTGACATTCTACTAATGAAAACGTTCTTAAAATATTATTTGATATAATTTTTTAAAACAATGAAAGGAATTCAAAATAAATAAAAATATGCTTAAACTTTCTTGAACATATTCAACTAAATAGAAAATGTTAATTAATAAAATAATTAAAAATTAAATATTTAAGAATTAGAATTGTATTTTTTTTTTTAAATTCCAAAATACTTGGTTTACTTTGATTTCAGATGTTATAATTATGAATTAGTACTTTGTCTTTTTATATTATATAAAATAGATATAATAAAATGAGTATATTTTTCATTGTGATATTAATGAATTCATTGTGTATATATATACAAGATGAAAAAACAAAAATAACATAAATATAAAATAAGTTAACAAGAAACTACAATAAATAATAATAATAATAATAATAATAATAATAATAATAATAATAATAATAATAATAATAATAATAATAA